>JAAGEH010000088.1:3126138-3473600 GCA_011751065.1 Lasiurus cinereus | reverse complement strand
TTTTGTTATTTTCCATTTTTATTTATTTTTTTTCATTTTGTTATTTTCCATTTTTATTTATTTTTTTCATTTTGTTATTTTCCATTTTTATTTATTTTTTTCATTTTGTTATTTTCCATTTTTATTTATTTTGTTTTATTTTTTTATTTATTTTGTTGTTTTATTTATTTTATTTAAGTTTGTTACTTTTTTTCTTTTTTTAATTTTTTGTTTTTTGTTTTGTTTTAATTTTTTTTTTTTTTTGGTTACTTTTTTGTGTTATTTTGAAGGTGCCATGTTTAATGCCTTTGCAGCCCGCTCTGCCGACAAGGAGCGCTATATTGGCAATTACCTCCTCCTGAACACCATCGGGAAGGGATGTTATTCCGAGGTGCGGTTGGCCCAGCATTTGCTGACCGGGGCACAGGTGGCTGTAAAAGCTATTAGACGGCAGGGCACCTCTAGATTTTTTCAAGAAGTCCATTGTTTTAAGAGATTAAATCACCCAAATATCACAAAGTTATTTGAGGTGATTGCCACCCAGGACAAGTTTTTTCTCGTTATGGAGCATGTGAGCGGAGGGGACTTACTTGAGTACTTGGAGAAGTATGGCCACATGGACGAGGGAGAAGCCCGCGGCGTGTTCCGGCAGGTAGTATCCGCAGTCCAGTACTGCCACCAGAGGGGCATCATCCACAGGGACCTGAAGCCAGACAATATTCTTGTAGACAGTGACATGACAATTAAATTAGCAGACTTTGGCTTCAGTAAGGAAGTGAACAATGATAAACAGAAAACCTTGTGTGGCACCATCTGCTATTCAGCTCCGGAGATTTTGAAGCGTCATCCCTATGACGGCCGCAAAACGGACGTATGGAGCCTGGGGGTGGTCTTGTACAGGATGCTGACGGGGGTGGTGCCGTTTGATGGGGACAGCATTGTGAAAGTGAAGAAGAAGATACTAAGTGGACATTTGCATCTACCACGCTTTATGTCAAGGGAGGTTCAAAAGCTTTTAAGAAAATTACTCACTGCCAACCCTAGCCAAAGACCGACCCTGGAAGCTGTAATGAAGGATCCCTGGCTCAACAAGGGCCAGGAGGAAATGCTGAGGCCATACAGGGAGCTGCCCTGGGGTGACTTGGACCCCCAGGTAACAGAAATGATGCAGAGCCTCGGCTTTAAGCGGGATGAAATCCAGGAGTCAGTAACACAAAGAAAATTTGACAAAGCGATGGGCACATACCTGATCCTCAGAATGATGAAAACCAAGATGCCAGGCCGCACCATCAGGGTAAGGCCCTGCCTCTCCTCTGACACCAGTAGCACGTCCTCAAGCCAAGAGATTGGTCCGCCATTTGATGAGACCAAAGAGCCTTCTGTCCCCCCATACTTCCTGAGGTTGAGGGTGTCCACTACCCCACCTAACCCGGAAGCCATGACCACCACTCCCCCAGAGTTCAGGACAGACACCCCCAGTGCAGATTTTGCCTCTGCCGGCTCCTTCTCTACCCAGAGCAGCAGCAGCACCACCAGCAGTGGTGGAGCCCCAGAGGCAGTTGCCTATGAAAGCGTCCTTCAAACTGGGCAGCCTGAGGGTGGCCCCCCAGCCTCTCCCTCTGGCCCCATCCAGGGCCGTCAGGGAGTGGCTAGGAGGGCCTTCCAGTTTTTCTTAAGATTCACATGCTGTGGGCCATCCAATAAGAAGAAACATCTCAAAAGGACAAAAGTCAAACCAATGTGATTTTTAGGGAAAGACCTAAAAATCAAGGGCCACAGTCAACTTGAAGGTGCAGAGCTCCAAGGCCGGCCGGCCATGTGGTATGGGAGATGAGCCAGGGGTCGGAGGCAAACAGCTGCAGGTGAGAATGGTGCCACAAGTACATCCTGTGTGTGCGAGGGGTGAGGACTTGGTCCAGTGGACAGTGGAGGTGTGTAAACTGCCGAGGTGTTCTCTTACAGGATCCACATCAGGAGGGATCGAGCAGCGCCTTGGTCTTCAGAAGCATCTTACCCACAATGCCTGCTGAGCTTGTAGGACTGCCTGGAGCCCCCAGAGGTCAAGAAGAGAGGCTGCCCTCGCTGTGGGTCCATCCCTCAGCCCCCGCCTGAATGAGACCAGAGACTGGATTTTTTCCTGGGTCCCTTCCCTTTCCTGCTCCTCTGCTCCTATTTTTGTGAGCTGCTTATTAAAGTATTTGGTTCTCTCAAGTTTTATAATAAACTTGATGTTTCAGAAAGATGTAATGGGTACTTTGTTTTTCTTCTGTGCACAGAACTGGGGCTGTGCATCCTGTAGTTTGAGAAGTGTGTAGTGATAATAGTACTTGGACTTTATAAGAGGAACTCCCAATAGGACCAAGTGTGGTTCTGGAAAAGGCCCATGCCCAGCATGCAGGGCGGGTTCCAGGCACCAGGGCGAAGCAGGCAGAAGGTCTCCATTCTCATGATGGCCTGGGTGCTCTATGACCTCAGCAGGGAGTCACCTCTCCTGGCCTCTTGGCTTTGCCCACTTCCCTCTGTGCTGGAGTCATTCTCAGGTGGTCTTTCCCTGTATGTAAGTCACACTTTTACATTACTGGGGGGACAGTGCTCCAGGCAGAGGAAAGAATTTGGCATTTTTCAAGGTGGTCAAAGGGTAGTGAGCTGGTGTGGGAACAGCAGGAGTTGTCGCTGCAGATGAGCAGAGCATGGGCCATGGGAGGAGTGTGCAGTTTATCCTGAAAAAAGTGATCAACCCATGAAGGGTTGAATCATATGTGTGATTCAGAAGTAGTAATTTGTGGAGAATATCCTTTCTCTGCAAACATTAAAATTTTTTTTAATGATTTCAGAGTGGAAGGGAGAGGAAAAGAGATTGAAACATCAATGATGATAGAAAATCATTGATTGGCTGCCTCCTACATGCCCCTAGACACTTCAGTCTGCAGGCCAACACTCTATCCACTGAGCCAAACTGGCTGGCACTCTGCAAAATTATCTGTCTCTACATATTTCAAGATTCACCAGATAAGACATCTTTTGCTATAACCATTGAAGAAATAAGAGGCAGAAACTGTATGTGCTTTCCTCACTTTAATTCTTACCACACCAGTTCCCTGCACACCTGGAAACACAAATGAATCCTTTGTTGTAAAAGGGAAAGACCTACCTGCCTCCCTGGAACTGTTATCTGGCATCACTGATGACCTGATCTGCTTGCCCCTTTCCCTGAGGAACCTGGTGTTCCTCTGATTCATCAGCCCTCCCTCCCTGTGATTCCAGCAGCACGTGGCATAAACCTCTGTGGGACTTTCATTACTTTTGTTGTCATGAAGTGCTTCCCTTCCACTCCTGAGTCCCTGGGGGCTGGGAACTACCTCACTCACCTTTGTATTTCCAGTTATTGTTAGAGCTAGGTCCAGAGTAGGTGCTCTGAAAGTGGTGGACAAGTGAACGATCCACCTGGTCACTACAGAGTGGATTGTCCCAAACCAGGAACATTGTAATGTAAAAGGGAATGTGATTCATGATTGGGAAGACAACAGTATAAAATTGGACTGGGATTTTATAGAATACTAGAAGCCCCGTGCATGAAAATCATGCACAGGTAGGATCCCTAGGCCTGACGCTGCCCACTTGTTGGCCATCTGCTGCAGCTGGTTTAGGTTAGTAACATAAGACATATTTATAAGTAGCAAGGGCATCAAGATTAGTAAAGATTCACACTTTCATAACATAATTCCCTTTTCAATTCATTTTTAATTATTACAAAGGAGAATCTGTTTGGTGGTAGATTATTTTTAACTCCCTCAAGCCCCTCCTAATATTCTTTTTTAAATGAAAAGTTAGGATTCTAACCATTACAAAGGAACTGTTATTTGGTTGGAATTTAATATTATATTAATCATTTATACAAATAATACTTTCTACAATCTTTTAATCATTATAAAGATCATAAATGCACATTGTTGGAATATGACCTTGGAAAATACATAACAACAAATATAAAGATATTTAAAACACAGAATATCATAATTCAGGGAATATCACATCTAACATATGAGGTTTTTATTCCTCTATTTTGTATTTTTAGAAATATAATTTTGACTTCCAAAATGTTAATACATATATTTACATGAAAGAAAGATAAACAACATGCTCTTATTTACTAAAAAACAGTTAACAATAGAGTGACATTAAGTATCAAACCTTCCCTTGTGTGCTTAAGAGTTTAATTTACTCTAAATTTATATACATGTAATATTTAACCCCATATTTATCCAGTAATTGAAGACATGTTTACTAAATAAAATTCCAAATAATTTCAGTCTGCTAAATGAGATGAGTGAAGCTTCCTTTTGGAAATTGTGCATTTAAATCTCTGCTTTTCTTATTTGCCAGGGACATACACTTTCCAGTTACTTAGCTTTCTGCTCTGAAATAATAAAAACTTCAGAGGACAGCTTTTACTCTATTGACCTACCAAGCCTACAGATGAAGCAAGGTATTATTTAGTTACAAAAATGGTACAGATGCTGCCGAAACCAGTTTGGCTCAGTGGATAGAGCTTCAGCCTGCGGACTGAGGGGTCCTGGGTTTGATTCCGTTCTGGGGCACGTGCCTTGGTTGCGGGCACGTCCCCAGTGGCAGGTGTGCAGGAGGCAGCTGATCCATGTTTCTAACTCTCTTTCTCTCTTCCTCTCTGTAAAAAATCAATAAAATATATATTTTTAAAAAAGGTACAGATGCTGAAAATATCCATTTTTTTTTCAAAGCAGAATGTCAGCATGGTGTAACATTATCATCTTAATCGTAAGTAGGCAAGATGGTTAGAAAATTGCAATGATAACAACTATCCACACCAAGATAGTATCCTGCTCTTATACCCACAGCTGCATGTTCCTCTCCCATAATAAGGGTTTCTCTGTACAGGAGAAAATCACTTTATTTTGAGGTTAAAAGATGAGAGAAGTTGGGATTATGTGGTCTTATTTGAGAGCACTTTGTCAATAAACTTAATGAAGGTGAGGGGATAACCCATGATCTTGAAACAAACCTCTTGTTCATTCCCGCCAGCTCTAGGCAACCCTGACTACCAACAATTTAAAGACGGTAGTCTCCAAGAAGACAGGGGTTCCATGAAGTTGGCTGTATTCTCTGTGCCTTAGAAAACTCTTTAACATTGTTGAATAAAAATGAACTGTGATTTACTATGCAGATTCCAATAGTTGTCTATATTGTCTCACCGAGGAAACAGGCTCAGAAGTGTTATGTGTGAAGTTCACACAGTGATGGGACTAGGATTCAAATCTACATATGTCTTAGGCCAGTGCTTCAGGTTCATTTTCTTACAGAATGGAAAAGAGTTTCAGGACTTCAAAAAGAGCTTAATATATGGGAAAGGAAAACTCCAATAGTGCAGATTCATCATCCTTTGTTTAGAATAAATGTATTTTTTATTAAAGTTTACATTCAATATTATTTTATATTAGTTTCAGGTATATAGCTCAGTGGACAGACTATCATACACTTCACATAGTATTTGTTCCCCACAATGTTTCCGGTATGTACCATACATATTTATTACTGTATTATTGACTATATTCCCTATGCTGTACTTTATATCCCTGTGACTATTTTGTAAATACCAATTTGTACTTCTTAATTTTTTCACCTTTTCACCTAGTTTCCCTACCTTGTTCTGCTCTGGCAACTATGAGCCTGTTCTCTATATCTGTGAATCTTTTCCAATTCTCTGTGTTAATTTATTTTCTTCTTTATATTACATATATATGTGAAATCATATGGTATTTGTCTTTCTCTGACTGATTTATTTTACTTACCATAATAATCTTTGAGACCATTCATGCTGTCACAAATGGTCAGATTTCATTATTTTTATGGCCGAGAAATATTCCATCCTACATATGTACCACTATTTTATCCCTCATATACTGATGGGCTTTTGGGTTGCTTTCCTATCTTGGCTATTGTAAGTAAATACTGCAATGAACATAGGGGTGAAGATGTCCTTTCAAATTAATGTTTTTGATTTGTTCAGATATTAGTCAGAAGTGGAATCACTGGGTTATAATAAGGTTCAATTTTTAATTTTTTGAGAACCCTTCATACTGTTTTCCATGGTAACTGCACCAATCTGCATTCCTACAAACCATATATGAAAGTTCCCTTTTCTCCACAGTCTTGCCAGCACTTAGATTTGTTGATTTATTGATGATAGTGTTCACACAGGTGTAAAGTGCTATCTCATTGTTTCAATTTGCATTTCTCTGATTATTAATGACACTGTGCATCTTTTCATATGTCTGTTGGCCCTGTGTTGTCCTATTTGGAGAAGTGTCTCTACATGTACTCTGCTCAGTTTTTTACTTTATTTTTTATTTATCTTATTGTTGAAAGGATTACAGTTGTCCCCTTTTTCCTTCCCGTTACCTCCTCCACGCCACTCCTGCCACCCCCAGACTTTTACCACACTACTGTCTGTGTCCATGGGTCATGCATACATGTATGTATATAAGTCCTTTGGTTTATCTTTTCCACCCCGTGCCCACCCCCTTCCCTCTGAGGTTCCTGATTCTGTTCCAGGCTTCTATGTCTCTGGATAGTTTTTGTTCTTTAGTTATATTTTGTTCATTAGATTCCACATATACTTACTTTCTCTGACTGGCTTATTTTTCTTAGCATAATACTCTCCAGGTCCCTCCATGCTGTCTCAAACTGCATAGTATTACATGGTGGGGTGTACCACCTCTTTTTTCACCCACCCACCTACTGATGGGCACTTGAGCTATTCCCAGATCTTAGCTATTGCAATGGTAGTGCTGTGAACATAGGTTTTATCTATTATTTTTTATTGCTTTTTCGGTATTCTCAGGATATATTCCTAGAAGTAGGGGGCAGATGGCAGTTGCATTTTTAATTTTTTTGAGGAAAATTCACACTGTTTTCCATAATGGCTGCATTAATCTGAATTCCTACCGGGTGTGTACTAGGGTTCTCTTTTCTCCATATCTTCAGCGGCGCTTGTACTTTATTGATTTTTTATGGTAGCCATTCTGTCAGGTCTGAGGTAATATCTCATTGTGGTTTTAATTTGCATTTCTGTGATGATTAGTGACTTTGAACATTTTTTCCATGTGTCTCTTGGACATCTTTATGTTCTCTTTGGAAAAGTGTCTATTTATGTCCTTTAACCATTTTCTTATTGGATTTTTTTGTCTTCCTTTTGTTAGGTTGTATGAGTTCTTTATATATTTTGGAAATTAACCATGCATCATTGACAATATGTTCTCCCATATGGTGGGATCCCTTTCCATTTTGTTGATGGTTTCTTTTGCTGTTCAGAAAGTTTTAATTTTGATGTCCCATTTGTTTATTTTTTTCTTTTGTTTCCCTTCTCCTAGGACAGTGGTCGGTAAACTCATTAGTCAAACAGAGCCAAATATCAGCAGTACAACGATGGAAATTTCTTTTGAGAGCTAAATTTTTTAAACTTCTTCTAATGCCACTTCTTCAAAATAGACTTGCTCAGGCTGTGGTATTTTGTGGAAGAGCCACATTCAAGGGGCCAAAGAGCCGCATGTGGCTCATGAACCGCGGTTTGCAGACCAGTGTTGATATTTGGCTCTGGTGACTATGGCTGACCACTGGTCTAGGCCATTTCGGAGGGTCTCTGGTGCAGGCTAATGTCAACTATGACTGGCCCTGAGAAAGCTATTAGGAAATATCAGTGGCTCCCTCTGCTAAACCTGGGTGCACATGGAAAGGATCAAGCTGCACTCCAGGGGCTTATTTTACTAGTCCCAGTCCCAGAAGCAGGTTAGGCAAAGACTCAAAGCACCTAATGATCTGCCTTTGCTTAAAGGCTATTAATCTCAATCACTTAATGAGTCTCCTGCTATAGTTCTCAGCAGGGTATAATCTCCACAAAGTGGAGTGAGAGTTACTGCTTTTCCCAGGCAAAAGGTGCATGGATGGAAAAGTTCTGCCTGAGAAAGATGTCTTTTGCAGTATGGGAGAATGATTCAATACAAGGATCCTGGTGGCTGTCCTCTCAGCTTTCTCCCCAGAGCCACCAACCCCAGACTTGCCTCATTGAGCTCTAGTCTACTCTGCCTTCTATCTGTCAAAGCCCAAGGTGAATGGCTGTAAACAAAATTTTGTGTGTTGGCCCTTTCAGAGGGTGCTCTCTCCCTTTTGGACAGAAAACCTGTTGCTTTTCACAGCCAGATTTTATGTAGTCACTTTTCCTAGTTCAAGTGCCCTAAACTGGGGAGTCCAGCTTGGGGTTTAGACTGCAGAGTTCTCAATGGGAACCCTCACAGCTGAACTCTCTCTTGAACTTAGCTGCTATATGTGGGAGCCCAGCCAGCCCTCTTACACCTCCATACTAGTCATCAATAGGTTATTCAGGATGATTTTTCTATATTTTAATTGTGATTCCAGTTTGGTTTTGGGAGAAGGTCAGTATAGTTTCCAACTCATCCAACACCATCTTGGAATCCTTTGCCTTTTTATTTTATTAACAGTGTCTTCCAAAGAGCAAAAGTTATACTTTGGATAAAATCTAATTACCAATTTTTTTTATTTTATGTTTGGACTCATTCATTTGGTATTGCACATTTTTATCTTCTCATCAGCCTTATGATACTGTAATTGAATTTTAAGATTATTAAATTTGATCACACATAGATTATATGAGTTGCCTCAAATTATCTGTAAGAATGCTAACTTCAAACCACTGAATGGTTGTGAAGTCAGAGGAATGCAGTCTGGGGCTATTAGCAGGAGAACAGAGTCAAGAGCCAGAAAAGTCTGTGTGAACAAACATGAGAAGCAGAAAATAGGGCAACAGTTTGGATTCTGTCACAGGCATGATGATTCATTTCCTGGGAGTTTGATATGAGGATCTATACTGTACTTTTATTTCAGTTGAGACTTTTCCAGGTTGAAGGACCCTATTTTTTTTATATCTGATGCCTGGTGCTCAGCTTATAATCACAAGGACCAAGATACACATTGGGTCTCTTTACTTCTAGTCCAGTACTCTGTCCAAACTTCTGGGACAAAAGCCTTGTCAAAGTCAGCAAAACAGCAGACTCATCATGATCTCAAATACGAAATCCTCTGATTAGCTTAGGTAGCAAGAGCAAGCTATGTTCTTAGAGATATCTCTATGTTCTTAGAGATAATACAAAAGCACATAGTTGTTCTTTTTCCAAATATAAATGGCAAAATAGTTTTCCTACTTTATAAGAGTCACAAAAGATTGAACAGTCATTGCCCAACTTCATCCTCCCATATTTTTCCTCAGAGGAAAATCCAAGAAAACCTCCCTCTCCTGATTTCCTATTATGCATGTGCCCTTAATTGCCATTGATTACTTCTTCACAACTGCATCCTGCCTTTTCTCTTTCTGTGTTTCTGGCCAAGTCTACATTCATACCTTTGGGCAAACATGAATTCTATATCCCTCTCTCCCCTGACTACCTTTGATTACCGCAGCCCTGCAGCATTGCCAGTCGATCCATCACCTGAAGGTGTGACAAAGAACACTGTACAACCACTACCCATATCAACTCTAAATGGAAATTAGATTCCTTTCCTCACCATTTTCATGTTCCACTTTAATTTTGGCAAACTGCAGTTCCAAACATCATGCTCACAGCAACCATCTATCTTACAGAGAGTGCAATAGTGGTCCTGCTTGTTTCAGTTCCTTTCATTTCGTGTGACGGTCTTTCTCTCTTCCTCCTCCCACCCTCCCTTTTTTGTAGCATATCTCTGCCATAGGGAAAGGTATAAGTCTGTGGTTCTCAACCTTCCTAATGCCGCGACCCTTTAATACAGTTGTTCACATTGTGGTGACCCCCAACCATAAAATTATTTCCATTGCTACTTCATAACTGTAATTTTGCTACTGTTATGAACTGTAATGTAAATATCTGATATGCAGGATGTATTTTCATTGTTACAAATTGAACATAATTAAAGCATAGTGATTAATCACAAAAACAATATGTAATTATATATATTGTGAAATATTTATTTCTAATTACAAATAAATGAAATTTTGTCTTGAATCGTGGTGTAGCATGGGTAACAGTCTTAATATGACAACAGTAAACTACATTGCTACATTTTGCTACACCGAGGAGCGGTGTGTTGGTTCCTAAGACCATGGGAAATAGGTGTTTTCCAATAGTCTTAGGCGACCTCTGTGAAAGGGTCGTTTGACCCCCAAAAGGGTCGTGACCCACAGGTTGAGAACCACTGGTATAAGTATTTTCATGAATCTGGCCGCCCATTCAAGCAACAGGAAACAGGAAGGTCAGTTATCTGGTTAATGCAATACACTGCAGTGGTCTAGGGGCCCTTAATCCCTGATTCTATTACCACAGTAATGTGCATCTCCAGGAGAAGTACCCTGGAGCCCAGATGGATCTTTAACAGACTTAACTTTAAATCTCATGGTAGCTTTTAAATTGCAAGGGGTGATGGTATTTATGTGCATGTTAAGTGTGTTGAGTTGGCTAATTCTTAAGGACTTTCTTAATGAGTGATGTCCACAATATCCTGTCCTCAGCAGCTTATTTTAGTGCCTATAGACCCAGGCCTATAGATTCTTTTATGGAGTCAATCCAGTATCTATAGGAACACAGAGAAGGTTACCAGTAAGCAAACAGTAAACTCCTTGAAACAGTCAAGTTAAGATCTCAGAATAAACCAAATGCTCAAGACCACCAAAATGATAGACCTAAGCTGATGTGAACATTGCAGGTTATCTTTATTTGTCAATACATTCTGTTGATTTATTGTGGTTGGGAGATGATCTTTTGGTACTAATTCTGGCAGAGCTAGTAGACAAAAAGAGAAGTTGGTAGGTTTGTTGACTATTCTTAGTTTGCCTCCACCACATGTATCTTCCCTTTTCTACTCTGCTCTTTGTCCTTGGAAGGCTGACCTCTGTGCATTGCAGGCCTGGGTTCTTTTGCTCTCTGGTCTCTGGTTGGATTAAGTCAATGGGAGACACTATTAGGGGATTGGAGAGTGGGAGGAAAGGAAGGTAGAGTATTTTATTCCTTCATTGCCTGCCTTTCTGCTATGCTGTGGTATGGGCAGTGACTGTGCTCTGCTGCAGGCCTTGTATCTACCAGCCAGTTATTTTGGGTCTGGTAACACCTTTTCCACTGATTGCCCTTCAAACCCAGGGGTGATAATGGAGCCCTACTGTCTGACTTTCTTCTTTTTTTAAATATATTTTATTGATTTTTTTACAGAGAGGAAGGGAGAGAGATAGAGAGTTAGAAACATCAATGAGAGAGAAACATCGATCAGCTGCCTCCTGCACACCTACTACTGGGGATGTGCCCGCAACCCAGGAACATGCCTTTGACCGCAATTGACTTGGGTTCTTTCAGTCCACAGATCAACACTATCCACTGAGCCAAACTAGTTAGGGCCTGTCTAACTTTCTAATCATTTTCTTTAATCCTGTGTATACCCAAATAATTGTCTAATTATTTTTGACTAAACCTTTTTTGGCATCTGTTTCCTGAAATTATTTGGCTTGATAAGAGTTTTCTTACTAGAGACTTTCTCTTTCTTGATAGGTTGGTTTTCATCTGAGTGTGATTACTTAGTAAATTACAAATGCTTACTCCTAAGGGTATCTTAAGTATGTTTTGAGAAAATAATAATATTCACAAATTATATAACAGGCACAAATTAATCACAAATGATTTCCTTTATACTCATCTCCTTATCTGCATGGCCTTTTCAGATATTTGAGTTTGGATTTAGATATTTAGATATTTTATATGCTCTGTTGCATCATTTGAGCTTCAAAAATTTTCCATAAAGACTCTTGAGGCATTTAACAAAAATGCTTGAATGACAGGAGTCCTTTCCCTTTAGAAATTCTTGTGCTGCAGGTGAGCTGGTATTCAATATACCTCCTTCCTCAATGCCTGGCAGATACGATAGAAATATCTTTTCCCTTCCTCCCTCTCAGAAAGTAATTCTAAAGCCTAGGCCAGCGGTCGACAAACTTATTAGTCAACAGAGCCAAATGACTGAAACTTCTTTTTAGAGCCAAATTTTTTAAACTTCTTCTAATGCCACTTCTTCAAAATAGACTCGCCCAGGCCGTGGTATTTTGTGAAAGAGCCACACTCAAGGGGCTGAAGAGCCACATGTGGCTCTCGAGCTGCAGTTTGCTGACCACTGACCTAGGCAATTAGACCTCTATAGAGAATGCTCCTAAAGCTTTACTTACTGTTTAAGGCAAGGATGTAGAACCTTTTTCTGCTAAGTGTCATTTGGATATATATATAACATCATTCATGAGGCATCCAAAACTATTAACTTAGAAATTAGCCTACTAAACATGTTCAAACATTTAATTATCTCACTCCTAATGCCTTGGTAGGGCCAGACCAAATGATTTCATTGGACTTACATTGTCCGAGGGCTGGACATTCCCCACCCCTGCATTAAGGCTGAATTGGTACATTAAAATATACTCTTAATTTTTTTTTCTAGGGTTAGCAAAAAGATTTCAGTCCATTAGAATGAAAGGAAAAATACCTTAAACTATAATGGGCTTTTGAAATCTCCAACCCACCTGCTGTTTTACATTTTCTTGTTTTAAGTGAAATGGAGCTAACTGGCTTCCCTTTTTCTACTTTCCAACTCTGCTATAGCACATTTTTACAATAAAGAAATTGCTTACAATAGAGTAAATACTTTGAAATAATGCCAATTCCTTCAGGTTGATATTGCTACATTTGCTAATTTTCTTGTGTTTTTTGTTTTTTGTTTTTTCCTTCTTTTCAAGAAGTTCCTGATTCAGTGGAATTCCTCTTCTGAGTATATTTTGTGTACGCTGGTAGATTCACTCCCAAAACATAAAATACTATCAAATATAAAATGACACATTAGAAAATACTTACAAATTCTTATACATAGGGTATTCATATTGGTCTTCTGAGGCTGGCTTGACCAATAAGTCTTCTTAGGATCACTATTAAATTCGGTACAGTAATAATGGTAATTACAACAAAATAATAACTACCTATGTTGAGCATTTACTATTTGCCAGTAAATATGCCAAACTACTTACATGCTGTATTAGATTTCATTCATGCAAGAATCCTTCAATGTAGTTATAGTAATTATCCCAGTAGCCACACAATTGGAAGTGGCAGAATCAGGCAGGATCTTAGCCCAGCAGCTGTCTGACTCTCCAAGTCCTAGTTCTCAATAAGCACATTTCAGTGTCTACATCTAAGACATAACCATGCCCTAAATTGTGGCACCTAACTGGCTATAAGTCTGCTTTTTCCTTCTTCCTTCTAGATGTACTTTATTCCCCAAAGTTTCTGATGTGTCATGCTGGGACACTGATTTACTGAAAGAGATGTTTTAGAGGCCATTTTAGCTTTCTTGTTTTGCCAAGATTGAAAGATTTGGGCAGAAGAAGTATTTGATAGATGACAATAGAATTAGACAGACAGTGGATGCTATGAAGTGGTCTTTAATTTCAGCTTTTCTGAATCAGTTTTGTAATTTTTAGGCATTGCCAACCAAGAAATTGCTAATGGTAAATTTTTTTAAATCCTTCAAAAAATCATGGTCACTAGATCATACAGCTGAAAATGTGCAAAAAGGGCATTTCTAATCTCTTATTACAATTATGCGTTTCCCCAAATGTGATCCAGTCAATAAACACTAAGTACTCCTTCTGAGCCAGTGCTAATCATGGTTGGGAATATAATAAGAAAAAGACAGTCTTTTGCTCTGAAAGGGTTCACTCATCAGCCATGCAGACATGTTATAAGTATTATCTGACAAGTTCCACAAGAAATCTTGGGAAATTCTGTATTTGTGGTCGTAACTATTCCCAAGCACTAAACAGCCACAAACCAGGACGATGTATTATTTTGCTTAAACATGGATTGAACTGCTCAGGCTTTGGGGTTGATATGAAAAGAGAAACAGATCCCTAAAGCAGTCAGTGAGCAATGCTGACATCTCATATTCTACAGCTCTGCATGCCCAAATGCTCACGACCCACATTAAGTGACAAAAGCTTTATATTTTAAGAGAAATCCAACTGCAGTGCTTGTGACAAATGTGTGGAGAAAGCAAAGCAATCTAAGAAAATGCTGGATCTTTACAAAATGTAGAAATGATGGGTAATTTAAGAAGTAACATGTCACATTCCTTTATGGGTTTGGATATATGACATGGATATGCCACATGCTTTATATAACTGGCTTTCAAACTTCCTTTATCCACAGCCTCTGTAAAAACATAACATTTGTTCCCAATCTAATAAATACACACATATGAAACTAAACTTCAATAATATAATTTTTGCCTTTACTGTAGGTCATATACTCTACTTTCCTAATCCTTTCTCTTTTTCTATTATTTTTAATACTAATTGTGAACCACTTAATTGTCTTTATGACTCACTAATGATGCGGAACCCCCGATTTGAAAAACACTACTCTGTACTATTAAAAATAAACTAGAGGCCCAGGGCATGGGACTCGTGAATTGGTGGGGGGTGTGGCCTGTGGAGATCAGCCAGCTGTTGGAGCACCACTCATCCCAATCAGTGGAGTGGCTGTGGACCTAACCTCTAAGAGGCTGCTCCCTGGTCTGGCATCTCCCACGGAACTGGAGCACTCGCCTCTCCAGGGGACCCGGTAGGGTCAGTCCCAGGGACAATAGCACTAAGAAGCAGAGGAGTAGGTCTCAGTCCCATGCTGGAGACAAACCCGCCTCCTGGCCTCTAGGGTCAGCTCTGCAAGCCCAGTGGTGGTGCCATGTAGCCCGCAGGCATCTGGAGGAAGCAGTAGGGATTGAGAAGGTAATGATCACAGCTTGAGTTCCTGCCCATGGGCCTGGGGTTCACAGTGGGAGCAGCACTCCCACTGTGGTAGCACACTGACCACCAAGAGGCAGCTCCTTGTTGAATGTCTGCCCCCCTGGTGGTCAGTGCATATCATAAGGACTGAATGACTGGTCATTCTGGTTGTTCCACCGTTTGGTCAGTGGGCTTTTATTATATAGGATAAGCAAGTAAATAAGTCCATAGATTAACCTGTTTTAGCTGCTTATCCAGCTAGAATTAACTTAATAGTATCATACATTACTTTTATCGAGTGTTTATAGAATCATGAGGGTCTTATAGGGTCACTTAAATTGGTCATTTGTGCTCCACCACACTTTATGAGGGGAATGGTATAATACAGTAAATCCTGTGAATACAGAGTTTTTTAAAACTCTCACGAGAAAGTTAGGTGTAACCTTTATAAATAAAATGGCTGAAGAATATAAATGCAGGAAGAATTATGTCTGAGTGAGTGCTCTAAGAGAGTAACATTTCCATTTATCTTCAAGATGGTGTGAATCAATCACAGCCATGTTATCGAACTTTTACTACAGAGGAATATTGATAAACAATATAAACTATTATTATGAGCCTTACAGTTTTTACTAAATATTATCAGCTGTTTACAACTTGAGTTTTAGATTGTTTGTTGTTTCCATTTAATCTTTTTGAGATTTAACCAGACTGATGCATGTCATTCTATACATTCATCTGCTCTATAATATTTCTATGTACCCCTCACATACTGTGTATGTAGGAACTGTCCAACTGAAGTCTACATTATAAACACTTTCCAGGCTGTTGGACAGGCCAGACTCCCTCTGTCTGAAGCTTAATAAAAGTTCAGCAGCTCCTGGATTCTGCAGAAGAGAAGGCTCTGTCCATGGTGCTGGCGGCTGTTCCACTCTGGCCTTGCTCTAGTGGTGCATCCTCTGAGTATCTTCTGTTTATGCTCTGACAGGAGCATAGGGTCAGGTAACCACTGACACAGCAGTCCCTGAGACCTGACTGGGTTGATGCTGTTCTCTAGAATCCTGTTTATTGATGCTTTTCTAAATAAATGGGTCTCTATGCAACTAAAATCCTAAGAACTAACTTTTAAAACACGTACTCATTACTAAGTCACTGAATTTATGTAAAAGTTTCCACTCTTCCTGAATATATTTAGCTGTTATCTTTTGATGTCCTGATATTATATATTTAAGAGCAACACTGTATCCTAGACAGGGAGTCAGACAGCAGGCACAGGGTCTATTTCCCTGTCTTTTGTGGAATGCAAAATCAGCCTGGAAATTTTTAAGAATTTCAATAGAATGGTGACCCAGGGGCCGTCACATCGAAACAACTGAAGAGGCAGAGTGGGTGACAAGGTTGGGAGGGGGATTAGTGAGAAACAACCAAACAACCGAGCAGCAGACTGCATGGGGCAACCAGGCTGGTAGGGGGGTTGAGGGAGGGACAGCCAAATGACTGAGCTGCAGGCTTTGTGGGGTGACCAGGCTGGTAAGCGGGGCAGTGAGGAGTGACCAGACTGGCAGTGGGGAGGCAGTGAGGGGCAATCAGGCCAGCAGGAGGGGATATTTGGGAGCAACCAGGCAGGGCAGTTGGGGGTGACCAGGCTGGCAGAGGGTTGGCAGTTACGGGTGATCACACTGGCAAGCAGAGGTGGTTAGGGGCAATCAGGAAGACAGGCAAGTGAACAGATAGAAGCCAGCGGTCCTGGATTATGAGAGGGATGTCCGACTGCCAGTTTAGGTCTGATCCAGGGGATTAAGCCTAATCGGGCAGTTAGACATCCCCCTAATCCCCATGCATGAATTTCATACACCGGGCCTCTAGTATTGTATAAGCAGACAAGGCACCATGAGTTAGAGTCTGCTGATTGCAGATACTTTGCATGCTTGCCATGCCAGTGGTAACAACAGAGTAGAATCTTATCCAAAGAGATCAGCTGCATGTAGAACTGGAGAAAACATTGCTGGGAATGCTGCAAGGCCCAGTCAGACACCAGTCCACCTGGTACTGTGGAGAAACAGAAAGCAGCAGGTAGCTTCTCCTTCCTCCAGGCTTGCGATCTTTGTGGTATCCCTTTTTGTCAGAGCCTATTATAGAGCCAGCTGGAGAAGTTTAACTTGTAGAATCCAACTCCAGCATCTAAAAGTAGGGCAAAGGGAGAGCGATTGTGGATGGAGAACCAAAAGTGAATAATAGGTATACTGAGGATTCAATATAAGGAACTAATAAGAAAATGCAGAATAAGCATAAAGGAAGAACATATTAAAGATAGGAAAATAAAGCAAAGTAAATCAGACCAATAGATATGATACATTTTTATACTGATAAAACTAATAAAATTAAACTCTGATAAGATTAATAAAAAAGTATAAAAACACAGTACATCTACAGATATGGAAGAAATTTAAAAAAATAAAACTATGTTATGTAAATAAATTTTAAAACTTTGATGAAATTAATGAAATTCTAAAAGGTACAATTTACCAAAATAATTTAAGAAGAAACAGAAATTGTAAATTATTTTATAATTATTAAGTTGAATGAGTACTTAAAATTTTTCCCTCAAAGAAAATATCAGACCAAATGAGTTCAACCAACCTTTAATAAATATACAGCTGAAATCTGTATCTTTTACATAATAAAAATATAGTAAATCCTAAATATTTCAAATTAGCTGAAAAGTGTTGATAGGAATTGAGAACAATCAAGTAAGGATAGTATATGAATTAAAAGCTGCACTTCTCAACAACCTATGAATAAATATCCTAAAAAACTATTAGAAAACAAAATATATAATAAATTAACATTTAGAAACCAACAATTAATAACCAACCAATGTATACATCACAAATAAAATGTAATCATTAATTGTGTATATTTATTTAATAAGCTACTTACTGTATAATAACTTAAAAGAGCAAATTATGGCTACAAGATATACCATGGGTGAATTAGAACAATGTTGAGTAAATAATGTAAGTAATATAAAAACATATTCATTATGATACACTTTAATTTGGACCCTGTTTCTTAATAGTGACATTTTATTCTCTCTTCATCCTCTTTTCCTCTCTGATTTGTCTTGCCCTAACACAGCATTTGGCAGAAAGAACAGATACCCATTAAATATTTGATGAGTGAATGACTATACAATACAAATATAGCTACAATTAGAAGATTAGGTATCTATTAATGAGCAACAAAGTCCCAAAACTTAGCAGCTTAAAAAACTATCTCCCGATTTTTGTGAGTCAGAAATCCAGTCATGGATAAGTTAGGTCCTCTGGGCCAGGGCCTTTGTGTAGCTGCAATTAAGATGGTGGTTGGTGGTGTTATTTCAATACTCAAATGATGTTTACCCAGTTCTGAATTGACCCACTAGGCTGTTGACTGAAACAAGTTCCTCTCTGGTTATGTCCTGATTCTGCTTTCAATCTCTTACTACATGGACATCTCTAATAAGGCAGTGCACAGTATGATAGCAGACTTCCATCAGGGTGTGATGGAGAGCAGTGACAAGAAGGACATTGTATGCAGGATGGAAGCCACGGCCTTTGTAACTTAGTCCCAGGAGTGACATTCCATCACTTTTGCCATAATTTATTTATTGGAAGTACATCTTTTGCCCAATACTAATACCACACTTTCATGTGTTTTGTTTTGTTTTTATTCTTTCTCACCTATCCCATAAAGGAGTACCACATTGCATTTGCAGGGGAAAGGAAGTGTAGCAATGTGAAGCTACATTGTATATCAACCCAATGTTTAAAGTATGAGATTCCACTAACTAGCTGTTAGAAAACATCCCTTTGCTTTAGGTTCCTTATCAGTGTGGTTAGTTATTGTGATCAAGTGGCCACCATTTCTAAATAAATGCCTTCATTTGTGTGTCCCTGGTTAGGCTATTACCAAGAGAATTTTAAAGAAATTTCTTTGCTATAGCTCAAGAAAAAGTACCATTATGTCTGATTAAGCTTAAGATGTAACATTGACTTTATCTGTTGCTTTTTAATGAACCCAGTATCCAAATGGTCTCCTTTTTCTTTCCTTCCCATTACCTTACAGGCCTGAGAGGAGTAAGTGGGAAAATGCTGCATTCAGAAGTTAGGAGGCTCACTTGCAATAACTTTACTGTGTCAGTGCCAGCCATGAACATCAGACTCCAGGGACTGTCTCTAAAAGCCAAAGTAATTCTATTCAGTGTCATAGAGTAAGTAAGGGATGAAGGATCGTTATTGGCAAATTTTAGAGAAAGGCCTTATTTGCTACTTTCATTTGTTTATGTTTTTTCTTTTAATCTTAAATACTGTTTTGTGCACATACTTTTCTAAATTTCTTTGGCTTGTGTTTTGTTTGTTTGTTCTAATCTATAAGCTTTGAGTAATATTTAATAGGAAGCAGAGACCCTGCATATTTTTTCTAAATGTTGGTTTCTAATGCTGGAATTATCATCATTATTAATCATCTATGTGTAAAAATCTTCAATAAGACATGAAAAGTTATGTGAGTATAAAGTTTAGAGGGAACTTCATACTCACATAACAACATTAAACATAAATATTTTTTGATTGTCTCTAGATACTGAATTCCCAGCTGTGGCAATGGCATTTAAACTGAGATTTAAAAGACAAAGTGGTCTCAGTAGATCAGTCCCCTAACATAGAGACATATAAAAGCATCTTTCAGGTCTCTTCCTAATAGCACTTCTTCAGAGACTTGTCTTGATTCAATCTAAATAATGCCTTTATGTTAAAATCTCTCTCTCCCTCCCTTTTTTAAAATCCCTTCTTTTATCTTTCTACTTTATAAAAATCATTTTCATAATTTAGTTCTGTATGTGTAAAAAGACTGTTCATGATACAATAATGATGGATACATGTAGACCAGCGGTTCTCAACCTGTGGGTCGCGACCCCTTTGGGGGTTGCCTAAGACATCTTGCATATCAGATATTTACATTTCGAATCATTAACAGTAGCACAATGACAGTTATGAAGTAGCAACGAAAATAATTTTATGGTTGGGGGTCACCACAACATGAGGAACTGTGTTAAAGGGTCGCAGCATTAGGAAGGTTGAGAACCACTGATGTAGACTATTAGGACAAAGTTAGAAGTGACCATGCAGACCTAAATAGCAGGTTACATCTTTCACTCCTTGGAAGCTCTTGGACACATTGTGGCCTGACAGTTGAGCTCATGGAGTACGAAGGGTTTTTCTCAGGTGGCCCGAGAGCCTCTCCCTTAACAGCTTCAGGTTTCAAGGCTCTTGATCAAAGTAGATGTTCTATCAACATTACTGATGGGTGACTTACTGCCCAGAGTAGTGGATAAAGGCAAACATCAAGTAAAGAAAGAAAAAAAGGAAACACAGAACAGCTTCTCTGTGGTTGAATATGACATGTGCTATATTTAAATTAAAAATGCAAATTTTAGTTGACATGAAAATCTGTGTCAGGTAATGCCCCCAAGAGAACAAAATATGTAGCAGGTGATAATGAATGTTAATACTGGAAGCAACGTTTGTCGCTTTTTTTCCTGACTTTCTCTTAACCGTAATAAATTTTAATATGTGTGTTAGGTTTCCTGCAATTTATAGAAAATGGAATTCTTTGGGGAAAGATAACAGCTGAATGTCCACATGATTTCATGCTGCAGTCTCAACTTAGATCTAAAGCTAATGTCAGTTTCTCGTACATTCTCCTGGAGAGATGTCAACAGAGTATGCTGGTTCAAAATGAATGTGTCCCTGTGACTGGTATTTCTGATAGGCCTGACTGTGCTTCTGCTCTCAGAAATCACCCCCTTCTGTGATCACAAAAGTATAATTCCATCTTTTAAACAGGAATGATGTTTGTTTCACTGGGCACTGTTTCCTAAAACCATTTTCAGGTTTAAAATCTATTGACTAATCTTTGTGTTATATCTTATTGTTTAAAAAAGATCAATATATATAATCTAGTTCCCAAACCATGTTTCAAGTTTAATAGAATATGGTTGGTTCTTAAACCTTTCAATTAATTATTATTATTATTATTATTATTATTATTATTATTATTATTGTTTTAGTCTAGATTTTCCTCTCTCAGCAATCATTCTTTTGCCCTTTCTACCACTTGAGGGTTGAGTTGTAAAACTTGCAGGCACTATGAGATAGCCAACAACAGACATTGAGAGAGTATATATCTAGAATACCATAACTAGAATAGAAGATGCCAGATCATGTTCAATGAAAGGCAATTTAAAGGACCATGGCTGTGCTCCTTGGATAAGTCCAGTTTGGAGTAAGGAATGTGAGTGGCAATGCCTGTCTTCAGTGAGCTGAAGTGTGGCCAGGTGACAATGTAAAGCTGCTTTTATTGTGAAATCTAGCCAAGGGAACTAGCATCGATGACTGGGTTTCCAAATCTCTCTGTAATCTTTCAGTTTCCATCTCAACTCTCCCCCACTCTAGTCTAAGCAATTAGCAATTTTCATCTCTCACCTGCACTGCTACCACAGCCTCATAACTGATCTCCCCACTTCACTTTGCTCCCTTCCAATTCATCTCTCACCTCTGCTTGTAACCCTTCCATAGCTTCACATCATTTTAGATTAAGTTTGTTTTTAATGGCCACATATCCTGACTAATCCTGTCTTCCCCCCGCCCCCTCTCTCTCACCACATCTCCTTGCTCCTTAGTCTTCACTTCAGCCATTGTGAAATTCTTTGAGAAAGATGACATTCAAGGGTCCATGTGATTTCATGCTGCAATTTCAGCAGCATGTTCAGTTTTGGAATCTTTAGGTATATTTTTCTCTTTGCTTGGAACCACCCTTCCTGCTGCAAGAAACTCCTTGGCTCTCCTCCCTGTACTGTCTGACCTCTATTCATTCTTCAGACTTCACACTCCTCCCTTCATGTCCAGCATAAGTCCCTCAGTTATTAGTTCTAGTAGTACCACCTACCTATTTTCCAGTGCTTTTCTTGCAGTTATGTACACAAATATCTATTTTTATAGCTATCCTGAGCACTGTGGCAGAAGAAACTTCTTCTCTTATCTACTACTGTATTGTAACCCCTTTGTATTTATTCTAAAGACTAGCACGGTTATTTTTCCCTAGATCAGTGGTCGGCAAACTCATTAGTCAACAGAACCAAATATCAACAGTACAGCAATTGAAATTTCTTTTGAGAGCTAAATTTTTTAAACTTAAACTTCTTCTAACGCCACTTCTTCAAAATAGACTCACCCAAGCCATGGTATTTTGTGGAAGAGCCACACTCAAGGGGCCAAAGAGCCACATGTGGCTCATGAACCACGGTTTGCAGACCAGTGTTGATATTTCGCTCTGTTGACTAATGAGTTTGCTGACCCTGCCCTAGATATAACAACTCTAATATTGACAGAGGTAAGAACATAAATTGGACTATCTATTAATGGCTTCCATTACTGCAAGTATTCATGTGCTGCAAGAAATTTTAAAACATGCAATACCTGACTATGTAGTCAGAGACACTGACCTCTTTTCCCTTATATTGTCAAATAAAAAAAATGACAACAACCAACCCAAGGAAAGCCATCTGATGTGAATGAATCAAATTATTCCTATTTTTAATCAGGTCAGCAAAAGTTATATTTTTTGGTGTGCTTCAAATTTTTAGTAATTGGTTTATGTGTGCTATGAGAAGAAAAAAGTTGAAAATCACTGCTGTAGACACTAGGAAGCCTCTTGGTGGGAGTCATACAGTACCATATGAAGCACCAAGTGGGATAATTATAGACTATCTATCTCAGTTGTTCTTCAAGCCCATAGAATTTCAGTAATTCTGTGATTTGTTATTTATTTTAAAGCCTATTTTTTTTTTTGGAGGGAGGGACAGAGATTAAATACTTGGCCAAACATCAATGTTTTGAATGTCCAGGTTCAGGAGAAGGGTTTGTGCATGTGTGAATGCTGTTTTTAAGCCTCCTCTACCAACTTTTTCAGAGCTGCACTAACCCTCAATAAGGCATTTATTTAGGTCATTAAACACATAATCACAGCCTGCAGTGTTTGTACTACATCATCTCCGTTCATGGCCAAATTAGCTATTATCAAATAGAAATCTGAATGGCAGTAGTATGACCAAGCGGACTCTATATGATTCTCTTATAGGAAAAGAATCTACTCTAGTGACTTCTGCACATCCCCCAGAAAGTTCTGGCATAATTCAAGGATCCAGCTTGTCTCCCCTTTCTAACCATAACTGACTCAAAAGCATTAATGTTTGGCCTCAAAGCATCCCACTGGTTTCTTTCAGGAGCCCAGGCTTGAGTGATGCTCATTGTGGGCTCTAAAAGCACCCATTTACAAACATGATGTCCTTGTGTGACAATCAGCCCAGAGCTTTTCACACCTCTCTGACAATGTCCTCCAAGACTGCCAGTCAGCCCAAGCAAACCTGGGGCCAAGCAGGATGCCAGAGTAAGATCCAGAGATGTGCAGCTGTTCTCTGCTTAACCAGCATGCATACCACGTAGGCCAGCCCCTCACATTCTACCCATCCAGCCAGGCCAGTCTAAATTCCACACCTTTATGAAAACCTCCTAGAAATACTTCTGTGCCAAGCCCTATGCTAAGAACTTGAGATATTTTATCCCACGTGGTTTTCACCATCACCCTAAGATATAGGAGATACCATGTTAGAGAGGAGAAAATGGAAGTTTGGAAAATTTCAGTTGCTCACCCAAACTCACAGGTAGTAAAAGGTTGTGCTGGGTTCATATGGCCAAGTTTATGTGTCATAAAAGTCCTAGCTTTTCTTCTTTCTGTAAGGATTTATTGTAAGCCTTTCTAGATGTCTTCAGCCTTCACTCATCTTTTCCTTCACTCAACTCCCACATCAAATGTTGCTGGAACTAAATTGTGGCTCACTTTGAATTGCTCTCTATTAAACCAAACACGTATCATCATAGCCTGTGGTGTTTGTATTGCATTATCTCTGTTTATGCCAAATTAGCTAATATCAAATGGAAGTCTGAATGGCAGCAATATGAATAAGAGGACTCTTTAAGTCATTCTCTTGTAGGAGAAAGAAAAATCTGTTCTAGTTACATACTAGCTCTTCAGTGATAGAAACAGTACTTATAGCTACACCAGGTGCACTCCTCTACATTCTTGAACTCATTGGAAACTCAAAGCTCCTAATCTAGGAGGTAAGGGAAATCTTTTTAAATTCTCCTTTAGAATTTGTCATAATAACAAACACCAAATAAGGGGTCATTTGGTGGAAATCTTTTGGGAGGCAGTGTAATGTAGAGTTGCATTGTGGCCTAATACTCAGAATATCACAGTTGTTGCCTCAACTCCTAACTCTTGTTATGCTTTGGCTCTAGATGGGTTAGTTTAACTTCTCAGAACCTTATTTTCCTCATGTATAAAATGGGATGATAAATAACACCTCATTGATTTGTGAGAACTCAAAGGGGGACTAAGCCTGAAGATGCTTCACAAACTATAAAGTGCTGTTCACCTATAAGAGATCATGTTCTTCAGTATTAGTAGCTTTATTATCAATATTGACCAACAAGGAATGACATCTCAGTGATCTTATTTCCTGCATTAAAAAAAAGTCCCTGTCCACAAAGTTTCTGCTTGTTTTAACACTCTAGAATTTCTTCTTATGGTGGTGAGAATGTGGGATGTTGGTCGGGGTAGTTGTGTGGAAAAGACCTTCCAAAGTGAGAACTGGCACCTTCCATTCAAAGGGCTTATCACTCACATCCCACTTGCCAGCAACAGGATCACATCTCATGTGGGGGCTGTCTGTGGCTTCAGGGAAGAGGTGGTATGGTTATATAAATCATGTTGTCACCAGTGCAGATGGAGAAATGCCACTGTTCATGAGTCTGTGGTTATAATGACTTTTTCATGTATCACGTGTGTCTATGTGAACTCACAAGTGTATGCCAATGTCTTTGAACTTTTGTCCCAAAGTACATTTTTTTAAAGATATATCCCCTATACCCCAGAACAGAAATTCCTTGGTATTTCTCTCTTCTTCTGATACAAAAAAAAAAAGTGTGAGTGAGGGTATATTTAACAGAGATGGAAATGGAATAAATATAGTCACAAATTAACTGATAAAATGCAATTTTCCTTAACCTATATCAGGAGCTCTGAGAGTGCCAAAAGGGTCTGAGATTTCCACCAATGGCATTAGGTCTAAACATAAAGATGTTATAGCTTTGTGTTCCTTGACCTTGTTGCAACCGAATGGCTTGAATAAACTGAAGCAAAATAGACCGGAGATCCCAGAGGTTTGGCTTCTCTAAGAATGGTGGCAGTTCTAAAATATAATTTTAGTACTAAAGGGTTTAAAAATGTAAGTCTGTGTTCTCTGGAGAAAATAGGTCTTAACTTCTTACATGTTTTTAAATGCCTAATTTCTCCCAGAAATGTAGAAGCTAAATGGAATGGTCGAAGAGTTGAAGTGATGTTGGGGGACCACAGCGCTCATGAGTACCAGTTATTATTCTCTGAATTATCTTTGAAACACAGATTATTAAATTTCTTTCCCCCAAACTGTAAAGTTTCAAAAATATCTATAGAAAATAGTTGCCATTCCTTGGTCTGGATTCCAAAGAATCCTTCATAATTTGTCCCTGAAACCTCTTTCTGGTCATATCTTTTCTCTAATCCTCTAGGTATAACGTATTATGGCCATCCAAGTCACCTATCAATTTTTCAACTATTCAAACAATTTTACATTTCCTTGCTTGTTATCTCCAGTGTTCCCCAAGCTTAAAAAAATTATATATTGAAACTCTTTTTGAGTCCCCAATGAAATGCCACTTTCTTCACAACATTGATCTTGAATTCTCCAGTGGAATATTCACCTTATATTTAATATTTAGTAGTTCATTTATTATACCATTGTTGAAGATTTCTTTCTTAGAAGTTGTGAAGCACTGTCTCCTCCCCGCCTTTATCTACCTAATAAAAGAGTAACATGCTAATTGACCATACCTTTGCAATGCCTACCAGCCAATCAGGAGTGAATATATAAATTAACCCAACAAAGATGGTGGGTTAATTTGCATACACAGGCATGGAGCAGCCAGGTGTGCAGGCTTTCTGTACCAGCCAAGTCGCTCATGGCCTCTGGGCAGCATTGGAAGACAGAAAGACGGCTCCAGGCCAGGGCAGAAAGGCTGCTCCGGTCAGAGTGAAGGCGGTGCCGGCAGCCAGGGGAATGAAGGCCCATTCTTGCATGAATCTCCATTCATGCATCGGGCCACTAGTTTGAAAATAAAATTTTAAAGAAGCAGGTTTGGATCATTCATGCACTCCATTGGATCTATCCATTGAACAAAAAAGGAATTATTCTGTATTAATAGTGTATCTGTGTCTTGCTTAATTTTTAGCTAAACAGGTATTTGAAATAGCTGTCTCCTATTTGGATCAAAAGCCACTTGAGGACAAAAATTACATTCCTTAATGCCTTTTAAGTGGATGCTTTATAAACATGTAGTTAGTGGATGGAAGGATAAAAGGATGATGGGTAGATGATTTAGGCAATAGTAAAAAATAATGGAATAAATTTTGAATTCAGGATATTCTCTTTACTCTGCCTTAAGATAACTGCTTTTGCTTGAAACCATTACACAGTGTGTATGGAACACCTGTTAGTTTTGTCATTATTTTTCTCTGCTTACTTTGGGGAACCCTCTCTTATTCATTCTATAGTAATCTGATTGGTCATGACACTCATATGGACTTTTTTATTCCCAAATTTTGGCATATGATCTAGGTCTAACAGAATACTCCATTCACTTGGGTATAGGGATTGGTTCAGGGATAGAAACAAGACCCAAGTTGGAATAGGTAGACTTTTCTCAAGACATTTAACAAAATGACAGGGGGAGATTGTTCTGAAACATTATTCCCACCATCACAAGTCTAGAAAAAGTGGAATTTAGGGTTAGACAAAGAGGGGAAAAATGCAGATACGGTGTTTAAATCATGAGGGCTAGACAAGCCCCTGACCACTTTTCAGAGCATGAGTACGTAAATTTCCTTACTTATTAATTAGAGTCCTGGTACATGAAATATTCATGCACTTGGGGTGAGGGTAAGGTTCCCCTCAGCCTGGCCTTTGCCCTCTCACAATCTGGGAGCCCTTGGAGGATGTCTTACTGATGGCTTAGGCCCGCTCCACACTCCCCACTGCAGTCTGGTCTCCTTCTATGGGAGGTGATCCTGGCAGGCCGATTGGAGGATGGTGCCTGGCGGTCTGGCCTTGAATCATGTCACTGCTACTGCCCAGGGCCTCCCTCTGTGGGAAGCAATCTGGCAGACGATCAGGGGATGGTGTCAGCCTCTATTGCCTTGCCACTGGCTGCTACCATCTACCCCATCACCATCCCCTCCCTCTGCCCACTGGCACGGCACATTTCTTGATTGGCTTGGTACACCTGCTCATCAGCCCTATCCCTCACCTACCTATGGTTCTTCTGTTCAGTCAATTTGCATATTATGCTTTTATTATATAGGATTATTTTACATTAGTTAATCTTCAACTAATGTTTTTTAGAAGCAAATTAATTCAAATGAACACAGGAGAATCTAAAGAAAATGTCTCAATATTATCACACTTTATAATGAACATTATATGTCTGAGAAAAATCATTAAAATCAATTGGGAATTTAGTCAGCTATTAGGAAATGGGGTCAAATTCCTCATTAATTAAAGCACATAAAAATCTCTACCTCCATGCTTTCCCTTTAGCCCCCTCCAGTCCTTTTTGTGAAAATTTACTTCTTTTATTGCCTTTTTGTAAAAATTTACTTTTTTTCTAATTTTACTGAGATATGACTGACATACAATGTCATATTAGTTTAAGTTATACTACAGAATGACTTATTGTTTCCTATATAATAAAAGGCTAATATGCAAATAGACCTGGCAGTACAACCAAACATCTGGTCACTATGATATGTGCTGATCACCAAGGAGCACTCATGGAACGTGGTTGGCAACAACAGCAGGCAGAATGGCAGAGCAAGTGAACAGGAGCACCAGAGTAAGGCAGGGCGCTGGTCACTGTCATTGGGGTGAGCCTCTGGTTGTTACTGAAAATTCTTCATTCCCACATGCTATGGTCCCTCTTGGTGATCACACCCGCTGCCTGCACTAGCCCCAATCGCTCAGTGACATCAGTGGGTGCGAGCTGTGGCTGCCGACCCCAATTGCCCCTGAGGGCTTCTCCACCTCCTGCTGCTCCTGAGGGGTGATTCTGACAGTAGCTGCCACTCACACCTGCTGATGGTACCAACCTAGGCACAGTCAGCACGTGGGAGCAGTGGCAGTGGGAATGGGTTTGCAGGCAGTCAGCGAACCTGGGGCCAGGTAGGAGCATGAAGGATGGGTTGAGACCTGTCCCTATACTCACTGCAGCTTTGTGGCCCACACTTCCTTTCAAGATGCACGAATTCATGCACTGGGCCTCTAATGTATTACAAAATGATTAGAGGCCCATTGCATGAAAATTCATGCACTGGAGGGGGATGGACCCTCAGCCCAACCTGTTCCCCCTCACAATCTGGGAAACCTCAGTTGTCAGTTGACACGGCAATCAGGGGAAGGTGACGCCTCCATCATGCTGCTGCCACTGCCAGCAGTGCAAGCCTCAGCTGGCCCTGGTTACTAGTTCCTCGGGTGGCCCTGGGCAGCTGACATCTGAGGCTTGCCTATGCCTCAGGTGTCAGTCCCTATTGCCCTGCCACTGGGCAGCCACCATCCAAGGCTTGCCTGTGCCTTGGGCCAGCCCTGGGAGGCTGGGGGGCTGAGGGCAGATCTGGCTATACCATGCGTCTGACACGCCCCTCTCCACTCCCCCCTTCCCAGCTGGGCTGAAAGGACTAGGGGACTGAAAGGACTCTGGGGGGGGCAGAGGACTGAAAGGACTCTGGGCTGAAAGGACTCTGGGGGGGCAGAGGAGACTGGGCACCGCCATCTTGTGGCTATGGGCACCACCATCTTTTGTGATGGTATGACAGTCAATTTGCATATCCCCTCTTTATTATATAGGATTGCCACAATAAGTTTAGTTAATTTTTATTACTTCATATAGATACACTTTGAATTGCAAAGTCCTGCAAGTCCTTCTTAACTAAATCTCTTATTTCCCAAATACATCACTGGTTTTCTTCTTCATTAGCCACTCATGATTCAGGCCACAATTCAAACAGCAGCTTCCCAACTAGACTCTTGTCCTCTAATCTTTTGACACTTGATTCTCTGCCCATAGCCAGGATGATTTCTCTGAACACACGTATCATGTCAATCTCTACTTGAAATAGGTCATTGTCTCGCATTACTCTCAGGAAAAAGAGCCTAAATCCTTCAGCTGAACTTACAAACTCTACCTTTCTATTCATCTTTATAGCTTTCAACTCTCTCCTGTCTTCCTTCCTCTGGCCACATTGACTTTTTTTTTTAAATCCTTTCAGTGTATCATACTCTTTATTCATTCTAGGACTTTGCATATTCTGTTCTCCATACTGGGATGTACTTCCATTACTTATTCTCTAAAATTGTTCCTGCTTCTTTGTAGTACATTGAATAATGCCCATCCTCCTTCCAATTCTTTTCTACCTAAAACCTTAGAATACAACCTAATTTGTAAATAGGGTCTTTGCAGAAGTAAGATAAGGGTTGAGATGAGATTGATATTGGATTAGGATTGGCACTAAATCCAATGAGAATCTATACTATCTAATAAAGAGGGAATATGCTAATTGACCCTCACACTGTTGCAAAGATGGTGGTGCCCACAGACAATATGAAGGGAATATGTTAATTGACTGCCATGCCCTCCAAGATGGTGCTGCCTAAGCTACAAGATGGCAGTGCCAAGTCCACTCAGCCCCCCTGGGGTGGCAGGTGTGCGGCAAGGACGGGCTTGCCCCTGGCAGACTCAGCTACTCTGCAGACCTGCCTTTGGAGTCCCCCAGTCCCTTCAGCTCCCCAGATGCCCAGGGCTGCCTGCGACTCCGGTAACCAGGGCTGTCCGAGGCTTGTGCTACTGGCAGTGGCAGCAGCAGAGGTGTGATGGGGCTTCACATTCCCCTGATCACCATTTGCCTCCTGCCCCTGAGGGTTCTCAGACTGTGTGATGGGCAGGCTGGACTGAGGGATCCCCTCTCTAGTGCATGAATTTTCATACACTGAGCATCTATATATATAGTAAATATATAAAGAGGTAATATGCAAATTATGCCAAGACTCCATAATGGGTTACAACCAGACAGGAGGAGGTGGCACGCACAGGTGAGGCCCAGAGTGGAGACAGAAACAGAAGCAGCAGAGTGGCTTGGGCAGCCCCAGAGCAGACACAGGCAGGAGGGCCAGGGGATGCTGCAAGTCCCCTGGCCCCCCATGGCGCCAGTCCAGCCTCCTATAGTGCCAATCAGGCCTGACTCTCATGGTGTCCAGCACTGCACAAGTCAGGCACGGGGTGCCTCCTCACACAGTGAGAGGTGGAGCACCACCTTGCATGATTTCAGTCATGTGCTGGGCCTCTAGTGTCTTTATAAGAGACAGAGATGACACACAGAGACACAGAGAAGAAGACAAAGAGATTGGAATGCGGGATTTACAAGTCAAGTAACACCAAGGACTACTTGCAGCCACTGGGAAGTAGGAGACAGGCATGGAGCAGTTTCTCAAGTTCCAGAGAAACCCAAGCTATGGACACCTTGATTTCAGATCTCTGGTTCCTGAACTCTGAGATTACATTTTGTTGTTTTTCTTTATCCAGTTTGTGGGACTTCGTTACAACAGCCCTAGGAAATTAATACAACTTTCTATGGCTATCGTTGTACATGGTTACATCACTAGTCTGAATCGAGTATCCCTCTGACGTGTTGCCCTAAAATTCTCTATTTTTTCCACTTCATTACGCTAAATTTTGTTTCTTGTCTTCCAATAAGCTCTACTGCATAGCCTTCCATAGCTGTGTGCCCAGGACTAGCACAATGGCCAGCATGGAATAGGTTTCCATAAGCGGCACTGATTGAGTTATGGTGTCTCACTCCCTCTGTCCTTTTTTGCCTGGTAAAGTAGCTGGTACATAATAAGTAAATGCTGTTTACTCAATGATGCTTGTGTGGTTAGCAGTGCCCAGCCCACTGACTGTGGCCCTCACTAAAGAGTGTAAAGCTTGTCCAGTGGGGGTATGATTTGGAAACCCTTCATAAGTCCAGAAGGCTTTCTTACACATAAATGAAAGTGATTGTTTAAACCCCATGAAGCTTGTTAAACAGGTGTTCTTATCTCCAATTTTGGAGTGTGAGGGGCCAAATTTTATGACTGGACAGTCAAAATAGGACTGAGAAGTTCTATTTCTATATTCATCATTCCTGCCACTGTATCTGAAATGCTATTCAGATTGGGACAAAAGCATCCCAAGCCTTCAATTATCAATTTAAACCAAGGTCTTTTGGTTATCTTTGTGACAAGTGAAAAGAATGCTGTTGGGAGAACTTATATAAGTTGACAGGAAGTGTGGGCCAGTGGAATCCTAAGGGCAGAAATCCCTGGAGAATTTCAAGTGATGACAGACATCTATGGCTGTCCCGTGAGCTCTTATCAGCCTTCCTGGACATTTCCAGATGTTCCCTACCTCAGTAGAAACACATTATTAAGCCAGCAAGCTAGCAGTTAATGTGAAAAACTAAATGGAAAAGGAGAGAAGAAAGACCAGTGACTACATACCTGTTCTGAATAAAACAGGAGGGAATGGGGCTGTGCATTACAATAAGTCAGTTCTCTACAGAAACCATGGGGTTGGCCAACGCCTAGAGCAAGAGCAATTGAGAGTGCAATGAAAGGCAAGGCAGTGAAAAATAGCAAAATGGTTTTTCTTTCAAAATTTCCACTTGTGTATGTGAATGTCAGTCAGGCCTGGGATTTCCTGATTATTACTGAGACAAATAAATGATGCCTCTCTCCATGTCTCTCTCTCTCACACACACACCTGCTGAAAGGAGAAAATGTACTTTTTTATTAGTAAGAGTGAATATAACGTGTTGAAACAGTGTATCCCCGTTGGGAAAGGAAAAATATAGGACAGTGTGAATGCTTTCAATCTGGAAGTGAAAAGGCATCTCCATGCATTTCTGTATACCGTCTGTATACACTGTGTGTTCAATGCCCAGGCTTCGCATTAGACTGAGCTGGTATAAGTCTTGGATCAAAGACTAACTCATCTGTACAATCTTGGACAAGTCATTGCTTTTATCCATGTCTTAGTAGCTTCATCTATAAAATGGGAACAAATTATATACATAATTTATAGGACTGTGGTAAGAATAAAAGGAATTGTTATATAGATGTAGAATATTGCACAGCATGAAATACACACTCAAGGTAAGACCTCATTTTTAAAGTTTATTTTTCATAGATACAGCAATAAAACTGGAAAAGGTGAAAGGGAAATATACACAATAGTAGAATAATCAGTATGCTCATTATAGAATACTATTGGGCAGTGCATACATGTATACTAATATATAAAATACCTAATATTGTAATACGGGAGGACACAGTGAGTATAATAGCTCAGACTGCAGGGTCACATAGAATCTTATTGGTTGTGTGCTATTAGGGAGTGGTTTACTTTTCTTCTTTGGTAAGATAAGATGGTAATAGCCTCTTTCTCATAAGGTTGTTGTATCATAGAAAACATTTACTTAACTACCTGTACATAGTACAGGTCTACAAATGGCAACTGTTTGCACTATAGAGTTCAATTTCTTATGTGCTAATTGACTGCTTAAGCAAAATACAACATGTAAGCAGTAAAGTTTTTCATCCCATGGGCCATTAAGAGAAATAGCTAATTTAATTCACCCCTCTAAAGAAACAAACAAACAAGCAGACCAAAGAAATAACCTTGCTGCAAGAAGATACTGCCTTTTCAATTGTAGTGTAAGGCATGTTTCTGTGTTTGTGTGTGTGTGTTCCCTAGGGGTACTAACGTGATAGCAGATGTTCCTTTGTCAGACTTTATTTGGGGATGGAACAAACACTGAGGTTGCACACAGCTCCACTGTGTACCTTTGTGGTACTGTATTTTATCAAGAGACCTCTGGAGATCCTTCAGAGGCAACTCAATGAGTATAGCTATGAGCTAGCATGTTCAGTGGAAGCCTATACAATGCTGAAAAAGTTTAAGAGGATAGCATGGAAGTGTAAAATGACTAAAATGTAAATTTAGTATGAAGCAGCATCAGGATCTGCTTTAATGATGGAGGTCCCAGCATTAAAGCAAGATGATGTTCATCTGGACATCCTTGGAGGTGGCTTAAAAGCTATGCTAAGAGTCAGGGTGAGAAAAGATAACTAGTGCTTACTAGTCACTGCATGGAGTATTTTCCTTTCCTTAATCCTTCTCATAAGGCTCTTAGTAACATGGGGGTATTTAAAATGGGGTGATTGATTCGGGTGAGGTGTGGTTCCAATCTCAGCTCTACAACCTTCTAGCTGTCCACAATAAGCTCCATTTTATCATGGGCTAATAAATCTCACTTCCTGGGCTCATCTCGGGTCATGTAAAACAGTGAATGTAAGGATCCTAGCACAACACCTGCTACATAGTACTTGGTCACGGAAAGGAAATTATAACTCTTGTTATCCTCATTTTACAGATAAAGAAATTATGGCATGGCAGAGGGCAAAACTGGTTATAACTAGAATTTTAATTAATGGAGAATTTGGCAAGATGATATGAAATTCATGTTATTTATAGGTACTGCTAAGCTCCTCAATTCTCCATCCACAAGCCATGTGTATGGATAATTCCTCAAGAGCTCACTCACCCATCTGCTCTTACACTCAGCATTCTTCCTGATGCTAACTACAGGCTTTCTGCCATATGTGTAATACTTTCCATGGGGCAGGTTTTGTGCTAAACTTTTTATATACATCATTTCAATAAAAACCGAGGAGGTAAGTGAGGAATTGAGAAAACAACAAATAATTTGCTCAAGTTCCATAAAATAACAGTAGTAACAGAACAAGAACTTGAACTTAGTTGTTAAACTTTAAAGCTTATGCTCTTAACTCATTATAACCTGTAGCTTCTTCTATTTCCCCTTGGGTCTCCAGACACCGAAATATAACTCAAATATAGAAATGAATTTTGGGCACCCTTTTAGATCTGTGCACTCAGTAAATACAGGGTTAACAAAATAATGATCATATGCCACCATGGGCTCCTGCTTTGATGCTCAAAATATGGCACTTTTTTCTTTTTTTTACAAAAACCGAGTCTTGATGTAGTCTGAGAAATTTTTCAACAAATATTTGTGGGATTGTGATTAATCAATAGGACGTATACTTTTTGCAACCTAAGATCTATTTCAGCTGGCTCCTTTTATACCAGAGGATATTCAGATCCTGATAGAAGAGAAAGTTGCCTTTCATAAATGTTCCCCAAATAGTATTAGTTGTGGTCTACAATAGCAATGTTGTTCAGCTCATTTTTACTTATTCAAAATTTTATTATAAAATTTTGTTTTTATTTTATATACATGGATATTACTGTAAAAATCCTCCTTTCTTGCACTTCTATATGCTATATTTCGTCTTCATACAGGATGGAATGTGAGTGTAATTGCATGTATAGATTCATATTTGAGTACATTGATGTTTAGATTTCTTGGGTAAAAAGTATTAGGATGTAAATGATGAAGAGTTGTATGTTAGTACTGAAAGTTGACTTGAGAGGATTGGGGTGAAATGAGTTACTTTATTCTTTAAGCAGTTTTCATTCCATGGCTCCTTCTCTTTCTTAGTAATACCCATGTCTCTGTTCACCTGCCACCGCACTCCTCTCTGTATCCATCCTTCAGAGAACTGCTAGACATCACCATTACACTTATGGGAATGATTTCACCCGCTTATGATGCCACAAACAGGGTGCTGGTCCTAAAACCTGCAGACAGCGTCCCTTTAAGTACACAGTACCAGAGAAAGGGGATTCAGGCAGGAGGTTGAGTTAGAAACTCTTGGGGACATATTATTGGTACACTATCCCCCACAGAACCCGGTAGTGCTTGCACATAGTAGGCCTTCAATTAGTACTTGCCAAGCTAAATTAACCTAAATTACTTTACTAATTATTAACCAGCTCTTCCAGGATTTGCAATGTTTAATTGATTTCTCTTTCCAAGTAAATTTTCAAAATATTTCAAACAGAAAATTAAAGCCATCTCCCAAAACGCTTGGCCCTGATTAGTGTACCGTAAGCAACATTAATGAAAAGGTTTCTTGTTTGCCTCTAGGTGGAAAAAAAAAGTAAATCCTTTGTTAGCAAGCAATCCACTGTGGAATGCTGTTGGGGGAAGGCTCCAGTGAGTTGGAAAGATGTTCAGGTGACTGTGTAAATAGATTCTACTTGACAACCTTTCCCACATGGGAGAGTTGTCTTTGAAGGCCGTTACTATGTTATTAAAGCTTGCCAGAAGCAGTGTAGCTGAGGGAAGACTCAGTTCCAAGCACTCTTAACTCAAACCAGGAGGGCTGCTGGGTAACCTGGCTTCTAACTGAAGGTTATGGCATCCCAGGCCTTCCTCGAGTCCTGGCAGAGCCATGCAGAGCTGATCTTTAAAGCATCCTCAGTCGATTCCTGGGATTTCTATTTAGCTTATTGTGGGTGTTGGCACACTTTCCCTCTCCCATCATCTCCTAGCTCTGAGCTTCTGCTGAGTTCCCTACTGACTTAAGCTTTTTTACATTAAAAACTAGTTTTATTTCTTAATTGAAAAGTATTTTTCCATTGATAAGAAATTTGAAAATGGTATAATTAAAAGGACAAAATGGTAATCATAATGTCACCAAACACACACACTTACATTTGTGTACATGCTGCACGGTACAATATTATGTATTCATCTATGGTCAACATGCATAAACATATAATATACCAATATGTTAATCCTCAGTATTATCTTAATAGCTGAAAAATATACTATAACTAGTTTAGCTCATCTCCTTTCATGCTGGTACTTAGTTTATTTTCAGTCAGTTTTGTTGTTGTTAATCCTTACCCAAGGATATTTTTCCCATTGATTTTTAAAGAGGGATGGAGAGAGACAGAAACTAGGTGAGAGAGACACATTGATTGGTTGCCTCCACACGCACCCCTACCAGGGTCTGGGATTGAACCTGCAACCCAGGTACATGCCCTTGACCACAATAGAATCCACCACCCTTTGGTGTGTGGGCTGATGCTCTAACTGCTTACTAGGGCTATTTTCAGTTTAATAAAAAGAGTCAGGAGGAATCTCAACTGAGGAAATGTACTGTCTGGGAATCGTCAACTCTCATTCCTTCCTGCAAGCACCAGTTCTTTTCAAGACACTACTCCTTTGTTCCAACTTATTGTTACCTTGAACAAAAGATTCTACAAGGATATTCCCAACTCTGAAGCTGACGACACTTCTCTTAATTTTTCTTCATCTGAGAATATCTCTCTTTTATCTTCATTCATTAAGAATGTGTCTGCTGAATATAAATGAATATTCCTTCAAATGCTGCTCAGTAAGGGCAGAATGTAGATATTGAAGAAATGTACTCCTTTCTATAAGAAAGAAAAACCTAAAACAATAGGATTGTTGGCCATTTTCACGTTATAATTCAGGGTCCAAATTGGTTGAATGATATTCATCACTCTATCATATATCTCACAAATATTACACATATGTACATATCTATGATAATAAAAATATAATATGCTAATTAGACCAGACAGCAGAATGACCTTTTAGACGTCATTCTGTATGTCCTTCTGGACAAGCCACCATAGCGAGGGCTGAGGCAGAGATGATTAGGGTGATCAGGCCTAAACCAGCAGCCAGACATTCCCCAAGTGGACCCAGATTGCGAGACAGTGCAGGCTTGGTTGGGGGACCCCCACCCCGAATTTCGTACACCAGGCCTCTAGTTTATATATTTATAAAAGGCTAAGCAACTGTCCGATCGGCCAGTAGGTATGCTATGCACTGACCACAAGGGGGCAGACACTCAATGCAGGAGCTGCAGTAACTTGGCTATGGCAGTTTTCTGGTGATGCACCTTGGAACCAGAGAGGAGGGAATGCGATTACACCTTTGGCCGTGGGTTACATTGTTGTTGTTGTTGGGGCACCATTGGCCCCGAATCTGGTTCACTGCACACTTGCATTTGCAGAGTGCCCTCTCGCACTCTGGGACCCCTTGGTAGATGTCAGAAAGCTGGTTTCGCCCCAATGTGTAGATGCCCTTTGAGCTGACCCAGATGTGGCCAACGGGGGGAGAGACCCTGGGAGGTTGGCTCCAGGGCATGCCCGGCACATCCTGCCCTGCCTACCACTTTCTAATTAATTTCCTTTTAATATGCACAAATCTGTGCACCGGGCCACTAGTATATTCAAATCATTTATATATATTTAAAGAGAATGAGAGAGAGTAGGTTAACACAATAATAGTAATATAGAGACTATTATATCCACTGTCTCAATGAGTAGCACTCTATTTTGTCTCCTATACCCTATTTTCCTACCAGTTTAAATACACTATTTTAATATGACAATTACTCTACCAATACCATGAGTCTAAATGTCATGAATCACCAATACCATCTACTTGGCCATATCCAGTGGATCCTTTTTAGCCTCCAGTGGGACAGCCTCTTACTTAAAGTGCCTTAATGTTCCATAATTTCCCTCCTTTGATTCAAGATGCTTTGCTTAAGTCCTTTTTGGACTTATCTACCTATACCTAACCTTTAAAAGTTGGCATTGTTCAAGGATAGGTCCTACACTTTGTGTTCTTTTCACTCAATAATCTCTTCATAAGAAAGATCAATCATCTATACCTCGATTCCTCTCAAGTTCATATTTCCTTCTGGATCTTCTTTCCAAAGGTCAGACCTGAATATTTAACTCCCTACTCAAATTTCCATTTGGATTTATAACAGATGCCTCATTCTCAATACATTCATAACTGAGTTTATATCTTTATGCTGGCAACTTACTTCTCCTTAGCTCAATGTCACCTCTTCTCTCTCTCCCTCCCTCTAAATACCTCATAAATCCCTCTGGCATTTGGTTGAATGTTCTGTCATCTCCTCCTGGACTATTGGCATTTTCTAACTGGTTACTAATCCATTCACTATGTAGTAACAACAATCATCTTTTTTAAAAGCAAGTCAGATCTTGTAACTCTCATCTCTGAAATGTTTCTCCTCTTTTTGTTTCATAAACTCATATTTAAGTTCATTTCTTATTAACTTGTACTAATTAATGTGTCAAAACTTAAATAAAATAGCAAATAATTCCTTCTTGACCTCCTAGTCTGGTTCTTCTCCTTTTAATCTCCTTTAAGAGACCCCACTCCTTCTTTATGCTCCTTTTCACAATGCTGTGGAATAATTAATTTTGAAATTACTTGTTTAATGTCTCTTTAGGGCCAAGAAGAAGAAGGCCCAATTAGGATTCCAGTTTAAAGAAGAGAATAATCATGTCTTACTATTTTTCTATTTCCAGCCCTTAGCTCAGGACTTGGCACATGATATATAACAGTAAATGTTAGCTAAATTATTTTCCTGTCCTTTTAATTAGTAACCTCTACTATTGTCTACCAGGGTCCCCTCACTTAGCCAACCCTTCTAGTGTTTTACCGCTCATTCAGAAAGCTTTCCCTATTGTCCCCAGACGCCCCACCTCATGCATGACTTTCTTTATTTTACTATTTTGTAAATATTATCATACTATCATGTTTTTGCTTAAGGAAAGGAGTTGCATCTATCATATAGATTCTATTGTATACATATGCTCAGGGTATATCACAGTGAGGACTCAACAAACATTTGTTAAGTGAATGAGTTATTAAATTATGCTGATAATTTTGTAGGTAAAGAAATTGAGGCTCAAGGAAGTTAGGTAATTTGCAGACTTTGACATTAAATTCCGAAATCTTTTCACTTCTTTATCCCTGTACCTTCTTCTTCTTGGCCCTAGGCAGTCAAGTTCTAGATAATATTCAAGGCTCTTAACTCACATCACCTCACCTGCTCAACATCTTCTTAGATGGACACAGTCATTAAAATGATCAGATTTAAGTTTTACTTACTTTCACCTTTTCCCACATTGGGTGAAAATTCTAATACTATTTTAAGGATAAAAAGTAGAATAAGAAAGAAGAGTAAAAAATAGTCTTGCATAATTTGCTGATGAAATGGAACTCCTGGTGTAATTGAGAACAGCCTAGGTTTTTAACAGGTTCCCAAGCTCCATGAATCAGAAGGCATTTGCACTTGCACGAGGGAAAATGTCAGGGAATGGTTCTGAAAGGCCTCCTCTGAGGGTGAAATGTTTCTGAGTTTGAAATGCATTTTACAGAGCAAAGTACAGAAGTCATAAAGGCTAAGAGGTTTTCATTTCCATAATTCTATCAATTATTTTTTTAGGAACAAGTAGAAAACTGAGTTTATACATTTGGCCCTTCATAACTCAGCAGGAAATACTGGTGTATTTTAAATAATAGTTCTAGTATGTGTGAGGTGTCTTATAAAACTTATCCAACTTCTTGGAATCTCTAAGCTCATTTTTCTTTCTGGATTCTGAAGAACAGCAAAAGATCCAGATCATTCATTGAATTCATTCAAGCTCTTTTTGAGTAGCACCTATGTGTTACGAAGTATATTAGAAATTAGGTAAAGAGCAATGAACAAACCACACAAAAATCTTGGTCTTCATGGAGTCAATATTCTAGTGGAGGAAAGTTAACAATAAACAAATAGGTAATAGGAAATAAAAAAATATTTAATATTTGGAACTAGAGAGAAACAAAATTGGAATGTTGGGAAAAAATATGTGGAGTAGAAGGAAAGGGAATTACAATTTAAAATAAAATGATCAGAAAAGGCATCACTAAGAAATTATCACATAACAACCTGAATGGAGTGTAGTAGTAAAAAGCAGATCCTATGAAATACCTAGTGTGCAAATTGGAGGACACTTTACAAGTTCTCTGGTCATGACTTTGAAAATCTCAAGGTCTTGAAAGATAGAAAGTCTAAGTAATGTTGCAGGTGGGAGGAGACATGGCAACTAAATGCAACCTGCTCACCTGGGCTGGATCCTGGAATAGTAAAGGGGGTCTTAGTGGACGAACTTGGGAACTCAAATAAAGTGTGAAGGTCAGTTATAGTATGACACCAATATTAATTTCTTTATTTTGATAATTTCATCACAGTTACATAAGAGAAATACAGTGGTACCTCGAGATATGAGTGCCCTAACATACGAGATTTTGGAGATATGAGCCATAGAGCGAGCGATTTTTGCTTTGAAATATGAGCAACAGTTGAGATGCGAGTAATCGCGCAGATCTGCCAGCTGCACATGACCCACCAGTTTACCGCGACTCGAGCGTCTCATAGTTTCCCACGCCTCAAGGTTACGGAACGAATTAAACTTGTATCTCGAGGTACCACTGTACTATGGGAAGCTGGGTGATGTATACGAGAACTCTATACTATTTGTATAACTCTTCTCTCAAACTTTTAATTATCCTATATAATAAAAGCCTATTATGGTAAGTGTCTGGTCTCTGTTCAACTAATCAAAGCGTAATATGCTAAGGCCACTCAACTGCTTGCTATGATGTGCACTGACCAACAGGAGGCAGATGCTCCAACCAGTAGGTTAGCTTGCTGCTGGAGTCTGGCTGATCGGGACTGAGAGAGACAGACCGGACATGCCCTGGAGTCCTCCCATGGTCCCTCCCCAGGCCCTATCATGTACCAGTGGGGTCTCTTGGCCTGGCCTGCGCCCTCTCACAATCTGGGACCCCTCAGGGGATGTCAGAGAGTCAGTTTTGGCCTGATCCCACAGGCCTGGCCGAGGAACCTCAATGGTGCATGAATTTGTGCACCAGGCCTCTAGTCTTACTATAAAAGGTAAAACTAAGTGCAGGTACTGTGGGAAAAAACCTTCCAAAGAGAGGAATAACTAGTACAGAGGTTTCTAGCATGTCAGAAAAGAAACAAAGACACAGGGAGGCTGGGCCCATAGAGGAGACAAGCAAGACCCATAATGGGTCCAGGAGTGTGTGGGCCTCTCAGGCCATAGGGAGGACTTTTAACTTTTACTCTGGTTACATGGTACTTCTTGAGCAAAGAAATAAAACCTGAGGGAGATTTTAGGAGAATCATTCTAGCTGCTGTGTGGATAGGCTAATGCAGATTGTCAGGGAATGGTAATAGCTTAGACCAGGTCATAGTGATGGCGATACATTACTGAATTGCTGGCCTGTCAATCCTTTCTATCGACCTGAAAGTAGAGCTAAAAAGGGTAAAGTTTGTGATCTTTTTTCTCTCTCTGGTTTACCTCTTTAATGTTCTTTCATCTTATTCAGATACTAGAGGCCTGGTGCATGAAATTCGTGCACAGGAGGATGTGTCCCTCAGCCCAGCCTGCACCCTCTCCAATCCAGGAGTGCTGGCTCCTAACTGTTCACCTGCCTGATCACTCCCTAACTCATGAGCCCCACATGTGGCTCTCTGGCTCCTTGAGTGTGGCTCTTCCACAAAATACCATGGCCTGGGAGAGTCTATTTTGAAGAAGTAGCATTAGAATAAGTTTTAAAATTTGGCTCACAAAAGGAATTTCATTCACTGTACTGTTGATATTTGGCTCTGCTGACAAATGACTTTGCTGACCACTGCTCCCCTGCCAGTCTGTTTGCCCTTAACTCCCCTCCCCTGCTGGCCATCTTGTGTGTTGAAGTGATGGTTAATCTTCATATTACTCTTTTATTAGATAGGATAGAGGCCTGGTGCATGGGTAGGGGCCATCTGGTTTTCCCTGAAGGGTGTCCTGTATCAGGGTGGGTGTTTCCTTGTGGCTTGGGCAAGAAGCCTGTGGTGGTTTGCAGGCCGGCCATGCCTCCCAGTGACCCATGTGGAGGCCCCGATATCTGGGATTTATTTATCTCCTATAATTGAAACTTTGTAGCCTTGGCTGGTGGATGTAGCAGAGATAGTTAATTTGCATATTGCTTTTTTATTAGGTAGGATGCCTCATTTTCAGTTTTCCCCTCTGCAAAGTGGGGGAGGGAGCTGACTTAGGTTTCTTCTAGTCTAAGGGAAGAAGTACCCATAATATACCTTTTCCTCGTATAATGAAGAAAATCAATATGATTGGTTCTTTAAAGTATTAAGAACTTAGTATATCTCTCTTCTTAGAAATGTTTAAAAGGCTACAAATAAAACAAAAATATGTATTCAAAGCAATGAATAATTTGGTCTCTGATATATCAGAGGGAGAAAGAAATTTGAGGCTTTTTAACTTCTCCCTTTCCCCCATTTACAGGCTCTCCAATGAGTCAATTCAAGGTCTACCCCTGGAATGCAGCGCTGGGTCATTCCTTTAAAAAAAATCTGTAGCACCCTCAGGATCCACCCCAGTTGCTGAGTGGAAGACTTGCTCTTCCCAGAGAGCCCCAGCAATGATTACAGATAGGTGGTATCCAGAGTCTGATTATTTCTGCTCAAAGTGGGATTGCTTCTATTTACCAGGGAGCTCTCCTTTGGGCTGGCTGAGTCTTAGATCTGCTCATGATTTGAGGCTCAATCTTGTTTCTTCCCTTTCATTTCCCTCTTTCAAAAGTATATTTCATTCCTCAAAAACCTCCTGCACTCTTCACTCTGTTTCAGGGTCTTTTCCCTGGAAGTCCTCATTGAAATACTGGACTTATCCTTAAAATCAATTCTATTTTCCCCTACTGCCGCTGCCTTTTGCATTATTTTATGTTCACCTAATTTTTGGCACATATAGAGACTTGATAAATACCTATTTAATAAAATCCTGGGTATTGGAATCCTAGTCCAGCTTTTCCACAAGTATTCTGTGTAACAGGACAATTAATAGTTCCTTTTGGCTATAGTTGTCTCACCTCTATGATAAGGGGTGGAAGTAGATATTATGAATATCTTACCACCTGAAAAACCAAATCCTAGGGAAAAGCCTCCTCTCTGTGCTTCTACACCCCTTTCCAGAGGAGACCAAGCCTGTCATCTTGGAAACATGATCTGGTTTAACAATAAATTGAGCCCAATAACAATTGTGTTGAGTTACTTTCCTTAAGGGAACAAATTTGGCATAAAAGGAACTGCTGGAAGAATTTCCAGGGATTATTCACTGCTGAGTTGTGTAGTGATAAAACAGAAAAGTCACAGCAAAGCCTTCTAAGGCAGGAATAAACATTTTTTTTTTCTGAAAAAAAGCCAGATAGTAAATCTTTCAGGCATTGTGTACCACATACAATTTCTGTTACATATTCTTTGTTAATCATTACAACCCTTTCAAAATATAAAATCCATTTTTAAGCTTAAGAGCCATATAAAAACAGATATGGGCCCAATTTGTCCATTGAGTCATAATTTACCAACTCTAGTCTAGATGAAAGTCCTTCTTAACTACAAAAATGAATTGTATTCTCTACATTTAATGCAAACTTCTGGCTCCACCCGCCCTCAACTGACAGGCCTCTGAACTATAGTATGTCTGGTCCCAAGATCACCCTACCTTATTGGTTTCCAAGATAGCTACTTGGGAACTTCCCAGAAGTGCCTTTGTGAGGAATCAGGTAAGAATCGTATCACCTCCTCCACCTACACCAATCCAGAGAGCTGCTCTACACATTAACTACAGCAGGTTTCCATTCCACAATAGTTGGGTTTCCTTCCATTAAGTTTTTTTTCCTGATCAAAAGAGTTTAAAATTTTGTGTGTGTATGTGTGTGTGAAAAGTATGTGAGAGAAGCAATTCCCTGAGGCAGCCATGATTAGAGAAAAGCAAAATGTAGGGCAAGTGGGTGTGATCTGAAATCAGGTCCACCTGGCTTCTAATTCAGACCATGTCTTTTAAGCAGCTGTGACAATTCACCTACTTTCCCTCAGGCTCAGTCTCTTAATCTCCTTTGGGGGATGATTCTTACCTCACAGCCTCAACATGAATATTAAACAAGACAAGGCATGTAAATATGCTTATTTGAGTGCTTGGCATGTAGAGACTACTTCTGTATCCCTTTGGTGAAATATGGCCTCCAGAAAAGTTGCCTTTCCCAACTCACAACTATTGCATATGCATTTCACATGTACAAGCAAAGTTAAAAAAACAAGCGGTGAGAAAAAGTAATTTAAACTGCTGTAGAGCCTCATCATCTATACAGTTTCCCCAAACTCCCACAAATCCCACTTCTCAGGAGTAGATGAACTTGTAATTATCTGCTATTGTTGAAGCAGGGGCACAGAGCTCCACACTTTCAGCCTCATCTCTCCTCCCCTGCAGTATACCCATGAAAGACCCAAGATTAAGGCATCAAAACCTCCCAAGTCCCCAGATAAGTGCAACAAAACCAATAAGAGCAGAAGAATTGCATTTCTCCAGGAGAGTAATTGCTGTCTTTGCAGAGTTCTGACTGTTGCATAAGTCTATGGGCCTCAGGTGTGATGATCAGGTTGCTCATTCTCTGGCTTTACATATTTGTCTGACAAATCTGAGGGATACACAGCACTAATCAGTCTTGGTTGAGCCTGGATCTGCCTGGACAAAGCAGACTGGTAGACTTTGCCAACAAAGAAAAGTGAAAACCAGAGGAACATGAGAGAACTGACTCTTAAAGGCATAGAAGAGCTTGTAGAAGAGTGAAGAACTTAGGATCAACTGAATTATTGTTGACATACAATAATAGTTTCAGGTGTAAAACAGGGATTCGATATTTTTATACTTTAAAAAATGATCACCGTGATAAGTCTAGTTTATCATTTGTCACCATACAACGTTATTACAATACTATTGACCATAGTACTTATATTGTACATTAAAACCCCCTGGCTTATCTATACTAATAAAAGGGTAATACGCTAATTAGATCAGATAGCCCAGACATCTTCCGGACATTTTTCTGGAGAAAGCTATGGTGGTTAGAGGTGATCAGGCAGGCAAGGAGACAGCTTGATGAGCTGTTAGGAGCCAGAAGTCCTGGATTGTGAGAGGGCAGATGGACATTCCCCGAGGGGTCTTGGATTGGAGAGGGTGCATTCTGAGCTGATGGATTCCTCGACGCATGCAGGAATTTTGTGCACTGGGCCTCTAGTCTATATATATATATAAAAGGTTAATATGCAAATTGTGTCTGTGGGAGTTTGACCAGGAGACTGGGAGTTCAACTGCTCACTATGACATGCGTTGACCACCAGGGGGCAGTATGGAATGAAGGAAGGCCCTGGGAAGAAGCCGAAAGGACCCAATTGGCCCTAATTCCAGCCAGGTCTAGGGACCCTACCTGTGCATAAATTTCATGCACTGGGCCTCTAGTTTATTTATAACCGAAATTAGAGCATCTTAATACCCATCATCTATTTCATTCATCCCCCAACCCCAACCCCTCTGGCAACCATCAGTTTGTTCTCCATATCTAAGAATCTATTTCTGTGTCATGTGTTTTGGTTTTAGATTTCACATATGTGTTACTGGTCTTCCTTTTTCTAATTTGTTTTACTTAGCATAATACCTTCTAGGTTGGTGGTTCTCAACCTTTCTAATGCTACAACCCTTTAATACAGTTCTTCATGTTGTGGTGACCCCAACCATAAAATTATTTTTGTTGCTATTTCATAACTGTAATTTTGTTATTGTTATGAATCATAATGTAAATATTTGTGTTTTCCAATGGTCTTAGGCTCTACAGCAGTGGTTCTTAACCCAGAGGTTGATAAATGCTAGCAGGGTCACCTAAGACCATTGGAAAACACAGATATTTACATTATGATTCATAACAGTAGCAAAATTACAGTTAATGAAGTAGCAATGAAAATAATTTTATGATTCATTGTTATCTGTAATATTCTCACATTCTTCCATTGCCACAAGTTTTTAGTCACGCACAATACCTATGTGAAGAACCAAACAGGAGAGAATCCAAGATGGTGGCATAGGTAAACACCTACACTGCTGCCTCGCACAACAATTTCAAAACTATAACTAAAAGACAGAACGGACATCATCCATAACCACAGGAAAGCTGGCTAAATGGAAATTCTACAATTAGGAAGAAAGAGAGGGGCTCACGGAGACCCAGAGGAGCTGCAAAAAGCTGAGGTACAGAGACATACGCGTGGAGAGAGCGGGTGCCTGCGTACTTGGCTGGCTATCTCTGGTGGGAGAGAGACAGAGACTCCCAACTGCATTGAACCCCTTATCCTATGACACTAAACCCCAGGTCCAGCTGAAACTCATACTGGGGAAGTTTGGACTGTGAAAAGGGAGAAGTGCACGAAAATTTAGGGGAGTCGCGAAAAGGTAGAAGTCTGATGGTGCGCACAGCACTGCGCACAGAAGATTGACTGCTGATTGTGCTGCTGGCTTTCGCAAGTGGGCGGGAGACAGAGCCTCCCAGCTGTGCCACTTCTAACTCCACCAAGCTCCAGTTTTGGTCGAAACCCTGGGGAGGAAGACTCATATGGTCCCGGAGCGCAGGGGATCCAGAAAGGCAGCAGTCTAGAGGAACACACATGCACCAGGACTGCTCCAGTGATTGCCCAGTCACATGAGACTCAAGGACCGTGGAGGGAGGGGCTGACTGGAAGGCAAGGCAGTCCCGTAAGCCCTGAGACTCCACCCCTCCCAAGCTCAACAGAGAGGCTTTTGCAGTTTTGCAAATCTTGTATCATAAGGCTGAATCCAACACAGAAGTTCTCCCGAAATAGTGAAAATGTGGAGTCAAAGAAAGAGATCACCAGAAAAAGAAATAGAGGAAAACAAACAACTGGATATAGAGTTCAAAACCACAGTAATAAGGTTTTTCAACAATATCCTAGAAATGATGGATAAACTTATTGAGACCCAAGAGGAGATGAAAAAGGACCAACCAGAGATGGAAAAGTTCCAACTAGAAATTAAACATACACTAACTGAAATAAAAAATACTATACAGAAACCTAATAGCAGACTAGAGGATCGCAAGAATCAAGTCAAAGATTTGAAATATAAAGAATCAGAAAACACTCAACTGGAAAAGCAAGAAGAGAAAAGAATCCAAAAATGTGAAGATAATGTAAGGAGCCTCTGGAATAGCTTCAAGCATACCAACATCAGAATTCTGAGGGTGCCAGAAGAAGAGAGAGAGCAAGATACTGAAAACCTATTTAAAGAAATAATGACTGAAAACTTCCCACATCTGGTAAAGGAAATAGACTTACAAGTCCAGGAAGCATACACAACCCCATATAGAGGAATCCAAAGAGGACTACACCAAGACACATCATAATTAAAATCCCAAGAGCAAAAGACAGAGAATATTAAAAGCAGCAAGAGAAAAACAGCTAATTACCTACAAGGGAGCACTGTCAGCTGATTTCTCAACAGAAACTATGCAGACCAGACGGGAGTGTCACCTAGAGAGTTAGGTAGAACTTCTGAAGGAGTACTTTGCAGTTCAACGTGATGAATAACAAAAACAACCAAGAACACTCTATCCAGCAAAGCTATCATTCAGAATTGAAGAGGAGATAAAGAGCTTCACAGATAAGAAAAAGCTAAAGGAGTTCATCACCACCAAACCAGGATTATATGAAATGCTAAAGGGCACTCTTTAAGAAGAGGAAGAAGAAAACAGTAAAGGAGATGAGACACTAAGCAAGAATTAGGCTCTTTTCAAAAGCCTTGATGATAAATGACTTTCAACTTCACTGAGTACTACTCCAGAAATACTCACAGTGCAATTTTGAAGAAACCTAAATAGCAGATCTGAAAAATATCCTCTTGATATCTTTAAAAGAAGAGATAGAGTTTTAGAAACAAAGATTATTTCCTAAATGTCAGTCATTTGTATAACTATCAGGACTTCAGCTATTTCTGCTCTTGTCAATATTCGTTTTAAAAAGAAAGTGCTGCCCCACCACATGGCTCAGTGGTTGATTCCCCGTCAGGGCACATGCCTGGTTTGTGGGTACTATTCTAAGTGTGAGGAGTGCAGAATATAGCCCACCAGTGATTCTCTCTCATTATTGATGTTTCTATCTCTCCCTCCCTCTCCTTTCCTCTTAAAATCAATAAAGAATGTATTTAAAAAATAAAGAACCAAACAACTACCCCCAGAATAATCTAGAATGTTATGAGCAGTGAGCTTGTCAAGACTAAACACATTTTATATTTAAGACGTTTTTCTTAAATGTTAGTATTTAATGCCATTTATGTATGAGCATAGTTGTTACAACTCTAAAAATGTACATTTCACAGGATGAATAATCTGATAAATTTCAGTGGAAAGGTATGGTTACAATTTGTTACTTAAAAGAGAGCATGTTAGGCAAGGACTAGTAGCTGCAGGGACCAAACAAAGCACTGGTAACCATCAGGCGTTCTGTAACTTCTTGCTAAGCTTTGCAACATTTCCATGCTTCCTATTTACCATTAAAGAGTTTCCTAAATTTGTTTTCCTATTCATATCCCTGTGTTTAATTTTTAATTTTGGACTATTAAACCCTGCACCAGAGGGTGAATCTTAAATACTGCCTTTTAAACGCCCTGTCCTTTTCATGGTTAATCTCTCATGGTTGCCTGGGGCACTTTTCCGGAATTAGCCCATTTGAATAGCATAACTTCAGTGGTATGAATCATAGCCAGATACCATTCTGTGGTAGCTTCCCCCTTATATAATTGATAGACACTGTTGATCTTTTTTTCTCCTTTGGCTAAATTGCCTCCTACAAAAAGGGTTAGTTAAGTGTTTGCCTTTGCAGCCTTCATGGACAGCCACTTAGCAGTATGTCAATCCTGCCTCTCTTGACATTTCTGCACTGTAATGTATCATGATAAAATGATGACCAAGGAATTGTCTTTGACAATTGCAGTGAAATAAGGGTCAAGAGACCCAAATCCATGTGCGTGGCTGAGCTGATACTAATGAGTATTAGTTTGTTTACTTTATCTGTTTGTCACCTAGAGAGTTAGGTAGTACTTTCTGAAGGAGCACTTTGATATTTGCTGTGTTCATATCAAAAATTACTTTCATATCAAAAATTCAAATTAAAGTCTAAAAGCCACTGGAATTTCATTTATTTGACCAAAATCTAATCCAAACTGAGATGAACTTCTTGATCTATTCCAAGTTAAAAACCAAAACAAAACACCACAATTATATGAATATTACCTGGTTAGAATTATAATCATATTTCACATTTACAAAATAACCTTTCTTATCTAAATAAATGGAAACCAGTTTCCAACTAGAATTTCTTCCCTTTATCTTGCCTATCATTCCTATAGAACAAGACTTACTGGATGTGGCGCCAAAATACATGAAACCTCAATTCTTGAACTTAGTAATTCGTTCAGTAAAGCTATTCAAGACGTGATTTATTTTCAAAAACAAACATTTTTTTCCATTAGAAATAATCTGTTCCAGACCCTTAAATACTGCCTTAAAATATTCCATGTTTTAACCTTTCTTATATACAGTACATGTCTAATGTACTGTTTAATCTATAAATAAACACTTCTTTTCTTAAATTTATGGAACCACCCATACTATCCTTAAAGGAATAACTTTCAGCATTCAGTCCAAGGATGTCTTTCAAGTCAGTATACAGCATCTTTGCTTTTTCACATATCACTGCCTCCAAAATGAATGTCACCTGCTCACTGCTTTTTGTTCATCCATATCAACAATAGTTTTTGTACCTCTTCAGTTGCTGGTAATCGTTTTTCTTTCACATCTTCACCAACAATAGCACTCCTGATTGCCTCTTTATATTTTAAAATTGTGCTAATTCACCAGCAACAAAAGCATTCTCTCCTTTGTCTCTGAGAGATAATTTTTGTCCTGCTGAGGAATATCACCTTGAAAGGGTTATCAGTTTGAAAACCAAAGTTTGGTTCCACAACAGATACAGTTTTCCTGTGTACAAGCTGGTCAATAACCAAATTGTTCAAGTTGTGGGACTTCAGGAAACAAGGTTTGACTGTGTTACATTATCAGTACACTTCTCTTTATACCCACTGCTACTATCTTAGTTTAAATACTATTTCCCTTGCCTAGAACATTGCAATAATCTGTAACATTTCTCTTTGCTTCTTATCTTGCACCTACAAGTAATTTTCCATAGAGAAGCCAATGCAATATACTAAAAGTATAATTCACATTATTTTCCTCTGTTTAAAGCCCTCCAGTGGGGCCTTGTTGTAATTTGAATAACATTTATTAATAGTGGACTACAAAACTCTCAATGATTTGGCCTCAGCCTATTTCTTTAGTGTCTTCTATAACACTCTCTTGCTTACTATGCTTCAACCATTCTGACTTTCTTCCCATCATTTGGCAACTCTAGAATTATTCACATCTCATAGTCTTTTACTAGAAATACTCTCCAGTTATCTCTTCACATGGCTGCCTGTACTTCATCATGCATATTTCCCCTCAAAGATGTCTTAATCTAAATACTCAATCTAAAGTAACATTCTTCACTTCAGTCATTTTTCATGGTTTAATTCTGAGTGACAAAGTGAATTGTTGGCCCCAATTATTCATCTTCCCTCCACCTTTATCTTTGTATACCTCATCTTTGGGCAAAATTTACATCTTTGTTCCTTGACTTCTGGCTTGTCCCTATGATTTCCTTTTATAGCTTACCAGTTCCAAACCAAGGACCTGAAAGACCACCCTTGTTTTTGCTTGCTTTCATGCACCTCTGGCATGTCATTGCAAGGAACATGTGTCATACAGCCCTTTGGTTCAAAGATGAAAAACCTGTATAGTAGATCCATTCCAGCTGACCTAGGGATATGCGGAGCTACACAGGGCCCTAGAGCCTGGAACCAAGCCATCTGTCTGAACCTGGTCTGAATCAGCTGAACCCAGACCACTCCCAGATAAAAATAAATGTCGAATGTTGCAAACTACGGAGTTTTGGAATAAATTCATTGCACACCTTCATTGTCGCAATAGGTTACTGGTATATTTTTTTTCACAGAACTTAAAATTTATCATTTTCACCTATTTATGTCTTTACCACTACTAGAATGTAAGTTTCATAGGAACAGATATATCACCTATCATATATTCCATGAACCCATAATAAATAAGTAGTGCCTGAGACACTAGTCACACACCAAGTGTTCAATAAATCTTTGCTGAAAGAAACAATGAATTGCTGCAACAGTTTTACTGAAGGGCCTAATTAGCAATATAGAAATAAGGGAAAAGTAAAAATAAAAATTCACAGAGCCATGGTAAACAGAATAATGGGAGTGTAGTATTATGAGGAAAGGTTAAAATCTGTTGATTATAATTTTCCTATTAATAGTAAAACTCAGACTATCAAAGATATGAGGTTGTGGAGAGGCAAAGGGCACAATATTAGTAGAATGTAGAGATGTTTTCTAAGTAATTGCAACATGATATCCTATATAATAAAAGCCTAACATGCTAAGTGTCCAGTTGTCCGTTCAACCAATCAAAGTTTAATATACTAATGATATGCTAAGGCTATTCAATGGCTCACTATGATGTGCACTGAACACCAAGGGGCAGACACTTTGGTAGGTTAGCTTGCTGCTGGGGTCCAGTCAATTGGGACTGAGAAAGATGGGCCAAACATGCCCTGGATCCCTCACGCATCCCTCCTTGGCTCCAATCATGCACCAGTGGGGCCCCTTGGCCTGGCCTGCACCCTTTCACAATCCAGACCCCAAAACTGTGTCGAAAAACAGTTTCAGCTTGATCACACAGGCCAGGCCAAGGAACCCTACTGGTGAACCAATTTGTGCACCAGGCCTCTAGTCTTGTGATAAAAACCCTCAAAGCTTAACTATAACAAAACTGGATTCTTAAAAAAAACCCAAAAAACTCTAAATCGAAATGCTGTCAGTGTCCCTATGCTTACCAAAATATATATTTACTGAGTGTTTCTTATGAGTACATCCATCAGTGCCAACTCAAACTAATTTACACAACAAAGAAAATGAAATTTTTATTTTTAAAATACCTAAAAGAGGAGTAAATTTTAGGGAAAATAAGCTTTAGCAATTCAAGAATAATACTGAGGCCCTGGTCAGGTGGCTTGGTAGGTTGGAGTGTGGTCCCATGCACCAAAAGGTTGCAAATTTGGATTTGATCTCCAGTCAGACTATTTATGGGAGGCCACCTACCTATGTTTCTTTCTCACATTGATGTTTATCTCTCCCTAAAATCAATTAAAAAAAACATATCCTTGAGGATTAAAAAAAAAAAAAGGCAAATAACACCTAGTCTCTAGTCTTCCTTTTTTATAATCACTGTCATCCAAAGTTTGACTTCCATCTCTGTCACCTGGTGACTCCTCGCAGCACACAACACTATGTGATTCATGCTTCTTGGTCCATGTCAAACTTAATCTCTTTCTTCAACCTTTGAACATAAGTCCTGGCTTCCACTCTGATTTAACCATCTCAATTAAGAGGCCAGCCCCAAGCCAATCACCATGGCCAAGGGGGTCCCATGTGCTAACTGTCTTATTTTTGGGAGTGCTACCATTCCTGGAGATAGAGGTAAATTAATCTCACTGGAGACAATAGCCTATAAGAAGTATGTGTGGTGGGAGGACAGAGTCACAGGGAGCTCCTCAGGTGCTGACCTCTTCTTCCTTTTTCTCGGATCTGCTGTCAGCCTGACCTGCTGTGCTGCCAGCTCAGTTCCCCTCCCATCAGCTCAGAATACACCCTGTCTACATATTATTTTTATGCTTATGTGACTTTGATATCTAAGCTACCTTTTTTCCTTTAGATATAATTTACTATCTTTTTTAAAATATTATTTTTATTGACTTCAAAGAGAAAGGGTGAGGGAGATAGAAACATCAATGATGAGAGAGAACCATCGATCGGCTGCCTTCTGCATGCCCCCCACTGGGGATTGAGCTGTAACCCAGGCAAAGTGACAAGGAAGGGAGGAGGGTTGTGTTGAAGTTGTCTTGAAAAGTCACTTCCTTGCTAAGTGACAAGGAAGGGAGGAGGGTTGTATTGACCGAATCAAACCTGGGATCCTTCAGTCTACAGGCTGGCGTTCTATCCACTGAGCCAAACCAGCTAAGACTATCTTAATAGCAGAATAATGTTCCTCACTAAATATATTCTAATCCCAGGAACTATGAACTGTCAAGTTACATGGCAAAGGGATTGCTAATCATCAGACCTTGAGATGGGGAGATTTAACCTGGGTTATCCAGATAGGCCCAATAAAATAACAAGATTCCATATAAGTAGAAGAGGAGGGCAGAAGAGTTAGAGATTAGAAGATGTCAGAAGTGAAGAAAGGGGGTAGACTTTAGAAGATAGAAAAAGGGAGGAAATGGATTCTCATCTAGAGCCTTCAGAAGTATTTGGTAAGTCCTGCCGATAACTTCATTTTAGCCCGTTGAGGTCCATTTTGTACTTCTGGCTTCTGGAATTGTAAGATAAATTTGTGTTAATTTGTTACAGAAGCCATAGGAAACTAACACAGAAGTAAACAAACTTTAGAATATTTCAATCTTTATCTTTGTAAGCAAACAGGCTTCCTAGAAGGAAGATTACCACAACTAAAAGTAGAAGCAAACCATCTAAGATGAAGATTCAACCTTGGACCTTAGCTTCTGAAAGTACTGTGAAACCTTGCTAGTAAGTGACAAAACGTAACTTTTCAAGACAACTTCAACACAACCCTCCTCCCTTCCTTGTCACTTAACAAATGTAACTGCTTGCTCTTTAAAAGTGCAAGCCACTCTTTCTTCCCCACCCCTTATTGTCCATCAATACACTGGCTCTTTTCTGGCTTGGAAAGTAAAATAAATTTCCTTGCTCTATCTCTTCTCTTACTTGTGAATTCTTCCACAAGCCCACATCACAACCCAAACCCTAGCAATTATCTTTCTTTTATGACAAGATTTTTGTCTTTCTGTTAGCTGCTATGCCCAGAGTTCGGGGTCCCCAATAATCCACCACTAAGGAGCCTTTTCTGATGCAAAAACAAAGAGTCTTTATTCAAACCTGGGTTTGGCTCTCAACCTCTTTCTGGCGCAGCAGTGAGGCTTGAGAGCGAGCCAGGCAGGAACAATGAGTTTTATGGGGTAGGATAATTAGGGGGCTTAGGAAAGTGATGAGGGTTACAGAGATTGGTCACTTGAATTAGGGTCTTTCTGTGGTTTAGCCTTATTAGGACCCTCGCTGTGTTCCTGGAGCTTCATTGGTCCATTTGGGTGGGGGTCGGGGGAAGTTAAGACATTGCTGGCACACCCGTGGCCACTCCCAGAAAAGGGAGGGGGTTTAGGCAGGGGTCCCAGCCCTATAGGACAAGATGGAGGGGAGTTCATTTCCTTTCATTAGCCAATACAGATAGCTAGTAGAATCTGGGAGAGGGAAAAAAATTAAATGTTAGATATTTTAACCTGAACCTCTATAAACAACTGAGAGCTGGAGAAGAAACCCAGCTCAATGGGCAGTAGGCTGTGACATAATATACTTGTTTCTGGGATCCAATTTCACTGACTTAGAAATACAGCCTGGTTTTCTAGCTGGCTTATACCAGCCATAGTGTTCTGCAAGCACAACTCATTTATTGCACAGACAGAAATACCCTTCAGAAGCAGGTGCAGCTAAATATAGCTCAAGCAGCATTGAAGGTGCAGCTCCCGGGTTCAGAAGCCTACCCTAGGTCTGTGAGATTTCCTAGATTTCGGGGCAACCAAGCTGAAAGGCTAACTATTCAGTTTTGGGTAAAGACTAGTATAACAGCTGTGCACTGATATCTCAAAATTTGATTCCAGTTAACATTTAAGGAATTTAATTTTTTAAAAGACTATAAATAATGATAACAGTGATCATACCACACAATCATTTGTCATAGTCTTACAATACATGGACACTGTGTGTAGTGACTTAAGCACATTATTTACTTCATTCATCGAATACATATTTACTGAGTGCTTCCTATGGGCCAGTCTGTTCCAGTTCCTGAAGATACTGCGGTAAAAAAGACATTCAGAATTCATTTCTACAGGAAGTTTATGCACTAGTGGAAAAGGAAAGACATTACATTTATGTGCATAAAAATAAATATCAATAAACATATTGCAGTTTACACACATGCATGTCCACCATATGTCAGTTGATGGAAAGTATTATGAAGAAAAATAAACCAGAGAAAGTGAGTGGAAGGATGCAGCGATCATATAGAAGTCAGGGGAGGAAGGCACTCTAAGGAGGTAACTTTGAGCAGAGACCTAAAGGAGGGGAGGGCCTGAGCCATGAAGAGCCCTTAGGGGAAGAACTCATGGAAGAGGGAGAGCATTTCAAAGGATGGAGGTGGTAATGTGCCTGCTGTGCCCAATACTTAGCACACACATAGTATGTAAAATAGAAATGAGAGAGGGAAGACCTATAGAAGATAACATCAGAGGTAAGGGATAAGGCAGATGTACTGATTAAATAGGGCAGTGGCAGACCCTGTAGGGATTTTTTATTTTTTTATTTTGTGGCTATGGGGAGCCAAAGGAAGGTTCTAAACAGGGAGTAACAAGATCTGACTTACGTTGTAAAAATATCACCCCATATAGTCTATTGAGACTCCAGAGGTGTTCTTGGATCTTCCATAAGCTTCCACCTTTGCAGTTTATATTATTTATACAATGTTTTCTGTGCTATGGAGAAACTGAGGATGCATAAGAAGTATCCCTTTTCTAGGTGCTCATATGAATCTCCTCATTCAGGTCTGCCTTTTAATCATCCTACCACAAAGTTGTAAGTTCATTGCATAGGAGTTCTGTCATCCTGGGACTGAGTCACCTTTTTATTCATATTTAAATAATTGCCTCACATGTTTGAGGAGGACAAGAGAGGAAGGCTAGCATCCCCCACCAAAATCAGACAATTATTTTTCAGAGCTACACAACCTTGCACTGTCTATACTTATATAGCTTTTAACTACATACTTGACAATGGCCAATAGTAACCACTAGATTATAAAATTACCTTGTGGATTTCTAAACCACTGACCACTTCCTACCAGTAATTGTGGCTAGTTCCTAATTCTAATTGTGGTGACACGGTTCACTTCTCTATATACCTTCTCGAGGGAATATCATCCTATGCAATGGTTTTAAATATCACAAAGACCTAGTAACTCCCAAATGTAAATCTCCAACCCTATCTGAGGAACAGACTCATATATCTAGTTCATATCACTTCTCTGACCTTCAGTTTGTAGTTATCTAATTACTTGACATTTTGTCTTGCATGTTCCAGAGGCATCTCAACATAAGAGATCTAAAAGACACTTGATTTCCCATCTCAAAATCTAGTCTTCCTCACTGGATCCCATACTTAGTTCATTGCCCTTGGTTCTTCTTCCCTCACACAATGTCCAGTTTCACCTGTACCCTTGAATTATATCCTGACACTGTCACGCCACTGTTGTCTTTCACCTTCACTACTGCAATAGCCCTACTTGTTGCTTTGTTTTCCACCCTTGCCTAATAGTTTCCCTTCAGCAACCAGAGTGAGATATTAAAAACAAATATGAAAAGCAACAACTCCCCCACCTTCAAAGTATGTGGGTGAAGCCACTGAAATGCATACATTGCTAATGAGAATGCAAAATGGTGCAGCTTCTTAGGAAAAGAGTTTGGCAGTTTCTCCTACTTTTATACATATATTCTTCATATGACCTAGTAATCCTACTCCTTTGTACTTACCCAAGTGAAATGAAACCCTATTTTCATTCAAAAACTTGTCTAAGGATGTGTATAGCACATTACATTGTAAATGGGGGAAACTGAGAAACAGTTTAATTTTTTAAAATTTTAAATCAAATAAAGTTTAAACATATAAATGAGAGTACATACAATCTATAATAATGAAAGCATGATCTGCTAATTAGACTGGACAATCTTCCAGACGAAGCCAGGGCTCCAAGAGAAGCATGGGTCCTAGGGCCAGAGGGAAGCCGGTGCCAGCAGCCTGGGGAAGGAAGGCCTCCTCTTGCAAGAATTTCATTCATTGGGCTTCTAGTTCAGTCATAACAAGGAACCAACTACTGATAAACTCAACAACAGGGCTGAATCTCAAACACATTACGTTAAGTGAAAGAAGTCAGACGCAAAGACTGTACTATGTGATTCCACTGATAGGACATTCTGAAGAGGCAGAACGGTAGTGACAGTGAGATAGCATGTGTGGCCAAGCAGCTACAATAGATGAAAGCTCAGTAACTGTCAAGAAAAAGGAAAACTGTCCTTCCCCTGGAGTAGTGGTTTAACACAGCCTAAACACGGATATATGATTTAAAACACAGACTATTTCCATCCAACATAGCTAAATTTTACCTAACAGTAACCCTCACTAGGCACTCATTGTAATACATTAACATGCTAAACCACCAACCAGAAGCACCATATAAGGACACAAAATAGTGAGCTGTAGCTCCACTAAGCAATCTCCTCCCCTTTTCCTGGAAGATCCTGAATATTCCTTCTCCAAACCCCAATAAAATGCACCTCAGAAAAGGAAGCAAATTCCACTAAAGGGGGGCTGCTCTGTCTGTGGAGTAGCCCCTCTCTACCTCACTGCCTCACTAACAAATACTTTAACTTTAAACTCTATGCTGGTGTGAGTTTGAATCCTTTCCTGTGAAGCCAAGAACCCACCCTGGGCCCTGGACCCTCAGGTGCCCGGACCCCCAGAATGCCTGCATCAATAGTGAAAAGATTTAGTGGGCGTGGAGGTTACAGCAAAGAGACATGGGCAATTCTTGTGGGTGTTAGAGCGGGTGTATATGTCAATTATGGTGATAATTACACAGTTATTTATGTCAGAACTAGCAGAACTGTACATATTCCAAATGAGTAAATTTTATTGTATGTAGATTATACTTGAATAATTAAAACATAATCTGATATATTTGAGTTGCCAAGTAAAACACTGCAGTGACTTCCTACTGAACTCCGATTAAAATCCAAGCTCCTAATGTTCATCAGGCCTTGTCTGACCTCGTCCTATTGTTCTGAGAAAGTGTGAGTTCATCATCACTTTGTGACATGTGTCTCTCCTCTACCGGGAAATGCCCTTTCCTACCTCCCCATGGCTCACTACTTTTGGAAGCAGGTGTCCTGTTCAAATGCTCTCTCTGGCTTCTCAAGCTAAATGACAGTCTCTATCTTCTTTATTTCTCTTCATAGTACTTAACACAACTTAATGGCTTTGCTAAGGACTTTCTTTACTGGATTAGAATGTAAGTCCCACTAGGAATTTATCTGATTTGATCATTGCTATCTCCCTAGCACTTAAAATGGAGCCTCAGGAAAAAAAGTATAATTAATATATATCGTTGATATATGTTGAATAAATTGATAGCTGTTTGGTAACCCTATGATCACACCGGGATATATGCTCAGACATTTGTGAAATAACTTTCTAAATTGATATGCATTATCTTGTCTGGTTGCCATGGGGCTGCCCCAGAAACAAAGCAGACACGAAAACCTTTTCTACTTTTTACACATGAGCTGACTGCTTATGTAGAAGTACAGAAACAGTTACCTGGAAAGTGTGTTGGCTAAGATCTTAGTAGTTTAAAGCTGCTTCTGTGTCCATCTTCCTGTGTGAATTCAAGGAACTCAAGAAAAAGTGGGTCCAATTTACCTCATAGGATTTTACAGATGCATAAAGTATTAGATTTTTTTTTTCAAAAAAATTCAGCACTGTTTCAGGTTTTTTTTTCCTTCAGTCTTTGATTTCTCTGATTTTATAATTAGGTTTCTCAGATTCCATGATTATGGTATAATTAGGCTGTGGCTAATAATGATTGTCATGTGCACAGAAGCTTGCAGTTAAAGAGTTTAAGCATTGCTGGAATGTGTAAGAATGCTATTTAACTATGTAATAGACTTACCCCTGATACATGCAGAGTAATTCTCACTCAGTGTTGCATTTAACATTGGTAAAATCCAGAACTTTTCTTTATAACCTGATACTGGTGATCTTGTTGGTGTGTAGATGATACTACTATGTGGGCAAATATGCTAAAGATAATCTTAAATTTGATTACATTTTCCCTTTTTCCTTTTGACCTTTAAATTACTTAGAAATGGCTTGATTCATCAAGGGAGGGGAAAAGAAAACTTTAGCTCATATAATTTATCTAAAGCTCTGAATTAATATACCACCTCAATAATTAGATTTTATTAGGAGGAAGTTATTAATTGAACACTGGTATTCTGCCCCTTACATCCAATCTGGGAAGAGATAAAAAGGATTGGAGGGGGGTAATTGGCTGAACTCCGTTAACTCCTGGGAGAATCCCTAGGACATCAGAGAATAAAAATAATTCTATGAATAGTTGTCAAAGAGTGTTATTTCCAAACTCAGTGCTTAGCTAACATCCAATTAACTGGCAGCATTTCAGATCTCCAGGCATCCCCTCTGGATCAAGGGAAGAGAAAAGGAGAAAGCCTGAATTCATTTCTTTTTAACATTTATTCATTGCTCTAGCCAGGAATGTATTCATTTCTAAATAAGGTTATAGTTTGCTTGATTAGTCTCTCCATGATGCCAAACATCTGAACAAAACCTGAAAATCACATTAAATATAGCCTTTATTTTCTGGGCTTGTGGATGAACACAACTATTTCTTGATAATTGAGGCCTATTGGTGTTATCCAATGTGGCTCTTTTCTCACTGTGGGGCCCTAAATTTAATCTCCCCTATCACTGGCATTATTTTGTACTTGTACCATTTTAATTAGTGGTACCCAAAATGTTTACATCTTTAGGTCCAGCTCAAACTCTCTCTTAATGCAAATCAATTTTATTTCCTCCATTCTTGTGCTTGCTTTGAAATCAGTGGGGGGAATATTTTTAATTTTTTTTAATCACTTGACCTCTGTTATATTCCATGCACTATGGTAATCATGTTACAGGCAGTATCTCATTTAATCTTCATATTGCAGAGTGGAAATTATTTAAAGTTAGAAAAACTAAGCATTAGAGAGTTGTAATATTTTCAGGGAAAATAAAGAGAAACAGAGAAGGGAGTCAAAGCCACTTCTGTGCAAAATTCATAGCCTTTATTTATATCATGCTTTCATATGCCAAACCTCAAGTGAGTCAGCAAATCAATTAACAGTTTCAAGGAGTGCCAGGCTGTGATGTTAGTAAAAATATTTTAAAAACTGGCTTTTTGGCTTCATTCAATCCTGTTCTTATTCACATGGTACTCATCCTATCTAATAAAAGTAATATGCAAATTGACCATACCTCCACTACAACCCAAGCACCATGCCCACAAGCCAATCAGGAGCGGATATGCAAATTAACGCAACCAAGATGGCTATGGCCATAGAGCAGGAGGGAGGCTTGGGTTGCCCCTGGCAATGGAGGAAGCCAAGCTTTCTGCACACCCTGGCCAGGCCCAGGCATCTGCTTAATACAACAAAGTTTCAATTGTAGGATATAAATAAATCCCAGATACCAGGGCCTCCACTTGGGTGTGGCTGGCCTGCAAACCACCACAGGCCCCTTGCCCAGGCCACCCCACACTCCAAGGGAACCCCCACTCTGATCTGAAACACCCTTCAGGGCAAACCAGCTGGCCCCCACCCATGTACCAGGCCTCTGTCTTTTCTATAACAGAGTAACATGCAGATTGACCATCACTCCAATGCACAAGATGGCTGCTCCCATGTGGACACAAGATGGCCATCAGGGGAGGGCAATTGGGAGGGACCAGGCTTGCAAGGGAGGGCAGTTGTGGGCGATCAGGCCAGCATGGGAGGGCAGTTAGGGGTTACCAAGCTGGCAGAGGAGGGAAGTTGGGGGTGACCAGTCCTGCAGGGAAAGACAGTTTGGGGAACCAAGGCCTGCAGAGGATGGCTGTTAGGGGTGACCAGGCCCACAGGGAAGGCCAGTTAGGGGCAAACAGGCTGGCAAGGGAGTAGTTTAGGCATCAGTCAGACTGGCAGGAGAGTGGTTAGGGGCAATCAGGAAGGTAGGCATGTGAACATTGCTAACCAGCAGTCCTGGATTGTGAGAGGGATGTCCCAGATTGAAGAGGGAACAGGCTGGACTGAAGGACACCTCCTCGCCACCACCCCCCCACCTTCGCGCACAAATTTCATTCACCTGGCCTCTAGTAGTTAATAAAATCTATTGAAGAACCTTTGAGCCATGAAGCATATAGCACTGGTTGTTAATGGAGTTGCAAAAATAAAAGGCATTAGTGTTAACTACATTTCCTAGTTTCAATCTTTTTTAAAAAAATTTATTTATATATATTTTATTGATTTTTTATAGAGAGGAAGGGAGAGGGATAGAAAGTTAGAAACATCCATGAGAGAGAGACATGGATCAGCTGCCTCCTGCACGCCCCCTACTGGAGTTGTGCCCGCAACCTAGGTACGTGCCCTTGACCGGAATCGAACCTGGGACCCTTCAGTCCTCAGGCTGATGCTCTATCCACTGAGCCAAACCGGTCTTGGCATGTTTCAATTTTTACCTCTCTTTGTCAGGTGCATTGTTGGATGAAATACAACGGTTCTCAACCTTTCTTATGTTGCGACCCTTTAATACAGTTCATGTTGTGGTGACCCACAGCTATGAAATGGGTCTTAGGTGACCCTGCAAGCGTTTCTCAACCTGTGGGTCACGACCCACAGGTTGAGAACCGCTGCTGTAGAGCCTAAGACCATCGGAAAACACAGATATTTACATTATGATTCATAACAGTAGCAAAATGATAGTTATGAAGTAGCAACGAAAATAATTTTATGGTTGGGGGTCACCACAACATGAGGAACTGTATTAAAAGTTCGAGGCATTAGAAAGGTTGAGGACTATTGGATTAGAACATGGGTGTTGGATTTCATTCATTTTATATTAACACAAAGACCAACTATCCAGTTTTATCTCAATTAGAGTGTCAAAAAGTTGGTTGGCTTTTTATCTCTCTAAAAATTCTAACTCCAATAAGAACCAAAAGTTCCTCCAAGAACTAAGGAAAAAAAAAAAAGAATACATCAAGAGGATTTAATGAGAGGTAAAAGTAAATGAACTCATTTTTATGCTAAATTTTGTCATTACATTCTTCAACTATTATACAGTCTTAAGCTGGAAAAAAATTAAATATAAAGTAATCTAAACACCTCATTTTACAGTTGGAAAATAAAATGAAATGAAAGTTCACGGAGAGGCGAGTAGCATTACTGCTCCCCTTTCACACAGTTCCTGAAGGCTAGTAAGTAAAGGACACAAAAACAAGTACTATATATGGCATGTTACCCATTCGAACATGTCTAGAAGTGTCCTATTTCATGAAATTTTAAGTCAAAATAAAACAAATCATTTTAATAAGGGAAGAAAACAGAACTTAAAATGCAAATGCCTTTAGCTCACTTCCCATTTCATGTTATGTTTTACCCAGGATCAGGACCTTAGCTGATCATGATGGTTTTATGAAGGATGAACCATCTCTTGATTCCTCAAAGGCCTCACCGCTGGAAACCACGTCTCTGATGGGTTGCTCTGATCTTCTATGAACATCTACCTCTCTACATGGAAGTCCATATCTAATCATTTCTCAAAGGTTTGCGTATTCCCCTTTCCCTTGGATATTGCTGCAGGTCCCTTGGGGGCAGCGGGGAGGGGGAGTGGACGGAGGTTAGAGTTTGGGATAATGAGTTCTACTTCAAAGGAACATGGGTTCCCTTTCATTTAAGAAATACTGGACCTGTGAATTGGCTTACGTCTGAGAACTGGGTAAGGAATTAGATGTTAGATTATATTATTTTCAAAATGCCACTTTCACAAGTGAAATGCCGGAGTTAGCTTAAATAGCACAAGCTTTCCCCTAATAAGCAAGATACATGGGAAGCCAAATGATCACAATACTGGTTGGGGTGGATGTTTAAAGCATTTTGATTATAATATCTGGCCCTCACATTCAATACAATTACTATAAAGACAACCTTCACAAAAAGCCGTATACAGTATCCCCCCATTCTCCACAGTTTAGCTTTCCACTGTTTCAGTTACCCATGGTGAAATGTGGTCCAAAAATATTAAAAGGAAAATTCCAGAAATAAATCATAGGTTTAAATTTCACACCATTCTGAGTAGTGTGATGAAATTTCCCATGGTCCAGCTCCATCCTGTCCAGGACATGAATCCTTTTCCATGTTAATTGCCTGTTAGTCACTTAGTAGCTGTCATGGTGATCAGATCAACTGCCTCAGTATCACAGTGCTTGTGTTAAAGTAATCTTACTTTTTTTAAAAGCACAAAGGGAGCCGAAACTGGTTTGGCTCAGTGATTCAGCCTGCAGGCTGAAAGGTGCCAGGTTTGATTGCAGTCAAGGGCATGTGCCTTAGTTGCCGGCACATCCCCAGTGGGGGGCGTGAAGGAGGCGGCTGATTGATGTCTCTCTCTCATCAATGTTTCTGACTTTCTATCCCTCTCCCTTCCTCTCTGTAAAAAAATCAATAATATATATATATTTTTAAAAAGTGTTCAAAAAATTTTTAAAAATCATATGCTGACGTTGCTAAGATCTATGATGAGAGCAAATGTATGAAACTGTGAAGAAGAAAAAATAAATCCATGCTGGTTTTGCTGTTGCACCTGAAACTGCAAACCTTACCACCACAGTGCATGGTAGGAAAGGAATTAAACGTGTGGGTGAAAAACATGAACCAAAAATGTGGGGGCAGGGGGGAAAGAAAAAACAACTAAGGGAGAGGGACACAGTGTGGTGATTGTGGGGGCTGCGGGTAAGTGGGTTGGTAGAGGTCAAAGAAGGTATGAGGGAATAAATGGTGATGGGAAAAAACTTTTTTAAAAAAAGATAACATGTTCCAATTGATGGCCACCCGTTGAAAGACAGCATTGAGTCTATATGAAGACCTTAGTAGGAGATCCCTGAAACAAGTGACACCAAGCCTTCTACTGCAAGTAAGGGATGGTACACAGATTCAAAAATTAGGTTAGCTATTTCATCATCTTACATCATCACAAGAAGAGGAGTGAATACACTATAATATATTCTGAGAGACAGAGAAAAACCACGTACACAACTTTTATTACAGTATCTTCTTATAATTGATCTATTTTATTGTTAGTTCCTGTTTTCAATCTCTTACTGTGGCTAATTTATAATTAAACGTTGTCATAAGTATGTATGTATGGGAAAAACCTAGCACACATAGGTTTGTTACTATCCATGATTCCAGGCATCCATTCAGGGTCTTAAAACACTTCCCCATGGATAAGGGGGAAGTGCTACAGATAAACTTATCTGCCCTAGACTAATATATTCATTGAAAGGGCTTATATAGATATTGGTGAACATTTTCTTTATATTCTCTCATGTCTGGCTAATCATCTTTTTAAAATCTCATCTATATTTTAAACCAGACTATGCATGCAGTTCATTCATTTTTTTTTTGCTTTTACTAAACAGTGTCTAGTCCTAAATTTGGAATATTCCCCAAATTTGTATTCTGTTAGAAACATTCTGCTAATTTGCTGCTACAAATGGAACACATACCTAATTTATTAATATTATGACTTTAAGATAAAATGTAACTCTATTTCTAATTTAGAGTGGAGTGTGGAAGAGAGACCTCATTGTAGTCATCAACCATCAGCCATCATTATTAGTTAGAACTAAACAATAGGTAGTTAACACTGACAAAGCAAGAGATTTGTGAAAATTATAGTTCAAAAAGTTATTTTCCTCCTACATACTAGGGGAAGCCAATCTGAGGACTTATTAATCACAGGATAATTTTTCTCTTCCTCCAATTCACAAACCTGAGATTTTCTGACTTAAAAATGAAGATGGAATGAAATATACATCTTCACAGCTGGCCTAAAATGATGGTGATATGCACTGTGTACAAAACTATTAAAGTGAATAATGGTGCCCTGATATGCCATTCCAGTCATCTTACTGTGGGAAATTATTCATCAAAAATGCATAGAAATCTGGAATTCGATTAATCATCTCATAAAATGAGTTAGTCTATGGTAATTTTTATTCTAATACTTTAAAAAAAATGTAGAAGTCACTGGAAAATGCCCAGCCAGTACTTCTTAACAAATATAGGTTGTAATTAAACCAAATAAAATCTGCAATGAAATCTAAAAAGTTAAGAGCTAAAATCCAATTAAAATAATTACAGGAAATAATACTGGGTTACTTTTGGTAGAGCACAACACAGTTTGGGTTTGAACAGAACACATCATTAGGGGTTTTCATAATGAAATTTAACATGAGGTTTAATGGTGCATTCAGTGACTAGCTGATGGCAAGAAAAGTGTAGCCACTATTAGAAAATTCCAGTGGTGATCTAATATACTTCATTAAAGTAATCAGGCATGCCACATGTTGACTTTAAAATACTTTATGGACCTAAAAGAGGAGATTGTGGCTGGAAAAACAAACAAACTATGTAATGATGCTGGAACTGTGCAGTTAGCCAATTGGAAGCAAACAATTAATTATCAAGACTTAATTCTTTTTTCAAATGGTCAAATGTTGCTGCCAAGTGAATAATTCATTTAAATATACTAAGTTTGAGGAATCTAAAGTGACTGCTTTTATTTTCCCTATCCTTTTCTATTTGGTATAATTCTGATGCCAGCTGAACTCCTTGAATTACCCAATTAATTTACAAACAAAATATCCATTGACCTCAAGTATAATTTATAAAAATTTCTAATGATATTAATTGCTTCAGTCTTCCTCATGACTTTTATAGAATAAAAACCGGATTCAAGTTGCTCTTTTAAAACTATTATTGTTTGAAACATCTCATCTAATGAGAGAGGGCAGTGTTCGGCAAACTGCAGCTTGTGAGCCACATGCGGCTCTCAAGCCACGGTTTGCCACTCTATTGACTAATGAGTTTGCCGACCACTGAACTAGGGGGAAGAATTGAATCAGTTCTAAGTATATCAGATCACAAATAAGAGTTGCAATTATTCACACCCAGCTGATGTGGCTCAGTAATTGAGCATCCACCTATGAATCTGGAAGTTATGGTTCAATTCCAGGTCAGGCACATACCTGGGATGCTGGCTTGATCCCTACTGTACAGGTCATGCAGGGGGAAACTGATCAATGATTCCCTTTCATCATTGATGTTTCTGTCTTTCTCTCCCTCTCCTTTCCTTTCTCTGAAATCAATCCTATATAATAAAAGGCTAATATGCAAATCAACTGAACAGCAGAACGGCCAGTTGCTATGATGTGCAATGACCACCAGGGGGCAGACCCTCAATGCAGGAGCTGCCCCCTGGTGGTCAGTAAACTCCCACGGGGGGAGCACCGCTCAGCCAGAAGCCGGTTTCACAGCTGGTGAGCATAGCAGTGGTGGCGGGAGCCTCTCCCGCTTCCTCAGCAATGCTAAGGACCCCTCGGCTGACATTGCCAGAGGGTTCCCGGGCTGTGAGAGGGTGCAGGCTGGGCTGAGGGTCCCTCCTCCCCCAGTACACGAATGTCGTGCACCAGGCCTCTAGTAAAAAATATACATACATATTTTAAAAAAGAGTTATAGTCATTCATGCCTACCTTTCGTGCTCTTTCCTATTTGGTGAAGTATCTTTAGACGAGAGGAGCTAAATATATTATGTTTCCTATTGCTACTGAAAGAAATTATCATACACTTAGTAATTAAAAAAACACAACTTTATGAGCTTATAATTCTAGAAGTCAGAAATCCTAACACAAAGGTGTCCATAGGGCTTCATTATGTCTGGAGGCTCTAGTGAGAATCTCTGTTTTTTCTAGTTCCTACATAGAGGCTGCAGGGGCAGCTTGGCTCCTCTCTCTCTCTCTCCTCCTTCTCCTTCCCTTCTTCCCTCCCTTTCTCTCTTTTCTGCTCCCTTGTCATGTCTTCTCTGACTCTCTGTCATCATAGCTCTTTCACTGACTTTGATTTGCCTGCCTCTCATAATGTTCTTGGACCCACCCAAATAATCCAGGATCATTTCCGCTCATGAAGACTGTTCATTCAATCACATCTGCAAAGTCCCTTTTGCTATAGGTAATATATTCACAGGTTCTAAGAACTAGGATGTGGGCGTTTTGGGGACAAGAGAAGTTATTTAGTCCACCGTGGGAATATTCATGCCATCCATTGATTTTATTTTCACTTTCCTTTTACTTAGAAAAATCTGCTCAAATATTCATTCATTCAGTTTTAGTTTATTTGGGGCAAGATCGATATCACCTTGTAATATTGATTCATTAATTAAACAACATTGTATTGGCAGTTGTGTGCTAAGCTCTGTGCTAAGTGCTGGAGACACTGTGATAAATATGGCAGACAAATCCATACTCTCAGAGTTTATAATGTTTTGAGGAAAAGAGCCAAGTAAACAGGCAATTGTGTCATAGTTTATTAAGTGCTTGAGATCAATAAGGTCAGGCACCTAACACAGACCTAAGTAACCAGGGAAGCAAGGTTAAAACATGAACGATAAGTAGGCAAAGGAGAATATAAGGAACATTCCAGGCAGAGGGAATAGTATGTGCATGGGCATGGAGGCAAAGGAGTACAAAATGAATTTGGAGATGTCTTCATAGTTTTGAAATATAGCTACTGAGGAAAGAAGTAATAAGAGAGGAACTTGGAGTAGTCAAGGGCCAGCAATGGGAAGTCCTTAAGATGCTTCAGTGAGGTGTTGTGTACTTAGATTTGTATGTAATAAAGGTTATTCTGGTTAGACTACCTAAAATAGATTATCGAGATAAAGCAAGTTTAAAAGATGTTTTGCTAGACTCTATGACTTCCTGTAAAAGTCTAAAAATACTTTTTTAGATTATCTCTCCAGTTCTATTTTGAATACTACTGTCCCTCTCAGCCTTCAGGTGAATTTTTTTTCTTCTCTTTTTTCCTTTTCCTTCTTTCACCAACCCTTCTCCTGCCCCAGGACCCTCATGCAAGTTCCATCCTCTCCTGGAATACTTTGCCCTGGTCTCTTAACTTGGGAAACCTCACTGATCCTCCTACCTTACTCCTGAAAGTCACTTTGTCTTCAAGTAACTCACTTTAGAACTCCCAAAGACACATTTTCTGCTAAGGACTCCTATAATGTCTGCTGCCTCTTCCTTCTGATAGTTACAGTACTACACTTTTAATTTTTATTGTCTTCCAGCCTGATATAAATCCCCAAGGTCAGGGAGAGTGAAGTCTTATTGGTGGCTACTTCTTTTAGAAAAAACACATGGTTTATACTTCGTATGCATACAACAAGTATTTGTTGAATAAATAAATCATAGAATTTTAAAAATCAGTGAATAATGGAACAAATTGGACCACTGACCACTATTTATTCACTTAAAATTATGAAAATTAAAACTCAGTGAAGTAGTACTTGACTTCCATCCATTAAAATTATTATAGCCACCTAATTTTATTAAGATATAAATGTGCAAACATAAAATGTTCATATCATAAATGTGTCTCTTGATGGGATTTTATAAATTAAATAAATTCAGGTAACCAGGATCTAGATGGAAAATAAGAATATTGTCAGCCTTCCAGAAGCGTCCTTCCTACTGCCAACTCAGCCAATACTCTGTGCCCAACCACCATCCTGTCTTCTAATGTGCCTTGGCTTTGCTTATTATTATTTCTTTTTGTCTATAGAAGAAATTACCCTCTATGTTAGTTTGTTTTTTTGTACACCTGGCTTTTTTTCTCTCAACATCGTTATTTTGAGATTTAACAACATAACCATAGTTTGCTTATTTTACATAAAAAAACCTTAGAGACATAATTCACACATTATACCATTTACTAGTTTAAAGTATATAATTCATAGGGCTGTGTAACCATCACCAAAATAGATTTTTAGAACATATTTGTCCCTTTAAGAAGAAACCCCATTCTAGTATACTATGTGTCTCTGTAGAGACAGAAAATGGAGCCATACAGTATATGATCCTTTGTGACTGGATATTTCAGCATTCCTTTTGTTGAGAGAGGATCCATCTAGTGCCCAATTTCAACATTCTGGAATTTTTCCTGCCCTCTCTAGTATGTTTATAGTGTGACACAACATATACATTTCTGTTGGAGATAGAGATGTGGAATTATTGGTCAGATGTGTGTCTTTATTATTAGTATATACTGTTTAATCATTTTCCAAAGTTGTTACATCAATTCACACTCGCCCAAGAAATCTATGAAAATTGTGGATGCAGCATATATTCACCAAAACTTGGTGTTTTGTTTTTTTAACTATTTAATTGTAATCATTCTTGAGTGTGTGTATCTAGGAAGGTATTGCATTATGGCTTTAGTTTGCAGTGACCTATCAAATTTGCATTTTCATATTTCTATTGACTATTTGGGTTGTTCTCTTTGCAAAGTATGAATTATCAATTAGAGATTTTATGCCCATTTTACTTTTGGATTGTCTGTCTCATCAAATGATTTGTACAAGTTCTTTATATATTCTGAATACCCTATTATTTTTTAGAATAGAGTAAGAGAGAATATATGAATTAATAAGTCTGATGGGTATATTTTGATGTAATATTAAGAAAATTTCAAAATGAAGAGATGATTTTAAAAAGTTAGATAAGATTAAAAAATAAGTGAGGCAATTTAGAAGCTGAAAAATATTCTGATATTATGGGTTATGGTAACTTAGGGTTTTATATATTACTGAAGATTGGATATCTCTATTCTTAAAATCCTATAACAATAAGCATTGAATATTAGTGAGTTTCAGGCACTGTGTTAAATGCTTTACAGTCATCATACTTAACTACCCTAATCCTGTAGGAAAGCTTTTATTAAGTCCACTCTAAAGGAGGAAATTGAGACAACTTTGCCCAAGGTCATACACAACAGGACTAAAGACTGATGTCTCCATAATCTTGGCCATTAAAACCACACTATAGAAAAAGACCAACAAATCTTCAAGCACACAGAACCATTGATGAACAAAAGAGATTAGAGAAAGAGGAAATGAGTCCTAAAAGAAAACATTAAATAAAATTACCGGTACTTATCTCGAAGAAGAAAAGTTGTGTCTAAATGCTTTTCATTGTAGAGTATTTTGGGAAATGAAATATCTAGGAAAACTATAATAAGATATGGAAATGAACACATATTGAAGCATGGAGGATTTCATTTATTAACAATAATAATCTCTGTGGTAATAATGGATAGCAATGCAAAAATTATTGAGCATAACATTCAAAGTTCAACCTCATTACCTTATTGTTCAGTATGCCCTTCAGCCTCTTACAAAAGTCCAACAAATTGCTATGCCTCAAAGATACTTCCATGTATCTCTGACTTTTCTATATATAGAATGTCTTGTCTCACCTCTATTTGACAAGCCTTACTTATCCTACATAATCTCATTTAAATATCACCTCCTCTATGAAGTCCTTTCCAATTTTCCTCCGTATCCAGTAAAAAAGTCTCATATTTCTTCCAATAAACTTTAATTGAAGCATGTCATAGGATGTAATTGCATTAATTAATTATGTATTTATGTATCTCTCACACAGGATTGAGAGATTAGGGGAACAATGGTCTTTCCATCATTATCTGTAGATGGTATGTAATAAGTACTTATCAAATACATATCAGTGCCACAAATGTTCCAGAAGTTGGTATATTAAAAGCTGAAAGAGAAATGCTAGTACCATGATACATGGCAGCTGACACTTGGCTTAGTACTAAAGGGCAAGAAGGAGGTGAGGACTCTAATAAAAGGGAAACGTTCACCCAAGCTAATGTGGAACCCATTCCTGTGCTCTGGCCAAGTGTTGCTAAGATACAATGCAGATACCATACTGCCAGACATGAAAGTTCAATCAAAAGAAGCCGAAATTGAAATCCATCCACCCACCCATCCATCCATCCACATGTGGATGTGTGAAACTCCTGATGTTTATATTCTGCTAATTTTAAAAAATCACTTTGCAAAGGCAAACAACAACAATATATCTTAGGGTCAGATTTGCCTAGCATGTCTCTAATTTATAATTCCTGCCACAAGAATATTTCTGAATATGTAGCAATAAAGCATTCTACTACCTCTGCTTCCCAAGAACTAAGAAAACCTTCTGAAGATCTTTAATAAAACCAAGGGATCTACAGCCTGGAATGTCCTAGGGAGAGCTCCTTGTCAATCCATCTTGAATAATCTGGTCATTAGCTGTTAGTCATCTTAAGAGACATGATCTTGTAGGACCCCTCCCACTTTGGAATCCGACAAGATATAAGATAGCTCACTAAGGAAAGTATTCAACTAGTAAAACATGACCCTACATTTGCACACTTGTACCCAGGAACATAGTAGTTGGTAATAACTTTTGCTATTAGTCAAGATAGCCAGCCATAGAAACATATTAATGTTGTAAACATAAATGGTTATATGTTGATCACCAGATGATCCAAATTTAAAGGAAATGGAAATCTATTTCACATATTCACAGAAAGCTGCAAATTGAGAATTTCAGGTACCATCTCCAGATGAGTGCCCACTATATTATGTGCCCACCAAACCTATAATGACCTATGAATTAATGTTTAAAAAATACATCTTGCATTTTTGAGTGAAGAATAACACAATGATATTGAGTTATAGTTTACAGGGTTAATACACTTTTAATATATATGTTCAACAGTTTATCATTTTTGAAACTCTATTTTGGGATTTCTTCATTTTTTAACATATCTGCTTGCTTAGAAAGCAAGGGGACCTGAACCTTTCTCTATCTTTGAGGGGCCAGTGGTTCCTCAGCCCTATTCATACAGTAGCTTTGTTAGATGGTAAGCTCCCTGAGGTGTCCATGTCCATTTCTAAGATAGGTACAGTTTGCTTCATTTATTCATCCCCTTGTGTGTTTTGTACACAATCATTTTTCTGTAAAGACTCTAAGAACAGATAATATAACTGCATTGCAGGTTGCTGAGTGGCTCCACTGGTTACACTGGCTTAATTTACAATGATGTTAGTGAGGCAATAGGGAAAATTACTTTTCTTTCTAGCAATTTTGGTGATATTTTTGATGCACAATTGATGTTAGAGGTAGAAATTATGTGATCATTTGGAAAAATGAAGCCATTTCAATAAAATGAAAAGTATTCTGATCCTCTAATGCAGCGTTACTGATACATAAAACATTCTGAGATGTTATGCTTTATTCCTCTTTTTCTCTCCACTTATGCACACACATCCATGCATACCCACACATCTTTACATAAATGGGCAATAAGTTCAATGGAGAGAATGAATAAATGGAAATGAAAATGTTTTTAGTCTTATCTGAGAAGTGCAGTAGGCATTGTACTTGGAGTAGGGTTGTGGCATAAAATATGAGATATCCAATTAAATTTGAATTTCAGATAAAGAAATAATTACCTTAATATAAGTATATGGTATATATTTAGTATAAAGATAGCCCATGTTGTACTAAATCTGACAACCCTAACAAAGATAAAGAACAGACCAAGATATCTGAAACAGCCATGTGAAGAGTGGGTGAGTGAATGAGTAACTGACACTTAGGAGGTGCTTTGTAATTGCTAGATTGGAATATTCCTCCAGGTGGACAGTTACATGTAAATTCCTTCTTTAAGATCCTCTGGGAGGGTAATAGAAGCCTGGGAAATCCTAAACAAAGAGACATTTGGCATAGTTTAATCGTTATATTTAACAAATTAAAAGCTTCAGCACCATTAAACCTTTAAGGTGATGTATTATTTATAGCCACAGGATTTGTGTTTTGACCTTAATTTATAAGGCTCTAGACCAGTGGTTCTCAACCTTCCTAAGGCCGCTACCCTTGCATACAGTTCCTCATGTGGTGGTGACCCCAACCATGAAATTTTGCTACTGTTATGCATTGTGATGTAAAAATCTGCATTTTCCAATGGTCTTAGGCAACCCCTGTGAAAGGGTCGTTCGAACCCCAAAGGGTTTGAGACCCACAGGTTGAGAACCGCTGCTCTAGACATTGGGTGGCCCAGTGATGGTTAGAAGTTTAAAACTGGCTGACAGATTCTTCCATTAACACTATCAGTTTATCATTTTAGCTGTTGGATTCACTTGGCCCTTGGTGAGTACAGTTATAGGCTGGGCCAGTGACAGGCCCTATTTCCATAGGACAAATGAGGAAACTGAGGTCTCGAGGTGTAAGATGTAGCCCAGGCTCAGAATGCCAGAAGTGGTCGGACAGGGACCAGACATGGGATTAGGGCCTGCTTCCTGGACTGAGACCTGTGCAGGAACAGGTTAACAAAGACAGATCCTTAAAAGCCTGTGTCCTCTGTTTTTTCGACCTCCGTGGTCACTGGGACGGGAAGTATGACTGACTGCAGCTGCGATAATTACCTCACTAGGAAATTATTTCTTTAGTGTGCTGAATTGCTTGTTTCTGGTCCTTCAGGCACAGAGACACCAAGAAAACAAAGTTAATTAGGCACTTCGGAGTCTAGACAATTGCCTGCACAATCAAGTTGGAGGATTTCCATTTCACCCTGAAGGTTGGTAGAGTTAGTTTCTGTGAGAAGTGCTTTGAAGATGCGCTGGTAGAAAATGATGCTAATCAAGCTATCATTGAAAGGCAATTCAGCCATGAAATGGATGGTCTGCCCTTCTGTCTGGAGTAAAGGCTGCTGGCTTTCCCAACCTTCCTGATAGGATCACTTCTGCCTGAACCTCAGGATTTTCTTCTGCCAGCCTGCTGGGCTTTCAACAGGGACTAAATAAATTGCAATACTGAACGTTAGAATATATGTAGAACAGTAGCTCTCAACCGAGGCCAATTGTCTCCAAGAGGAAATTTGACATCTGGAGACATTTTTTGGTTGTCACAACTGGGACCATGCTATTGACATCTAGTGCATAGTAATCAGAGATACTGTATATGGAAATACCCTACAATGAGCAGGATAAACTCTCACACCAAAAAGCATCTGATCCAGAATACCAATTACAGCTGGTTGAGAAAATGTGATGTAGATGAATCAATCATACCTTGGGTCTACAAGTGCTACCATATCACTTAACTTACAAGCAGCATCTAAGAACAAGAATTAACATTATCTTCTCTTGGCTTCAGGGATTACACACTTGTCTGCTATTTTCTCTCTTTGAGCAAACTTTCCCAATCTCATTGGCTATCTTTCCATATCTCCCAGATCTCTTAAAGTTGCCATGCCTCAGGTATTAATTCTTCAACATTACGACTCTATACTCAATCCCTAGGTCAGTGGTCAGCAAACTCATTAGTCAACACAGCGGCAAACTGTGGCTCACGAGCCGCAGTTTGCCGACCACTGCCCTAGATGCTCTCATACATTCTCACAATTTGAAACATCACTGGCATTGAAATTAAAAAGCCAAAATGAAAGGCAATAAGCATTTGTTTAAGATCAAGGTATTACAATTCTGGGAGCATAGATTCAGGCAGAAATCCAAATACTGTCCTGATCACAGGGTAAAGGCAGCGGGTTTTTATGAGAAAGGAAAGGAATAATTACATAAAAAGAAGAAGGCATTTCTATAGTCGCTGGTAAACTGAGCTATTCTTGACTATGCATGGTTGATAACTGATTATATATTCAGATAGAGGGTCCATGTGGCCAGGATGTCTACTTCCTGATGGCTTTCCAAACAATTGTAAGACAAGGTTGACTTGGCCCAGGTGAAACATTCTACAGATTCAAGGGACAAGATTTGCAAGGCATTTCCTCTGAAATGGCAACTCCAGCTTTATTTTAAAATGGCTCTGTTTATGTCAGCTTTTACAGCATGTCAGATTCCCAATTTTACACCATTTCAGACTTAGAACTCCAGACTTATATATTTCACTGCCTACCCGACTTCCGTATTCTATGCCCATTAAATATTCAAAATTTACAGTGCGTCTAAAATTAAACTTCTAATTCTCTCTTACATTCTCAATCTGATCCATCCACAGTCACGCTGTTAATATTTAGGTCCAAAGTATTGCACTCATAGTTACTCTTTTTTTTCCATGCCCATATTTCATCTGCCAGCAAAAACTGGTGATTCTAACTTCAAAATAAATCTAGAATCTGGTCAATTCCTATTATTTTCACTGACCCGGGTCTTAGTCCATCTGAGCTAATATAACAAAATAGCACATCGGGTGGCTTATAAACAGCAGACAATCATTCTTCACAGTTCTGGAAGCTAGAAGTCTGAAATCAGGGTGTTAGCATGGTCAGGTGAGGCCCCTCTTCCACGCTACACACTTCTCAATGTACCTCCCATGGTGGAAGGGCTAGGGAGCTTTGTGGGATCTCTTTCATAAAAGCACCAAGTGCACTCCTCAGGTCTCCACCCTCACAACTTAAGGACCTCCCAAGGGCCCCATTTCTAACACCATCACATTGGGTGTCAGTATTCCAACACGAATTTTTGGGTGGACACAAACATTCAGACTATAGCACCGAGGGTCAAGCCACCCTCCTTTGTCACTTAAGTTACTGCAATAGCCTCCCTGCTGCTCTGGACCACTGCCTGGTCCATTGAGGTTGCGATGACTAAATATCCCCCAGTATTCAAAATTATGTGAAAAGCATGCTTACAAACTTATACAAATAAACCAGATACATATGTTTTATATAAATAAGATGTAATTATTATTGCTAACCGTATTCCTTTTTACTGATATAACAAATTCCCACAAACTTAGTGTCATATACAATGTCGAAAATTATTTTCTTATAATGCTGTGGGTTAGGAAGAAATCCAACCTAGGTCTCCCTGGCCTAAAATCAAGGTGTCTCCAAGGTTGTATTCCTTTCTGGAGTTTTTAGGGAAGAATTTCTTTCCTGTCATTTTCTAGATTACAGAGGTATTCTGCATCTCTTGGTCTGTGCCTCCCCTTTTTCATCTTTACAGCCAGCAAGAGTAAGTGTAGCTTTTTACAACTACATTATCACATTACTCTGACTTCCACTTCCATTTCCTTTCTCTACTTTTAAGGGCCCTTGTGTTTACATTGGGCCCTTCTAGATAATCCAGGAAAAATTCTCCATCAAGTGATTAGCAGTCTTTTTAAATATTTTATTGACTTCTTACAGTAAGGAAGGTAGAGAGATAGTTAGAAACATCAATGAGAGAGAAACATCTAGCAGCTGCCTCTTGCACACCCCTTACTGGGGATGTGCTCGCAACCAAGGAACATGCCCTTGACCGGATTGAACCTGGGATCCTTGAGTCCACAGGCCAACACTCTATTCACTGAGCCTAACCAGTTAGTGCTGATTAGCAGTTTTAACTCCTCATTCATCCTTGATTTCTCTTTGCCATATAACTTTGTAAATTCATATTTTCTAGAAATTAGGACATAGATACCTTTGTGGGGGTATTGTTCTGACTACCATACTAATCTGAACTTCCTCTAGTTCAGATCTAAAATGCTGATACCTGCCAGTGTGGCTCAGTGGTTGAGTGTCAACCTTTGTACCAGGAAGTCACAGTTCCATTTGAGTCAGAGCACATGCCTGGGTTGCAGGCTCCATTCCCAGTAGGGGGCATGCAAGAGGAAGCTGATCAATGATTCTCTCTTATCATTGATATTTCTATCTTCCTCTCATACTCCCTTCTCTCTGAAATCAATAAAATAAAATTTAGATAGTTATTACTTGGCTCCTTGAATTTAATTAAATTAGGGCAAAAACCTAACACTATATATTTATAAAATAAAGCAACAAAGGAGAATAATTTATCATAAACAAAATATTGAAGTTTAAGCCAAATAATCTTTCATGGGAAGACTTTTTTTTTTTTACTGAAAAGTTAAGTCAAAGGAAAAATATTACTTTGACATGAAATTCACTCCAAAACCAACTTTTTAGGACTTTGGCATAGAAAATTGAGTAGTATTTCAACTTACTTCTTTGACCAATTCAATTGCTTCTCCATATGTTCATTTCTTTGAAACAATAGTAGTAACAATAATTAGGTGAATTCCTGCTTTGTGCCAAGCTCAGTCATGTTTTAACATGTGGTTCATTTATGCTTTATAGCATTTGAGAAAGATGTTTTTCTCTTCTCAGAGACAGTGGAATTGAGGCCGAATGACTTGTCTGCCCTAATAAGAGAGAGAGTGGGCATTTGAAATGAAACAAGAAAATCTGAGAGCTTTAAATGATGATGTTCCATGGGGATCCTAGAAAGACAGTAGCAAAAACACATCTGGAATTCACAGGTCTCAAGTTAAACCAGTCATATTGTCACTAACCACGCAAAAGATCAAAATTATGTTTATTAAGCCCCTTCCCCCCTCTTTTTTAATGTCCTCTTCTGCCAAACTTCTTTATAAAAAAGCAGTTTGGGAAAAGCGAATTCCCAATGTCATGTTTACTGTATTCTTCATTTGGAGGGAACATTCAATTCCAGAAATACTTTTGCCATCAATAAATTCACTTTAACCGGAAATGTTACAGGATTATCGTAAGTGCCTGCAAAGCAGAAACGACAAGTTGGAGGAACCATCCATTATGCTCACTGATAATTGAATACAAAGTGCTGACCCCCCCAAAATTGTGTTCAATAATGCAATTACTTGCCAAAAATCTTAATCAAAAACACATTTCTTCCCTCATGTTTCTCAGCGCAAGCTACTCTAAAAATCCCAATCAAAGACAAATGCAAAGGCTTATAACACTTGTGGTTTTAGTTACATACCTTCTCTCTGATCTTATGCTAAAATGATGAATATAAACAGTGCTGTCAGGACCAAAACATTGCTAAATGTGACATCATAAATCATCTGCATTAGTAAATGTAGTGTCAGGTTCTCATATATTTCAGACTATTTTACACTCACACTCCATTATTTCATGCTCTGCGTGAATGAGTCCTGGTGGTTTGATACAGCAAGTGAGCCAGATGTCCAATCAACTTCTCTTTCTTGGCTGAGCTCCCAGTGGGTCCTGGAGGTTTAGACTCCCAGTTTCAGCCAACATCTCCTGACCTGTTTTCCCCAAACACTGAATTGATGGCATCCCTTCTCTACTTCTCAAGAAAATGTGTGTATCTTTTCCCCATTGAAGGATGTGAGGAAAGGCTAAGATTGCATTTGTATACTTAACTGGTCCTGCCATTCAGGTAAGGGCTGGGTGTCTATCTCTCTTCCTAAACCGTAATGACAGCATGACCTTTCACTCCAAGAGTCTATTCCTTTTTTAACTAAGGTTCCTTGCCTTTCATGCTTAAAGGCTGAGATCTAGCAGGAGATCTTAAATATAAAGTTTCAGAGTCGTAAATCCCTAGAAATTGCATGCCAGATTTTATGTGTATAAGGGAAATATATGCTTTTTTCAAGGATAAGAATTCATCAGGTTTAAAACAAACAACAAACAAAAGCATATAGCACGCATGACCCATCTAATTTAAAATTCCCTGGAAAGAGGATTGAAAAGGGCATTTCTTTCTCCAAAATTGATGTGAATTCTCACTGTGCTGACGCTGCAGTTCCTCTCTGACATCCACTAATGGGCATCGATGATGGTCCCATGTCAGACGATTTGGAACAAGACTATCTATATGTAAATCCATCAATAAATAAGCAGAAGAGCAAACAAGTACAGAAGTTAGATGCTTCTTCTAAGCAAGTAAGGGGGAAAATCCTCTAATTCACCAAGTATTATGAAAGGAATAGGGTGACCTACAGGACCAGCCTGGTCTGGGTTTTATGTGTCAGAAGCCATGAAAGGACAGCACCTCCAAAGCATGCCTTAATCTTGGCAGGTTCCACTCTTCTTTGCCATTTCCTCTCACATTACCTGTATTAGTAAAAACACAGCAAGGTCAGAGCTACCATAGGCTAACCACAGAAAGCTCTGAGCAGCTGTGAGGAGCGCCTGACTTAGATTAACAAGTGGATGAGTTGCAAAAAGGCTTTTCAGAGGATTTGCAATCCAAGTTGAATATTCAACTGTGCCATCAGAATTCACTAGGTGAACATTGGATATTAGAGCTATAGAGAAAGAATATTACTTGGCAAAAATAAGAAGCTATTCAAAGCCTAGGGCTTTTTGAACCTACTATCTTTGACACAATGAAAGAAGTTCCAATGGCTGGACATTAGAATGGGAGGTCTCCACCCTTCTAGGCTCACATTGTCCAAGTAGCCTGATCTCAATCACCAGAACTGTCCTGTCAAACTCCTCCATAGTCCATGTTGCATTTGAAATTACCTTTATCTGGCCACTGATCAAACAAACATCACCGAGCACCTTCTCTGCTGAATGTTCCATTTTTCTTGTTGGGGGTTGAGTAGAGAACAAAACAGATCATAATCCTGCTCTCATGGAACTCAGCATCTACTTCAGTACTCATTTACTTTCTTTTAATCTGTTTCCCCTACACCCGGTTCAGTGTTCATTCTGTGAGGGCAGAGACCTTATCTGTATTCTACATTATTCTTTGCCTAGTATCCAGAACACTGCTATTTTAATGAAGAATCTACACTAATAAAAGAGTAAGTTTCAAATTGACTGTGCCTCCACGATGCCCACCAGCCAATCAGGGGTGATTATGCAAATTGACCAACAAAGATGGTGGGTTGATTTGCATACACAGTTGCAGAGCAGCTTGGGGCTGGGTGGGATGCTTGCATGGTTGCATGGCGACGATGCAGGCATTGCACACTGCCCCAGCTGCTCCAGGCCTCTGGGCAGCTTGGGAAGGCAGAAAGGCAGCTCCAGGCCAGAGCAAAGACAGAAAGGTAGTGTGGGAAGGTGGAAAGGCAGTTCTGACCAGAGTGAAGGTGGTGCCAGCAGCTGGGGGAAGGAAGGCCCATTCTTGCACGAATCTTCATGCATCAGGCTTCTAGTGTAATATAACAGACTTTTAGTTAGAAATGTCATTCTGGTTAATTTATTAAAACATAGCATGGGAAGATGGAAGACAGAATAATTGTTTTTACATCATTGCTTCCTCCTTGAACACTTTGCTATTTGGTGCCAGACCACCATTCTCACCCCATTTTCTCCTCTCTCCATTGCCACTCCTTCTGATCTCTTTTCCCTGCCCCCTCACACTAGAAAAACCCTAACCATACATGGACTCCCTATCTCCCTTCTGAATTAGGGGACCTCATTCCCTTCTTTAAATACATTTTACATGCTGACAATTCCAAATATTTATCACCAGAGGGACTTCTTCTTTGAATTCTAAATTTGCCTTCAGGATTTCACATTAACTGTTCCTTCTGTGTGGAATGTTCCTTTCCAATAAATTCATATAATTTCTCATCTCTTAACTCTTTGTTTAAATATCACCTTCTCAGTGAGGTCTTCTCTGAGCTCTTAGTTTACAATGGAAATGTCTTCATTACTCCTTATATATTTTCAATGCTTTTAATTTTACCCATATAATGTGCTACCTTCTAAAATGCTATAGGATCTACTTAATTAGTTTATCTTCCTTTCCAACTATCATATAAGCTACTGGATGTTAGAGATTTTTAACAATTTTACACACAAACATATTCATTCACACAAACATGCATGTAATGCTATTGAATTAATCATTATTTAGAAATAATTTTCAACAAAACAAAACAAATAACAAAATAAATAATACAATTGTGGTAGCTCTAAATTACCAAGCACTGCAGTGTGTCCAGAAAGAAATGAGGCTATAGGGATGTAACCAGGAATGTCATCATCCTTGGTATAAAGGACCTAATTTGATTCTGTGTGTATGTATATACACTTCTCCCACCAAAAATAGTAAAATAGATGCGTAATAAATAATTTGACTGACTCATGACTATATATAAGCTTTTACTATATTCTAAATTGGATTTTATACAAAGAAAATTACAAAGTGAGGTACTTTATAGTTTTATGCAGAACAGAATTTGGTATGTGTGTATGTGTGTTTTAGTGTGCAGAATTCCTACTTTAAGTGCAGTAAGAAAAGAGCTTTAACTTCACTCTCTTGCTTTTGGGGTAGTGTAACCATTAGAAAGTCTGGATTTTGATTCTAACTTTATAGCCGTGTGAACTTTTTTGTTTTCTTATTTATAAAACTGAAACAATGATGTCACCTAATGCAAGCATTATGGGAGGTGCTGTCTGGTAAGGACTAAGGGGGATGATTTTTGCAAAGACTTAATGAAGACTAAATTTGATGACATTCCACAAATATCATATATGTATTTACTAAATATTCGGCACTATCTTTAATTTTGAATATACAATAACACAGAGCTGGCATGTTCCCTGCACTGACTATTATCACTGTCATAATTAGTAGTTATTTCTTCTCTTTAAACTTTTACTTGTACATTACCCTTCCTTTTCCACTCTAACATAAACCAATCCAATTGAAGCACCTGCACAGTGTGACTTTGGTACTGACACAGGCTCAGTGTGGCTTGGCCACTGACTGTATCCACAGTCCCTTGGCTGAGAACTGGGACACTGTAGATGTGGGAACCTGCAGAAGGTGCTGACATTGCCAGTGTCTCTGAAGAGAAGGTAATATTGGGACTGTTTTTATGAAATAAATTCTGTCTCCTAAAGAATCTATATATATGATAAGCTAACATGCAAAGTGTCCCCTCGGGAGTTTAACCAGGGGTTTGATCGCTCACTGTGATGTTCACTGACCACCAGAGGGTGGCACGGAATGAAGGGAGGCTCTGGCTGGCAGCCAGAAGGCCCTGTTCATTGTCCAGGCCTAGGACCCTACCCTTGCACGAATTTCATGAACCGGACCTCTAGTCCTTTCATATTTGCAATCTTGCAAAAGTTAAAAAAGAATGCTATCCCAGGCCCTGGGATGGGGGTGGAGGGTTTCTTCATGCCTGAGATGACAGGTTCTACGATGAGGGCCTCTGGAAGACGATGGGTTAGGGTGGGCTACCTCTAGGAGGTAGAGCTCTGCCGCTCCCCTGCAGTCTGCCAGGCCTGTGCTGATACAGCTATGCAGTGGCTTGTTGAGTGGCTGAAAACAAACAAAGGCTTTCTACCAAGGAAATAAAATGGTGGATCTTAAAACTCAAACTCAAAGCAGGGCTTTCTGATCATGTCATTAGTTTAAGACAACCAGCTTAGGCTCCCTTAATTCTAGTCCAGTCTAGGTTATTCTTCCCACCCCCATCCTGGAAGAAAATATTGGCAGTGGATATGTTTGATATATATATATATCCAAAACAGCTCTAACAATTCAATAAGACAGACATTTCAATGTTAAAAATAGACAAAAATTTGAACAGACAGCCCAATAAGCACATGGAAAGTTGCCCAAAATTACTAAATAGAAGGGGAATCCCAGGTAAAAGCACAATGAGATACTGTTAAAGATCATTAGAGAAGCTAAATGATAGTGATAATGAGTGATAAGCAATTATATTGGGTGAAGATGAAGATATAGAGTAACTGGAATTCTCATGCATTGCTAATAGAAATGTATGATGATCCAATCACTATGGAAAACAATTTGGCAGTTTCTTACAAAGATAAAAATGTGCTTATTATGTAAACCAGGATTCCAATATTTGGCATTTACATAAAAGAAATGCAAGTGTATCTCTATATGAAGACTTGTGCAAAAATGTTCTTAGCAGTTTCATTCACAATAGCTTCAGACAGAGAACAATCCAAATAATGAAACAAATGAATGTATAAACCACTATATATTCACACAATGGGATAGTATTCAATAGCATAACTAAATAAACTACTATTGCACAAAAATCCCGGGTACTTTTCATAAACGTTATAGTGAATGAAAGAATCCAGACACAAAGGCCTGCATATTGTGTATTCCATTTATATTAAACTGTAGAAAAAATAAAACCAACTCCATGGTGTAGAGAGCGGGTCAAACATTGACTTTGGTGGGAGATGTGGGATGTGATTGTCTGGGAAGGAACATGAGATAACTTTGGGAAGGCATATGAATATATAAATTTGTCCTAACTCATTAACATGTACATTTACACTGGTTGCATTTTATGGTATATAAATTATTACTCAATGAAGCCTATTTGAAACAACAACAAAAAATAAGCAAACAGGATAGTGTAGCATAAAGTGATGAGTGGAATAGACATAACAAAGAGCATATCATGCTAAGCCCGACCAGGAATCCCATGGATGGTAGATAAGGTTGTCCTTCATGACAAAGCAAACTTTTAGCAAAGACATACAATACTTAAGGAAGTTAGCTTTGTGGATACTTTGGGCAAGAATGTTCCACACAGAAGAAACAGCTCATACCACAACATTAAGGCATAAACATGCTTGGCATGTGGACCAAGAAGTCCACAGTGACAGCACGATGAGATCAGATCAGAAAAGAATGATGTAAGGCTGAGATTACATAATCTTTTACTCTATAATATAGGAAGTTATTAGAAGTGCTACGCACAGGAGATATACAAGTTGACACCAGCAGGCCATGGATGTCACTTAGAATCACAGTCAGAGGACTTTTCAACTTCACATGGTTTTGAAGGTAGGGAGGTAGCAGGAAATGTGTTGCATTGACAAGTACACAAGCTCATCTTTAGTCATTCTTAGTGATAGCCTGAGAGGGGGCATTATTGTCATAGAATCCATTACTGGGGGAGATGAACGAGGAATTAAAGAAAAACACTAAATTATTTTTATTATTTCTGGACAGATAGTTTAGAAAGCAAAAAGATCTTACAGTAAATAAAGTAAAATCCAAACCATAAAACTTGCTTAAAAGTAGAGGGCTTTGTTTTGTAGTTTAATTGATTTAAAAGTAAAAATTGTTTAGCAGATCTGATTACCTCATTGAAGAATCAAGCAATTGGCAACAATCATTCCGATTACAGGCCATTTAAGCAACCTCAATTAAATTAGTGATAATTCTAGACTACTCTGCCTTGCATAAAGATTGCTTTAATTTTATGTAAATTCAAATTCTAGTTGTGAAAATCCTACTTGTTTTTACAACATATCCAGCTAGATTATTTTCATTTATCTTTGTGGAAATCTCAAAGCTGAATTCAAAACATTGGTAGGTATACACAGAGACTGGAATCATCCCTGCAAAGAAGAATTGCAGAGACACCCAAAGAGCAGCCCCATTTTGCTGGCTTTACTGAGTCTGTAAAGCAGACCATGTATGTAATAAGGAGAAAGTGACAGACTGAAGATCACCAGGTCTTAAGAGCATGATAGTATAGAGAATATACTGGACCAAGGGTTGGAGCCCTGACCTAATTATGATTCTGCCATCTACTTAGTGTGTATCTGTAACTGTGTAAAGAACAAAATAGGTCCAGAGACATGAAAGCATGGAACAGAGGGAAGTGGGGAGGGTGGGAAGAGATTACCCAAAGAGCCTACATGCATATAATGCATAACCCGTGGACACAGACAGTAGTGCAGTGAAGGCCTGGCAGGGGGTGGGGGGAGAGGTGAGAGGACATCTGCAATACTTTGAACAATAAAGATAAATTAATAAAAACTTACTGAGAAAGTCTCTATTAGCTATAACAGTGTGCTAAAGGACCCCACACTTTCTATGGATTAAAATAAGCATTTCTTTCTTTTTTAAAAAAATATATATTTTATTGATTTTTTACAGAGAGGAAAGGAGAGGGATAGAGAGTTAGAAACATCGATGAGAGAGAAACATCGATCAGCTGCCTCTTGTACGCCCCCTATTGGGGATGTGCCCGCAACCAAGGAATAGAACCTGGGACCTTGCAGTCCGCAAGCCGACGCTCTATACACTGAGCCAAACCGGTTTCGGCAATAAGCATTTATTTCTTATTTAAGAATCTGCAAATGTAGGTTGCCTCTAGGTTTGGCTGATCTTGGTGGGCCTCACTTGGGCTTCCCTCTCAGCTGCTGTTTGCGTCTGGGTCTCCTCCCCATGTCACTCATCCTCCTTGGGCCAGCTTTTCCTAAGGCACTGTCTGTGCACATTCAGAAACAGGAATGCTAAAGGGCCAGCTCTTAGCCAGTGCTGGTGTCATATCTGTCTACCAAGTAACTGGCCAAAGCAAAACATGACCCACTGCTAAACTGGAGGGGAAGGAAAGTCTGCTTCATCACATTACACCATGACATGGAGGTGGATGACCAATAAATTCAAGTTGTCATACCCTCCTTTTTTTCTTAACTTCCATTTCCATAAACCAAAATAGGTGGATTTCATAACTATCAGGACACTTCCAGTTCTTAACATCCTTCTGCAAATGTAGGAGAAATTCTATGACATGCTATAGCACTATTTATAAACTATTGCCCTGCAGGCAGGATTCAATCATGTTTTAGTTTGTCTGTAGAGAATTTTAAAATAATCTTCATTAGTTGAAAATCTTTTTAAAACCAGGGTATTTCAAACAAAAATCCAGAATTCCAACTTTTCTGTTTCTCAGAATATTTGGCAATGGTGATTCTGATGAGCAGCTGCCCCCTTTCACAGGGCATGGTTCTCCGGATCATCACAGCTCCAGCCCACGCCCAGCCCACGTCACTTACTTATATTACTTGCCTGAGTCCTGTGGGCACTTTTGGTTCCCAGCCCAGGATTTCAGGCCTCAGCTCTTGCTTTTCTTCTGTCACCAGCTACTTACATGCCTCGCTAATCATTTAACATAACTGGGTTATGCTTTTCTCATTTGCAAATAGAGAAGGGGGATTTTGGACGTCTTTAAGGAATCCAGCCCTTCCATCCTGTAATTCTAAAGGCGTTCGAGCAGAGAGCATGGTATGTTTCAGGCCATCTCATGAGGAAAGGAAGGGAGTCTATTTCCAGAGATGAGGGACACTGATGCTGGAAACTGGAAGCCGGAGGGGCAATCGTGAGTGATGCTGGCACTGTGGGCCCAAGAGAGAAATTGTTGAGTTAGGCTGGATATCCTAATGGGCACGTCCTTACACCAGCATATTTTTCCCAGGAGAAGTGGTAGAAATTTATTTAAAACGGGGCTCAACAAAGCATTTCAGGAACCTACTATGAACAAAGTTCTTACGAATTACAGACTCAAAGGTTACTTCTTTCTCTTCATTGTGTAAGTCGATTTAGGCTCCAATTGAATAGTGGAAAAGATCAAATCCTGGATTAGGGTGAGGAGACGGACAAATCCTTGCTAAGGTCACTTGCATGGATTTTTCAGGCCTTTTAGTTTATTGCAGATAGTGAAGGCAGCTCAGAAATTACCTGTTTTGGGCGGTCTGTGTTAAATAAGCACACACAAAGCGTGAGTGTGGGTATAAGGCTTTGCACATGGCTAAGGTGAAGTTTCAGGCTCTCATCGGTTTGCCCTATAAAAGGCAGAGATGTTTGTTTTCCTTCTTATCTGCTGCACATCTTTTTCCTTCCCCTTGGAGATATTTTGGGATAATGGTGCTTGTTATTCAATTATTTAAGACAGAGTGTTTGCTGACAACTGGGTATTCTATTTTTTCCCTCTCCGATTTGAGTAGGACTGTGCAAGATAGGTAAAGGAAAATAACTGGCTGGGCTTGGGAAAGGAGTGGGGGCTAAACAAACTAACAAACTAAAAGCGAGCAAGCGAAGCTCCCTCCCCCACCCCCTGCCCCATTTCATCAGCCAAAGCATTAAGGGCGACCAAGGAAAAGGCTTACCACAACACTTTGAAGTGCCGCATCGCATGCACACACTCTCCTAGAGGATTAACTTAATGAAGGCAAGCAGGCCCTTGGAATCAACTCATTGACACAAAGGGCAAATTTGATTAGAGGCATACAAGAATGGGAACTGATTAAATTTGTAATAATCCGTTATGCAAAGCTCTACCATACTCATTTATTGAACAAACATTTACTGTGACAGTCCATTTGGAATCTGAAAAGATAGCAAAGGTTGTTTCCCATATACCCCAGCTCTCTCTTCTGTCTCCACCCCGGGCCTCCCGCCCCATCCAGTAACTTCATCTTTGACATTCATATGCCGCCAGGGCATCACCCGACACTCCGAGAATCATCTGATAAAGGTGGTTAGGATTTCACCAGTTCCACCTTGTGGATCTGACTACTAAAACAATGATGTGAATGATCAATCAGGATCATGGGAGAAGGATGCAGGTGGGAGGAAGGGGAATATTTCAGAGCAGGAGAGCACTTCAAAAACCGGAAGTCTCCTCCCTCCACTGTAAGGCTGCCAAAGAATAAGTTCAGGGAATACATATGAGAGCAAACATAAACTACCAACAAGTATAAGAGAGGAAGCACAAGTCCCCAAGAAAGTATAAATCAAAATAAAATAGAATTCTAACCTACTAAATTGGAGATAACACTAAGAAGCGTAAGAGGAGTGAGAAGGAAAAGGTGCAGCCACGTGTGCTAGGAAGACTGCAGGTTAGTTCAATACTGTGGAGGGCAATTTGGTCACATCCTTTTAAAAATGTTAAATGCTTTCCCCTAGGATCCCAGAATCTAACCTTAAGATGCTCCTTGATCTTTAATGGAAGGCACGTTCAAGCACTCTTCATAATGGTAGAAATTTGGAAAAAGCTAAATATTCATCAATAAGGGACTAGCTCTATTTTGATTTGTGTCTGGAATCCTCTAATAAAAAAAAAATACTGTAAACTAATCTAAACCTAGAAGCACACGCAAGCATACACACAGTGAGCAAACTGCCGTATGACCAAACCAACTGCGGCTGTAGGAAAAGTGCAGCCCCAGGGCCCTCAGTCTCCACCTCTGTTTCAATAACCGTTCAGATCCCTAATACTCTTGAATTCAAAATGGAACTTTTTAAAGCGAATAACGCTAATTAATAAATATACATTTTTAAATATCTACTAGGTGTCAGTTACTATATCTAGTGTTTCACATACATGTTCCTTGTCCTTACGACAGTCATGCTGTGTTAAAGGCCAGTCGGGGGTGGGGGCAGTTGGAAATGTCCATCCTGGAGGACCAGGTGTCTTTATCACCCGTCTCTGCTTGAAAGCAAGTCTCAGCCAGAGTGGAGTGGATTTATGCTCCCAGAGAACGAGGTCCGGTTTCCCTCAGCTCCTCTGAACACTTGGGATTCTTCTTGACTCTAGGCATGGACACCCTCCTCCCTCACCTTTGTCTTGAAGCATTTTCTTTAGAAAACTTGTAATTATATGTCCGTCTCTCTTCCTTCAAGATGCAAATCATCTTAAAAGCATCTTACCTCTTAGGACCATCTTTGTCAAGGACCTGGGAGTCTTGGGAATGTAAACATTAAGGGAGAGGGCACCCTATCTCCCCGTAATCAAGGACGAGCAGGAGCCTAACTTCGGGGTGTTCCTTGCTCCCACATGAACGATCTCCTGTCATGAAGCTACAAAGGAAGCTTCATATTCCTTCTGGTAAGGCCAACAGCGAAACACATGCCCCCTTCCCGGATCTTAGCAACTCTCCTTTTCCTCTTTTCAGCCGAGCTGATTTCTGTCCCAGTTTTGGCCTCTCCACTCTATTGTGATTACCTTGAATAAAGCCTCCTTTGCTTGTGTAATGTTGGTGCCGAGTTTGCTTTGAAAGGATCTCTTTTGCAATTTTCAAGTGATGAGGGGTCAGCTGGGGAATGAAGGGAAATGGCTTGAGGAGAAACGATAGAAGAGCTCTGTTAACAGATAGAAGGCAGCGGCCCACTCGCGTCTCTGTGTTGAGGAAAAAGAACCCACATTTCTAAATACATATATTTACAGCTGAGTCTGGCAGGTTATATAAAGCAGCATCATATATATATTTAGGATTTGGTGTTATTTAGGTATTTTTGGCATGTCCTCTCCTCTTTGTTTGTCCATGTTTTAAAACCTCCCTTCCAGCAAGACTTGTTTTTTTGCAAGTGATGGAAGAGCTAACTGAATCCAAAGGTCCTGAATTAGCAAAGTAACTTCCTGTGTCCATCATTTAAAATTCAGAGGCATTTAGGCAAGGTGTGATCAACAATGTCTTCCGGGCTGTCATCTCCCTTGAGGCTCTGAGTTCTTCTTTCTCCCTCCCATTTTTAAGCTGGAGCTCTCCTTGAGCCCATAAAGCAGGCACCAACTCCAGGGCTGTAGTGTGTCCGGGGGAAAATGAGCATGCCCCATAAGTAGTTTTAGCCAAGGCCCAGATGGCTTATGATTAAACAAACTTGCATCACCTAAGTTTCCATTTGTCAGTAAGGCATGCACATGTTTGACATAGCCAGGCCTGAGTCAGGTACTATGTCATGAAAGGCACAAGTACTAACAGTGAGAAAGAGGGCTCCTTCAGAGAAGAGCAGTTTCTGTTTCTTCTTTGTTGGAATAAAAACTTTTTAAGCTACACCAACACATCTCCATTGCAAATGTTTCCATCAACTCCACAGACAAACAATACCTTACACACCCATTCAACAGCCAGTGTTTTATCCAGACTTCCTTCAAAGCCTGTAGCTCCTTTGTCTTCATATTACAATTCACTGTTTCTTCAAAGCAAAGTGTGGATTATCTTTTATTCTCACCCCTTATGACATGTTCACAGCAGGCAAAGAGTGAATGAACCCTGGTAAGTTACTCAATCTTTTTATGCCTCAATTTTTCATCTTCCTTGAGAACAGTAATATTCATTCCTATTCAAACACTGACTCATTTTATTCAAAAACTATTATTTCCAATAACTAAAACCACCACTATGGCAACACTAGCAACTAGCACGTATTAAGTGCTTACGACTTGTCAGTCAGGATTTTGAGTACCTTTGGCCCCTCTTCCTCTCCCATCTTATTGCTTGTAATTCCCTCTTGTTTGCTGTGCTCTGGCCACGCTGGCTTCCTGTGCAGACCGACCCAGGCACCCAAAGCTCCTTCCTATGGCAGAGGCTCACCAAACCCTCCAAGTAGAATGTCCTTTCCTCGGTTGCTCCCATGGCTAGTTCCTCTTTTCCATTCAAATCTCAGCTTAGTTGTTGCATCTATAGAAAAATCATCCTTAACACTGAATGTACAGCACCCACATAGCTAAACTCACCCTTCACACATTAACTCTTTTTCTTCCACCTGCTCCTCCTCCTCCTTCTGGGCTTGCTCTTCCGCTTCTTTCTCCTCCTCCTCTTTTCCTTCTATTAATCTTAATTATCACTTCTTAACCTGTTGTGGGTACTTGTTTCTTTCCCCCCTGTTTACTCTGCCCTTGGAATATAAATTTGAGAGCTAGGACCTCATCTGTCTTGTACCTAGGAACTTGCTTGTCAAGAAGCTGCCAACAATTTTTTTTTTACAAATGTGTGTATTTTAACCCTTATAATGATCCTATAAGGTAGACATTAACCACCCCCACTTTACAGATGAGAGAGCCAGTGCGGGAAAAGCTCATTGCCTTGTGCAGTGGCGAAGCCCACATCTGGACTGAGGAATTCTGACTCCAGGGCACAGCTTCTGGGCCAGGACTCTATAAACTGCTGTGGCGGGTTCTTTGTGGAACACTTAGAGGTGAACACAACAGACAATGCCCTGGCATTCGTGGAATAGCTAGTCTTCAAAAATTAATCAAATAACTAATTGTAAAATTCTAATTGTACAGTAAGTGACAGGAAAAAACACAGAAAGCTCTGAGGAACCCATAAGACGAAGTTCTAATTTATGAAGGGGTCAGCGGATTTAAGACTTTAAGGATGAGTGGCTTTTATCCAGGGAAGGACAGTGGGGAGACAGACTGCCGATGAATGGCATGACACTGGCGAATTCCTGAGGCATTCACAACAAGCATGTGAGGTATGATATTAGAGGGGACTTTAGAAGGTTCTTCAATTTTAAAAGATCAAAGAGGCCATAAATAAATTTGAAAGTGGAGAAATGAAACAATTAATTAGGTTGATTTACAGCTAGATATTGAACTTGATCTACAGACTAAAATAGACTCTCTTTTAAGGACCCACTGAACATTTGCAAAACATTGCCTTATATTGTGTCAGAAGCACATTTTCAATCAATAAATCAATAATAAAGAAAACTAATTTACAGTTCACTGTCTCCATGGTCAATGCCATAAAGCTACAAATTAATAACACCAGCATAAATAACTTGCAATCAAGTCAAGTAGCTTGGAAATGAGGATAATAATAGCTCACATTTACTGGATGTTTACTGTATACTTTTAGGGTGCTGAAGTTTTTGTCTTAATCAGCTCATTTAATCCACACACAATCTTTATTAAGTTACTGTTGTTATTACCATTTTGCAGGTGAATAAGTTTATGACAGGAGAGAGATTATGTAAGATGTGCTCAGTTACTCAGTCTAATTACAGTATGTGTGAGTGAGTGTGTGTATGTGTGTGTGTGTGTGTGTGTTTAACCACTTTGCTATTCTGCCTCTCCAAAGTAGTTCTGGTGTCAAAGAAAGAATCAAGATCATAATAGTATTTAAAGGAAAAAATAATAATATAAACAAACTGAAAAATGCGAGAATTGATTATTAGCAAAACATGTTGATAATTGTTGAAGGTGTATAATGGGTGTGTGTGGGTTTATTGTGCTGTTGTTTTATTTATGTATATGCTTAAAAGTTTCCATAATATATAGTTATACATAAAAAATAAAAACAGAGATTGATGAGTTAAAAATAGTCACTCTTAGCTACAAAAGCATTCAGAAAACCTTTTATTGTAGCGCTTAAGGTTCTTTTTACTATAAATATTTATAACCATATCTCTGGTGTAAATGGTTACCCTGTATTAAACATTTATTATTAATGATTCCATATATTATTATATCTAATTCTCATAACAACACTATACAGTAAACATTATTATCTCCATTTCACAGATGAAAGAAGGAGCTTAAAAAACTTCACGGGAAAAAAAAAAAGCTTCAGTAATTTGCCTAAAAGGTTTTAGTTAGAAATGAAAAAACAGAAATTTCAGTTTGAATCTTTTTTTATTCTGAAGTCCTTACTCTGTACACTACACCCCATGGCAACCATAATGTAATTCTATATAAAGTGTTTGGTGCCAACGCACTTTTAAACTTATCTTATATATATATATCTCCTTTTCTAGATGAGTGGTCAGCAAACTGCGGCTCACGAGCCACATGCGGCTCTTTGGCCCCTTGAGTGTGGCTCTTCCACAAAATACCACGGCCTGGGCAAGTCTATTTTGAAGAAGTGGCATTAGAAGAAGTTGAAGTTTAAAAAATTTGGCTCTCAAAAGAAATTTCAATCGTTGTACTGTTGATATTTGGCTCTGTTGACTAATGAGTTTGCCGACCACTGTCTTAGACCATCTAGCATAGTACCTGCCACAAAGTCCGCACTTGCTAATTACTCAATGATAAGACTGGAGGAGAAGACCAGCAGGCTTACGTTATCTTATAGAAGCAGTATCCCTGGGAAGTTAATCTTTTTAAAAATAAACTATTCATCAACTTGCCCAAAGTTCAGCAGTTTATTTTTGATGGGTTGAGGCACGCAGTCTAGCTATTTCATATTCTGTATAATTCTCTGGCCAGGAACTCTTCCCTTCATTGACTATGACCACGTGAGAGGAGCAGAGGAAGGTTGGACACAGCAGAAAATTCCTAAGACTTTAAGTTCACGATTTCTAACATTTCTATTGATGTTTCACATTATTCTGAAAAAAAAAATTTATTTTTCTGCACTCATTTGTCTTCCCTAGTATTGAAGTCACCTAAAAAGCTTTGCATTCATCTTTCTTTCATCCAAATAACTGGTGAACTTTATAGAGTAAAATCATTAAGGATCGACCTTAGAATAATTCTGAACACATTAAAACCTTGGTAATTCTTCATACATTATCTTAACCCCAGCCAGAGCAAGAATGACTTCCTCTTTTTTTTTTCTTCTCATCTTTCTGAAAACTCTGATGAAATTCATGTCATTTGCAAGTTTAGAAAAACACCATAAAAAGTCCATAAGCTAGGATTTGTTCACAGAGGATCCCCTAGTGGCCACCACTTTTCTGTGCACTTACAGGCCTAGTCAATAAGCTATTTGTGATGGTTTCTTTGTGATTAGAATCAGGCTTATTGGTTGGCAGCTTTGGAAATCAATTTTTAAAATGGCACACTATCTGCACAGCATTCAGTTTCTGATAACGTGTTTATATTGTAAGATTTCTCATGCATTCTGAAATGTATTTCACTACTTGTGAGAATTAACAGAAAGCAAAACCATTTGTCAAATGGAATTTGCTTTTACTTGCAGCCCTTTCTATTATATTCCTCTCATGATTATCAGGAAGACTGGCTAGCATCAATCTTTTTGCCTTAAATCCAAAAAACATATGCCTTGAGTGCCTTTTTTCCTGCATCCACTGTAATGTCTACTTCATCTGATGCTAAATGTCATTTAAAATATCTTCGTTTATCACATTTTGACACATTTCTCTTCTTTTAGGATATAGCCTGCAAATATGTACTTACATTTCTGCAGTGGTGTAGGCAAATAACACTCTGCCTTTTAAAATATGTATTAGCATTTAAGTGGCTTCAAAATGTTTAAAATGCTATCATGTTTATTATTAATATAAATAGAATTATAATACCAACCTAGCTAAAAATCCTTTATTAATTCTGTTAAAATATGTTTAAAAAATGGAAACCATTCTCTAGCATATACCTTTTATTTATAATTTGCAATTGCTGCAAATTTGATGAAGGAGTCTAAATGTCCAGCATTATAATGTTTAAAATTATATTTCATTAAAGCAATAAAAGACTATGTAGAATTTAAGAACAGTGAGTTCCTCAGTATAATGAAATATAAAAATCTATAGGTCATATTGTTGAGCTAAATTGAATCAATTGTAGGAGAGTAAGAAATATATCCTATATAATAAAAGGCTAATATGCAAATGACGGAATGGTAGAATGACTGGTCACCATGATGCGCTCTGACCACCAGGGGGTAGACACTCAACATAGGAGCTGCCCTCTGGTGGTCAGTGCGCTCCCACAGAGGGAACGCTACTCAGCCAGATGCCAGGCTCAAGGCTGGTGAGCACAGCCGCAGTGGTGGGAGCTGCTTCTGCCTCCTTGACAATGCTAAGGATGTCTGACTGATGGCTTAGCGGGCCTAATCCATCAGTCGGACATCCCCCAGTGATCCTGACTGCAAGAGGGGGCAGGCCAGGCTGAGGGACGGCCCCCTACCCCATGCTTGAATTTCATGCCCCAGGCTTCTAGTATTTACATAATTGTCCTTGTTTGTGTGAGTATACATTTCAATAAATCTGAAAGAATAAACCTAAATATTGCAGATGTAAGACGATGAGAGCAGTTTACTTCCTATCATCTAATCTTATTTCACAGAAAGGCTGAGTGCTAGTGGACAAAGGAACGGAACCTCGGTAAGCAGTTATTCTGCAAACTTTCCTTGTGCCTCTTCTCAGGGCTGACTACACTTCTAACTAAGCCACTTAAAAGGTCTTTTAAACCAGCTTCCTTTTTAGCTCATCATTCTTGGGATAGAGTCAATTAAATGGCCAAAGGATATTTACAAAGAGACCAATGAAGTCTGACTTTGAAGCTAACCAGTCAATGTAGACTCCACTTATACCAGGAATGGTAGATTGGTAACAAAGATACTAAGTATTTAAAAGAGAAACACTGAAAGCAACCGGTCACGGAGATTAAAGTTCTGATAGAAAGCATTGTGTGACACTGAATTTCTCATTTCTCTACCTGCTGACAGCACTTAAAAGAATAGAAAAGAGTGGGGTTTTCAGGAAATATTTAGGGGATTTTTTTGGACCTCTCTGTATCTTCATGATAATCATAAGGAGAATATGGTATTAGAAGGCTGTAAGTATCCATTGGTGTGCTTATATGCATGCATACAAGTCCTTTGGTTGATCTCTCCCCAACCCCAACACTCCCACTGTAATTTGACAGTCTGTTCGGTGCTTTACTGCCTCTGTATTTATCTTTTTGTTCATCAGGTTATAATGTTCTTTATTATTTTCCATAAAAGAGTGAGATCATGTGGTATTTTTCTTTCATTGCCTGGCTTATTTCACTTAGCATAATGCTCTCCAGCTCCATGAAATTGAGGGTTGGGATGAGGGCATGTGGCAGGGGGGAGGGGAGGCTGGGGGAAGGTCAATGGGGGAAAAAAGGAGATATATGAACTACTATATGTAATACTTTAAGCAATTTTATATATATAGTACATATGTAAGCATCACAATTGTATTTTTGAGAGATACCCATCCATTGGTTGCCTCCCTCACTTGTCCTGACCAGGCCAGGGACTGAGCCTGCAACCTAGGTGCATATCCTTGACCAGAATGGAACCCGGGATCCTTTTGTCTGTGGGCTGACGCTCTAACCATTGAACAACTGGCCAGAGCTGGCCAACTAGGCGTTTGGATGTGAAAAGTGTTATTGTTGTTTTTAAGATCTAAGATTTGCTTATTTCTACAAGCAAGAGTTTGCTTTGATGCACACACGAAGCTCTCTCAATCCGATGAAAAGTTAACGGTAAAGGAAACGCTGTCCCTCTTCATCACCTTAGCCTCTAAAACAGGTCAGAATGAAGACATTTAGAGGATGGTCAATTTGCCAGCAGACAGTTTTGTTCACTCAGGTTAGTCACATAAAAACGCTGTATTGAGTCAAACGCTCCAGACCAGTTTGGTTTGGGGTGGAGGATAATAAATAGGGTAGCCCTTGGGTGAACCTTTTCTCTGAATCTTCACTTTTTCTAGAAGTAAAATTCCATGCTTCCAGCTGCCAACCAGGGATTGTGTCACCCTTCTGGTCCTCAGTATTGGGAACTGCCCCCCAGGCCTCCTGGCTCCCCCGCCTGAGGTCCTGCCTGTCTGTCAGGGCATAGACATGGAGGACAGCTGCCTTCAGGTCTGGAAAGACTCCAGTGCAGGAGACGTTTCAAAGAAAAGTATTTCGACAGGAGGCTTCTAATGGGAGCTTTCACATCACGCACTTAAGATTGCTCTGTATTCTTTATAGTCCCTTCCTTTGGCCCTGGGAGATGAGCATACCCGTGTAACAGCATGAAGACACTCAGTACCTGCTACATGCTAGGCATTTACAGACTATTTACTGGGTGGTTGTGGTTACTCACTGTGCATGACGAGTCATCTAACACTGAGTGTATTAAACCAGCAATTAATCATCATCTCTCACCGTCATCAGGGTTGACTAAGCTCAGCTGGCAGTTCTTGCCAAGGGGTTCTCATGTGATTGCAGTTAGATAGCAGCAGGAGCTGGAGTCACCTGGGGGCTCAACGAGGCTGGCATCCAGGATGGCTTGTTCTCTCCCCTGCTGTTCCCTGTCCTCTCCCTTCTCTCCACGTGCTCCCTCCTCTTCCATGGGACTCTCCACATGGCTTGGTCGTGTGACAGCATGGTGGTCTTAGGATAATCGCCTTTTGCTACATGGTGACTGACTTCCAGGTGAAAAAAAAATAGGTAAAAACGTCTGGGCCAGTCCTGACTGGTGTGGCTCTGTTGGCTGGGCATAGTCCTCTGCACTGAAAGGTTTCCAGTTTGATTCCAGGTCAAGACTCATGCTAGGGTTGAGGGCTCAATCCCCAGTAGGGGGCGTGCAGGAGACAGCTGATCCATATTTCTCTCTCACAATGATGTTTCTTCCTCTCCCTTCTTCTTTAAAAATCGATAAACTCTCCTTAAAGCAACAACAGCAAACCTGCTAGGCCACTGGAAGGCTACCCTCAAAACTGGCCCAGCGCCACTTTGGCTGCAGTCTGTAGTCACAGGGCCCGCCTGGAAGCCAGGATGGGGCTGGTGGGCTCTGTCTCTTGCTGGGAGGGAACCACACCACTGGGGAGCTCAGGGATGGGGGTGTTCCTGCAGCTGCCGGGAAGGGGTACGTCACATCGGCTCACTGTCCACATTCCATGCGGTGCTTTCAAACCCTGAAGCCCACTGGGAGTAGGACTTCTTCCTTGTCTCTGCCTTTGCCCCTCCCCGTTTCTCTTCCATAAACATTTACTGAGTCCCTAGAAAGGGAACGCCTCTCTGTTACTAGACATCATTAAATTCAAGTAATGGTTACCTGTTCTTTGTACTAAGAAAAAATCTCTTATGTATCCCTACTCTTTTGAGTCAAAATTTTGAGGTTAAGGCGGAAGAGAAGTAGTACTACAGACATAATCCTGCCCCGTTAAGGAGCTAATCCTGCTCTTGGGAACATTGCTACATGGGTGCTAGGAAGCATCACTCACCTATTTATTTAAGCTGTGGCTCCGACACAGCTTAGCACTGCAGACACAACAGGGGGTAAAATAGACACTGTCCCTGCTATGGCTTGAAGTTCTAAGTCCCAGGACAATCGAAGGTGACCTGTTTGTAAATAGGGTCCTTGAATCTGTCTGGTTTAGACTTGTTAAGATGAGGTCATTAGGGTGGGCCTTCATCCAACATGACTGATGTCCTTATAGAAAGGAGACATTTGGACACAGAGACAGACATGCACAGAGGGAATGTGGCATGAAGAGACACAAGGAGGACTCAGAAAAAAATTTTATCCTGCTAACATCTTGATCTTAGACTTGTAGCCTCCAGAACTGGGAGACAAATATTTCTGTTGTTTAAGCGACTTATTCTGTGGTATCTTGTCAAAGCACCCCTGGTAAAATAGTAAGAGTCCCCATTCTCATAGGGTTAATCCACCAGACAATAGCCACATGATTCCAAATAACGGGCATCATTCCAAAACTGAGAGCTAAGTACCGTGAAGGAAAGAAACAGAATTCTATGAGAGCGGGGGCCAGAGGAGTTTTCCTGGGCGCAGAGGAAGCTTCCGTGAGGAAGGGATGCTTGAGGTGAGATAAAGAGCGATAGGGTGTGACTAGAAGAAAAAGCAAGTCCACCATGTCCCAGGTGGGCGGTGCAGTGATGTGGGCCGCAGGTGCAAAGGCCTCAGTCAGTGTGATGCAATTGAGAAACCTGTACAAAGGCAGTGTGGTTTTAGCACAGAGAATGAGAGGGAGAGAAATGCAAGGTAAGGTTGGCAAGATAGGCAGAAAGCTGGTGCCCTGGTAGGCCTTGTTAGAGACAGCAGTCTCAGAGATAAGGAGAGTCCCTCCATGGGCTCTCAGTGAAGGTGATATTACCATATTGGTGTTGTAAGAGGAAGATTCCCCTGTTCTTGGGAGAACATGATGGAGAGGGCGGGGGACCAGGCCTGGGAGGAAGAGCTGGACTCAGGGAAACAAAATGTAATTGCTTGTAGATGGAAGGCTCATACAGGTGGGAGAGAATGCTAGCCTAATCCAGGAAGGGGCCAGGAAATAGCAATGGAGCCTCCTGAGACATAGTTAGGGGAAGGAAGGGACAAGAATGGCTGACTGGGGAGGTCAGCGATGCAGAGATGGCTGTGATTTTCTTTCTGCCTTCACTCAGGGAAGCTAGGAGAAGTTCCCTTTTTGGGGAGAAGCTCATGGATTTCAGACTGCCCATGCTTTGTGTCCGTAGGGGACTGCATGTTGAAAAGACAAGAAGGCAGTTGGATGTGCAAGGAGCTCAAAAAGTGAGTTCTGGTGAGAAGATCGTTAGCAAGGAGATGGTGATTGGAGCTTTGTGTATTGTTGAGATTGCTAAGAAAGTACAAACTGGGAAAGAAAGAGGCCTGGAACAGAGAGCTAGTTCACTGCAATCTTTATTTTTCCCTTCCTTTGCTATTATTTAATAAGGAAATGATACTAAAGTTGGTACCCAATTATTTCTGTCAGGTCATTTCTAAAAAACAAAACAAAACAAAAAAAACATGAAGCCTCAAACAAACCTATATCTCCCAAGTTACAGTACAACATTGGGCAATTCTCAGTCACATGTGCTTTTACATTTTTCTGAGAAGCCATTGTAGTTTGGATTTTCTACTTCAAATCACAGAAGGGGAAAATGTTTTCATAAGTATTTTAGATAAAAATAAAGCAAGAGTTGATTTTCCTTTTCATAGCTTTTTTTTTTTTTTAAAGAAGGCATCTTTAAAAATACCCTACTGCCCACAGGGAGAAAGAAGCCGTATCTGATGAAACAGTGATTGGATTTTTTTGTACATGCTGACATCTGGGCCAGGCCCTATCTTTGAATCATTTCATTTCTAGCAGCACTATGATGGTATTTATAAGTGGTTTACCGCCGCTGTTAAAATGGAAGGACACATGCATGGGCTGTTTCCCTCTTAAAGGAAACCTGCTGGGGTCGTGCCCTGGGAAGTTGGTAAATTATGTCCTTGTTAGTATGGAGAGAACATGGCAGCCTGCTCACTTCGCCAAACCAGGGGAAATGCCCTCACCTCACCTGCAGATGTTCATAGCTACTCACTCTAGCTGTGAGGTGGGCTTGGCTGGGGATAAAAGGGGGGACTAGGACAGGCCAGGAACCATCCTTAGGATAGGCCGGCCCTACAACCGGGTGACATGCGTGCTGTGTCCACTTCACTGCTGTAAATAGTGACACCTGGTGACAGTGAGCGTAGAGGATTGTTCATTTTCTTTAACAATACCTCACTATATTTTTTAAAAACTGCATACCATTTGACCCACAATTTTACTTGTAGAGCCTTTCAGTTGAAGAACCTTAAGAAATTCATCATGAAATTCTGATAGGTTTGATCTACAGAATGCTCATCTCTATTTAGTTCTTAGAAGCCAAAGTTTAGAAGCAATGACCTTTCCAACCATAGAACATGGGTTAAAAATGGTAAGGCCTGTCTCTATGATGTAATAACATGCAGCTATTAAAATTATGATGTAGAAATATAATGAAATGGATATAGTCAATACATGAGAGCAGTTTACGAATACATATATGGAGTATCCCTTTTGTGCATATGTGTGAAATGGCACTTTTTTAAGTTTTGAAAATGTATTTGCTAAATTCTTAATCACTCAAGTCTGAGGTGACACTTATTTTCATTTTTGTGGGGTTTTTGATATATTCCAAATGTTTCTCAGTAAATGTTAGTTTTACATAAATACAGCAAACAAGTAATTTTAAAATATGACTGTCTTGTCCAAAACTATCCCTTTGCCCCTTGCCAAGTTGTGAATGTTTGAGATCCCAAAATTAGAGATTGATTCCTCTTCAATCCCATAAAGAAATATTTCCTTATGAAGAGGATATACAAAGCTATATCAGTCATTTACACCTTAGTTTGAGTAAACTCATTAGCTCCTTTCAGGGAGCAAAGTGTGATGGGTCCAAAGGAGGGTGAATTGTAGAGCAACAGGGCACCTAAACAGAAGGTAAAGTGCACTCATCAAGGTTCACTGTGCCCATGAGAACCTCCGACTTTTTTATATTTCACCAACCTAGGAAGAAACAGGCAGTAATTTAGTCATCCAAGAACTCTGCTCATTGTCTTGGCATCTGACACTTTTATCACTGGATAAGAATGATTGGAGTTCATTTGTTTTTAAGCTGATTCAGATGGAGACACCACCTCCTATTGCCCTAAATGTGTAATAATACCACACATTTAATATAACTGTCACTTCACACATGAGATATATTGCATAGGCTCCAGCACGTTACTTTGTTGCGCTTCGAGTGTTTAAAGTAACCTGGACTGTTCTGAATTTCTTCCTTCTCCTCGTCACTCTCATCATTTATTTCTTTCCATTAGGAAAATTCATTTTTGAGTAGGGTATTATTCAAACAACCCAAATATCCGATGTAGACACCAGATTAAATAGGATTACATCTAAATAGAAAAAAGTACCCTATTACTCCTAATATATATATTTTTTGCCACTAGTATTACTGTGAAGGACGAAGTCTTTATTGATCATCTATGATTCAGGTACGTTCTATGATTAAATTATACATGGAATAATTTTCCTAGACATATAAATTAATTACATAAGCAACCTTTTAATGTCAGTAATTTTTTTCCTAGAAAACTAATTTAAAGATTAGGAGGTACCAAACTGGATTCAGCCTTGGTCTTCCTCAACCTCCAGGTCCCCTGTGCTACACTATCTATCCAGATTTCTAGAAGACAAAAAGGGAGAGCCCATCACACCACCATGAAAACTGGGGTCACTACTGCTCTCACCAACCAGAATGTGATGTGTAGGGCCATCTTCGATAATAAAATGCATCACTGTAGCCCATAACTGACTGCCACTCTCAATACTTTTAAAAAATTCTCAATACATTTTAATGCCAATAACTTCAAGTCAATCACAGTATCTGATTCCTAGGTGATCTGCACTTTCAAAAGCACTCAGCTCCAGAGTCTCTCAGAATTCTCTGACATCCATCTCCATTTTTCTTAATATAACTGTCACTTCACACATGAGTTTATTTCCCCCATTTATCTTCAGAATCTTTGCAATCAAGTTATTTTAGACAACTGATGATAAAAGAGTACTCAAGTCAGCATTTTGGGTGATTTGAGGCCCTTATTTCATTTCTTGGTCAACTTTTTCAGTGTCCTGTAATCTTTTATATATAAATGACAGCCTGGGTTGAGTACATTTTCACTGCCCTTGACGAGCTTGCTGGACTGAAAGACCTCTAGCCCAGGTAGGAATACACATGTTCCATTGTCTAAATTACTTAAACATATATTCTCTCAGTCAGAAATGTGAGTTATTACCAGGCCTGTTGAATGCAATTGGCAATTTTAGTTAAGGCACTTTGAAATGACAGAGAAAATAATGTTTTAAAGAATATATGAACAATCTCACGTGTATATCTGCTTTTTGTTGCAGATTTTTTAGGACACAGGGAGAAGTAATAAGACCAGGGGCATGCAAAGGGAGAATATACTTATATTTTTATGTATAGTACTAGAGGCCCAGTGCATGAATTCATGCACGGATCGGGTCCCTTGGCCTGGCCGGAGATCGAGGCCTATAGGGGGGCCAGCCACCCGGGGAAGGGCCCATGGGAGATTGGCTATTGGATGCACTGATCACCAGGGGACAGCTCCTGTGTTGAGCATCTGCCTCCTGATGGTCAGTGTACATCAAAGCCACTGGTTGACCGGTAATTTCAGTCATTTGGTCATAACAATTGCTTAGGCTTTTATATATATAAATATTACATGTTAAATACATATTATCTATGGGGGGGCAAAAGTAGGTTTCAGTTGTGAGTACGTGAAACACAGAGTTTATTCTTGTATTATTGTTATTTGTGAACTATTGTTTTATTCTCCATCTGAAAAACTGTAAACCTACTTTTGCTGCACCCTGCATACGTATGTGTATGTATGTGTTTATATGTGTCTGCTCACATATGGGGATTTGAAAATGACTTTCAAAATAGCAATAATATCACTTCTTGAGGAATATTTAAAACTACAAGGTATATGACAAGCACTTTATTGATAACAACAATTACTAAAATTTGTTAAGTACTTATTATGCATCAGGCACACTGCATTATACATGTGTGCACACACATGTACACACACACAATTGTAGAGATATAATTCTCACAACTCAGTGAGTTCTCATTTTACAGGTAAGATAACAGATTCAGAGAGGCTCAATAATGAACTCATTCAGATGTACATGATTAGGAAGAGATTATAAACACAGGCCTTTGGGCTTCCCAGAGGGATACTAATCTATATATTGTATATCCTCCCTAATGATACCTCCCTGGTACCAGAATTTCCCACATTATGACCGTCAACATTAGAGTCACCCGGGATACATGCTAAAGCACAATTCCTAGGTTCCATCACTGACTTTCCAAGTTTACTCTGTGAGAAGCAGGCCCCAGGGATTTACATGTTTTATTTGCTCATCAGGTGACTTTTAAAACACATGAATATTTGTGAGCCAGTGTGGCAAACAAATGTTTGAGAGTAGCACAGTGGTCAGACCATGGCATCAGGAGTCAGGTGACCCGGGTTTTAATCACACCATGCTACTAACAAGTCCTGTGACTGTGGACATGTCACTTCATCTTTCTGGGACCGCATTACCCCATGTGTAAAGTGAGGAGGCCTACTCTAACATTTTGCAACTATTTTCAGTAAACTCTCACCGTATGAGAAATACCGGTTCTGCTAGGCTCTGCATTGATCAGTTTACTTACAAGTCCTGTTTGCAGGGCCAGCCACTGTACGTCAGAGGCCTTCAGGACCCGGGGTAGCGGCTGGGCTGCCAGGGCCACAGCCAGGGAAACGGGAGCTGGGAGCCAGGGCATGTGGCCTCTTCCCTGGCGTCCAGCACTCTTCTAGGTATAATTAAGGAGACACAAGTGAGCACTGCCATTCCAAATGTGCTAGGGTTGAGCCCGAGGTAATTTTCTCTGACCAGCAGCATATTTTCATGGAAAACCAGGGATATGTCCTGTTTGATAAAACGGGCTTGTACAACCTACAGCGACAGCTCCCTAATCTGTTCCAGCCAAGAGGTAATCACTTCCACTCTCCAAAACCATCCTGGCAAATCCAACAGCACGCATTTAATTTGTGGCCCACCCAACTGTTCTGGCCTTTCCAGGAGAAGTAAATATGTCCTCAGTGGCTGCGTAGTATTTGCAGTGAATGGACCTGTTGGCAGAACCGGGCATCTGCCTGTGCAAGCGCAGGTTCTGCAGCACACTGTACCCTACAGGGACACGTGCCATTTGCAGGCATGTTTTGGGAGCCTAGAAGAAAATGTGCGCTTTACTGTAATCTGCAGTGGCTTGTCTGGTGCTTTCCACACCTACATGTTTACTAAATAGTATTTGTTATTTAGATCCCAAAATAAACAGCAAATGAATATTCATTCATATTGAAGGCAATTAGAGAAAACCCCCAGAATAGAACCTCAGAGTGCAAACTCCCACTCTCCATCTGTAACCATTAGGGTAAAAGGACTACGTTGCCAGTAGCTAGGAGTCCTTCATTCAACAAACATTTATTGATTATGTACATTATGTACAGCCAATGAGATAAACAATGGAGGTGCTTTTTATTTTTTAATTTCAAGGAGGAGAAACTACCTGAAAGTAGAGAATAATAGTTCACTGTTAACAAACAAATACTGGGTACATATTTCATGTGAGATACTGATATAGGTACTGAAGCTTCAAGCAATGAATTTTTAAAAAAGTGATAAAAATAATTTCCCCTACAGGGTTTATGCTTAGTTTGATGAAGACAAAAAACAAATGAATATAAAACATACAATATATAAACGGTGGCCAGTACTATGCCAAAAATAAAAATATAGAGAAGAGAATAGGGGGTGTAGGTGAAAGGATATTGATTTAAATAAGGAACAGGGATAACCTTAAGAAGAAGATAAAATCAGAGTATACACTTGATGGAGATAACCTTAAGAAGAAGATAAAATCAGAGTATACACTCGATATCCGCGAGGAAGAATGTTCTAGGAAGAGTGCCATGTGCTGAAGCAGGTGAGTGCCCAGTGAGTTGGAAGGACGCAGGATGGCTGATGTGGATAACATAGAGGGGATACATTTTAAGAAAGAAGAGATAAGAAGATGCCAGGTCATGTAAGGCTTTGTGAGCTATACAAAGTCTTTCACTTGGATTCTGTATGAGATGGGAATCCATTGGGATTTAAACAAAGGAATGACATGTTTGAACTTGAATTTTAAAACAATGACAGTAGCATATGAGCTGAAAGACTCTAGGGTGCAAGGGCAGAAGAAGGTGCCCCTGTGGGTTGGTTTTGGCTATTGACAAGTTAATGAATGATGAAGACTTGAATTGGGGTAGGCATGATTCAGGAGGTGGTTGCATTTTGGATATTTTGAATGAGGAACTAATATGATTTATTGAACCATCTAACTTTGAATTTTGAAATATAATCCATATGCAGAAAAATTTACCACATTTTGAAAACAAACACCATGGATCCACCACCCAGGCTAAGAAATAAAGCATTGCCAGCACTCCAGATGCTCCATAGATTCAACAAGCTGGGAAAGAGTCATGGGAGCTGTTAAAAGAGACCCAATCAGACTGGCAGGGATGAAAATGACAATATCCTAAATAAAAAAATTCACTAGAGAGGATGAACCGCAGAAGAGATGTGACATTTCGGAATAAAAGATGAGTGAACTTTCCAAGATGATGTCTTCAATGAACAGGAAGTTCTTAAGAAATACGAGGAACATCTTCCAAGAGAAGTAACCACTGTTCCCCTGGGGCCATGCATCCCCAGAGGGCGTGTGCCCTTCACAGTGGAAAACAGGTGCCGAGTGTTACTAACAATCTGGACTGCAACTATCCTTGTTCAGTCCTGGTGTCTGGTCACAGTGGTCGCACGTTCTAGAGAGCAGATGTAAATACTGGCTAACTATCTGTTAGAAACTTCCAGTTTCTTAGACTATCTGGCATATGGGTGGCATGCCCTATTAACCTCTTCCCCAATGTTTGCACCATGTTGTAGGTTTGCAGACTAATTGTATCCAGGTTCCCACAGGATGGCAAATGGAACCAATTGACAGTAACAGTCCAGACTGCAATAGTTTTGTTAGTACTTCCTCAGGACATCTAGGACATTGCATTGCTTCCTGACGTGTTTCCTAAAACATCTACATGGTGGCTTAGATCTGCTCAGGAACAATTTGGCTCCTGGAGGAGGACAGTGAGACAGCAGGATGAGAAGTCCTAGACTTCTAGAGTGTGTTCTCACTTTGTTAATTGCAAGGGAATAGATACAACAGCGGAAAATGTTTTATTTTGAAAATACAATGGAACAAAACATTCTGTCCAGCCTGCTCTATTGCGTGGCAGAATATAGTACCATAATGACTTGAGGGAAAGACCATGGAAATGATGCTTCTGGATATAGATTAACAGATTTTTTTCCCCATCAGTGCCTGTATCTGCTGTCAGGACAGCTATAGCACTTATGATGCATGTGAAGAAATAGGGGTAAAGATCTCAAACACGTAATAGTATCAAACTGTACAGAGGTATCACTACTGATGAGATCTGATTCTTAAAATTCTCTTAACACTGGACTAAGGATTTTGGGTATTTTAGATAAGAGGTTCTCTATTACTGCTCATTCAAAGGGCTATCAGTTGCATCTTATCGTAGAGTCAGTCACGGGGATGGTGTAGCTGCAATACCTTACAAAAGATTACAGAAGGTATGAAGTAAAGAACAAAAATGGAATGATAAAAATATTTCCTTTGGTCCTGGTGTATCTTTGCTCCGAAAGGTAGTAACATATATCTTGAACTTTTCTTCATGTGTAGTTAGGTTATAACTAATGATTTGGGGATTAACATCTTTAAGGACCCAGTTGCTGGACCCAAGAAAAGGACCAGAAGGGGCTGATTATCTTTTCACAGGATATGAGGAGGACCTTCTGTTGCACTTGAGGAGCCAGTGGCATGGTGGACTTGGCTTACACCAACTCCCCACAGCTGACTGTATCTTTTCCCAACCACTGTTTCAGTGACATCAGTGGCTACCTTGAAATCAGCCATGATGGGGCATTACCCCATGGAAATGGACAGCTCCAATAGATTAGGGCTTTTTTTGTGTATATGAAAAATTAGTTGTTAATCATTGACCAGTAAAATCTTTGGAGGACTATGAGCCTAAAGCAGTATGTGTCATGGGTAATGAGACACAAGGCATCTTAGGTCTGGCTTTCAGGGAGGCAGATTCTGAAGTGGAAATTTCTGTGTAGGACGTTGAATTCACCATGTGTTTTACTTCTGTATTTGAATGCTTTGACATCCGCAGCCTTGTTGACACTGGACTGCCCAATTCCTAGAGATAGTAAACAACCTTCCCAGAAGTGGGCTTTTCAAATTTAGACCGAACAATGCAGAATCCACACCCACAACCACCATTCTATCAAGGCCAGGCGCCCAACAAGGAAGAGTCCTCTGGGATTATCGCTAACCAGCCAAATCCCAGTTGAGCACACCCCGTGCCATTTGTTCCTTCCTTGGAAATCACAATAAAGGCTCCTGCTCACAGTTCCTTCCTCCTTCTTCACCTCCTGACCCTGGTGCTCCCGAGCATTGCCCCATGGTGTGGCCTGCCCCCTCCTCCTGAGAACTGTACCTCACTTTTCAGTGGCAATCATCTCCTGATTGTTGATTTTACCATCCCCAAACAGAAGTTCTTTGAGGAATGTTTCAATATCTACATATTTTAGAAGGACATGGAAGTAGCACCGGGAAGAGAGAGTATTTAACTATGAATTCATCTCAAGAAAATCCTCAGAAATGTCAATCTCCCAGGAAACGAATGGGCCTTCTAACTGGTTCTTTTTGAGACAAGGGGCCCAGCTTTCATAATCATATTAATCAGGGTAGAGTGTGTCCTGACCCTACACAGGGGACTTGAACTGTTTGGCTGAGAGCATTACCCAGAGAGGGACTCAGCCCAAGTACTATGAGCCACCAATGTTCCCAACAAAGGGTGGCACCTCAGTTCTAAAGGAGGGCTGGGAGGGGCACCTCTGCTGAGTAACGGGAAGATAAAGTCACCTGCCAAATGTTGTCTAGCTTATGTGATTCAAGAGCGTTCTGATGCAGCCAACATCACTGAAGAGAATAAAGGCTGTAGTTGAAAAGGTAGTAAAAGTCCATGCCAAAGGCAGTCAAATATGTCCCTTCAACCCGGGCAGAAAATAAATGTAAAATAAATGAGCCATTTACAACTCTGCAAAACCTAACATACTGTGAAGATCTATCAGGTGGACCATGAAAAAAATATTGACCATCTTTGACAAAGCAATTAAAAATAAAAATTGGTGCAACTGAAGTCCAAATAAAATAAACTTCAAGAGTAGGAGAAAAATGGCGGGGGATGTGTGTTGGGTTTCTCTCTCTCCCCCATTTATTTACCTTTAGAACTTCCTATCATTTTGTTAAGGTGGGAACTGATTGGAGAGGACAGGGCAACTGACAAAGGCTGATGAAGCAACTCATATTCCAAGAATAGTGAGTCCAGGCCATGTAGCCATGGGTGAATTCTACGAAAATTTTGTGTTTTTTTTCTAGTTGTTTTTTTTTTTTCCTATAATGTGGGTAAATGTTGTGAAACCTACACTTACCATCCTTACATTATCCTAATAAGCAATAACAAAAATGAAATAAAACATTTAAAAAACATACTGTGATTGATCCACGAAGTTCTATGGCTTATCCTGTCAACTGGAGGCGGAATGCACAAAAGAGAATGGGTTTTTTGAATGACAGTTAGCAAATGTATAGAGGGAAAGCAAGTACACAGACATGTCATAAAAATGTAAAGAACTTGCTGCCAGTCAAGGGAGCAGCAAGAAATGAACACCTCACTCAAAGCTCCTTGTATTTCCTGGACTATTGCCTACATTCTGTACGTCTTTAAATCTCCTTTGGTTTTGTTTGGGGGTTTCAGCTAAAATGAACTTTCCCCAGATAGACCCAGTAACCCTGCTACAATCAATCATTGCAACCTGTACATTTTGTTCAGAGGTCAAAACAATGTTGTGTTTATATAGACACGTGGATGTAATTTTTTAATGCCTTGCATGTGAAGCTAAACTAAGCTGTCCTAGCATAGTGATGGGTAGTAAATGTTTTTTTCTCCTTTTTTTAAAAAAATATTTTTATTGATTTCAGAGAGGAAGGGAGAGGGAGAAGGCGAGAGAGAAACATCAATGGTAAGAGAGAATCAATGATGGGCTGCCTCTGCATGCACCCACTGAGGATCGAGCCCTCAACCTGGGCATGTGCTCTGACCAGGAGTCAAACCATGAATTCCTGGTTTATAGGTCAATGCTCAACCACTGAGCCACACCAGCCTTGCCAATGGTTCGCTTTTCAATGAAATGATTATGCATTCCTATTTGGTCCTCTGGGAAGCGGCTGGATTGGAAGCCATGTGAATATGAAGTAACGCTTTGATAGCAGTCAAGTGCATTCTCTCGACAGACACTCAGCTCTCACAGCAACACCCCTTCCATTTCTTCTACTTGCATCCTTCCACCTGACTTGCAGGCCGCTGGGGCAGGATGGGAGGATCTAGCACCCCTGAGCCCGGCTGCTTTCTGAACCCAACTGTGTGCTCAGGGTAAATTAATTATTCTTTTCCCATCTGCCCAAAGCTGCTGAGAAAGAACAGCTGCAAAGCCTGGCGAGTCTGGGAGATCGAAAGCAGCCTGGACACTGTGGTGGACTGTCAGGCCTGCTGCCCAGCTCTCTACCTGTTGGCAGCTTTGCCATTGGATCAGTCTCAGCACAGCCCCGAGGGGGCAGCATCTCAGGTGCATTCTAGAATAAATTCCTTTAAATAAAATTTGCTGGATTCAGGCCCTCTCTTCCTTCCCTTGTACTTGTTTGAATAAACCCACTGAGACTTTGGCCAACCCACCCTTCAGTGTCCAGCTCAAACTGCACAATCGTTTCCAAAAGAATGACTTGCAAATGCAGTAACTGACAGACCAGTGGGAAAAGAAACTGCCCTTCTTCCTCTTCAGCAATAAATCATCTATCTGGCCCAGGTGACTGCTACAGACAATCCACTTAAAGGAGTACTCCATGATTTAACAGACAGAATGCTTCTTCAGCAGACCATTTCTAACCCTTTGCCTTGTGTTTCACAGACAGCCCAACTTTCCTCTTATTTTCAAATCACTGAAGGTCCAACATATAAAGTTCTTAGGAAATATGGTCTATGACTTCACGTTGTGGGATTTTCCCCTCATTTCCCATTTCCAGAAGCAGTGTCTCTTTATGAATGAAAAAGTGATATGGGATGGGAACACAGACTACTGAGCACCTACAAAACCAGACAACCTATTGTTTTGGGAAGAAATGGTGGCGAGTCTGATGTGTTTGCCTTTTAGTGTTCATGGTATGTGTGAAGTGAAATTTTCCTTAAGATGAAAAGAGAGGGTTAAATGGGTTTGGCCTTGAATCTTGGCTATTTTTTTCTTTTTTATTGATTAAGATATTACATATATGTCCTTATCCCTCCCCATTACCCCTTCACCACCACCCCCCACTCATGCCCTCATCGCCCAACCCAGTGTCTGTGTCCATTGGTTATGCTTATATGCATGTATACAAGTCCTTTGGTTGATGTCTTCCTCTTAATCCCACCTCCCCTACCTTTCCTCTGAGGTTTGACAGTCTGAGCGATGCCCCTCTATCTCTGGGTCTGTTTTTGTACATCAGTTTATGTTGTTCATTATATTCCATAAATGAATGACATCATGTGATATTTATCTTTCTCTGACTGGCTTATTTCGCTTAACATAATGCTTTCCATTTCCATCCATGCTGTTGCAAATGGTAAGAGTTCCTTTTTTTTTTACTACAGTGTAATATTCCATTGTGTAGATGTACCAGTTTTTTAATCCACTCATCTGCTAATGGGCACTTAGGCTATTTGCAAATCTTAGCTATGATGAATTGTGCTGCTATGAACATAGGGGTGCATATATCCTTTCTGATTGGTGGCTATTTTTTTAAATGTTACTGTTTCTATTGACTTTAAGGAAAAGTAATTTTGGCAATTTAGAAAGGAAGGGACTTTGCTTTTGCTTTCCTAATAAATTACACACACAGCTTAAAGGATGCAAGGAAGACTTTATTTAAGGACTATTCTCAATAGGCATGAACAGCAAAATAAATTTTGTTGCTGTTCACCTAATCTTCTGGTTTTATAATAAAGCCCATAATGTAATTTTCCTGTTAATATTCAAAGCCTGACTGTGCACAAAATGGCATTACATTAAGGGTGGCTTTAATGGTATTTAAAATCTACTTCCCTTCGTCTGTTACCCAGACTATTAGGGGAAAGTTTTCAAATTAAAGAAAACATAATGCTTTGGTATAAATGAGAAACAGAGACCCAAACTAAAACAGTGTCACTTGCTATAAAGAGTCCCATATTCTGTTAGCGAGTTGTTATTTCTCTTCACTGATTTTGGGGATGAGATAATTAAACTTGCAAAAGATACTGTCGTCCTATGTGCCAAAAGGAGCTTCTCCAAATGTACTACATGTGTACCAGGCTCCCCTTTCACACTAAGTCTTAAATTGAACTCTCTGAACTCAAAATCTCCATCAGTGTGAAGGTCATTAATTTTAATTAATTGGAAATCTTTTTTTTTTACAAATAGAGCAAATTAAAATGCATAATATATTTTTAGATGGATCTAAAATGTTCTCATCAAAAGCCTACTAGTTGACAAGAAGGGGAGTGTCTCATTGGATTATGATAAATGTTGTACCCAGAATCCAGAAAAGAAGGTGTATCTGTTTGCTTTTACTCCAACATTATATTATTACGCTTCTATGATAACATTATAGAAGGGTGATAAATCTAGCATCAACTTACAGGCTTTGGTTAAAATAATTTATTGCGCTTACTAGGCACTGTTACACATGCCACTTCTTGATTTGAATGATTCATTAGAAATAGTACATGCTTTAGAAAAATGTCCAGAATCACAATTCTCTTTACCACTTATTAGCTCTCACTTCAGGAAAATAACTTCAACTCTCTGAGCCTCAGTCATCTTATCTTCAAAGTGGGGATAATAATTTCAACTTTATAAAAAATGAAGTAAAATAATACGTGAAAGAAGATATGCATAGGCCTGGCTCAGGTAAGTGCTTAATAAATACAATATGCTAATATTTCTTCTGTAATTAATTTCCCAGGGCTGCCTACCTGTAAGAGCCTGGGATCACTCAATTATTTAGAGAGTTGGTGTTGGCATTTTGTTTATTATTCATTTTAGCACCTTTTAATTTCCTGCCTATTCTATAATACTTCTGAAGATATACATAAGAAAAACTATTTGACGAATAGAATTTTATTAACAACTGAACCTGCGTGCTCTTAATTTGTGATAACAATATTTATAGCCACCAGGAACCACATGATGTTTAGTTCTGGACATAGATATATTTCTCAGTGGCTAGTAGTTTCAGTATATGATAATGTTTGAAGGTAGAGACTTTGGTATCTTAATAGTTCAAATCCACTATTACTTCCTTTTAATTTTAGAGAAAAAAAGAAAGGGTAGGGGAAAAAGAGAAAGAGGGAGAGGGACAGGGAAAGAGAGAACAAACACGAAACATCGATTGGTTGCCTCCCTATAAGCACCCTGACCAGGAATCAAAGCTGAAACCTAGGATGTGCCCTGACTGAGAATCTATCTCACAACCTTTTGTGCTACTGGGCAATGTGCCAACTAACTGAGCCACCAGCCAGGGCTTAGTCCCCACTACTTCTGACAAGATTAGGCAACCAGTTCATCTCTTTGAGTTTCAGGTTTTAAAAATATAAAACTGAGAAAGTGATGTTAGTTTTCTTAAGCAATCCTAGTGATAACTAAATAAGTTAATTCATATAAGCATCTTACCTCTGATTTCAGTACATGCTGATCTTTGTTAATTTTAGAACGATGTGCAGTTGGGTCTGGCTTCTCCTGTTATAACCAGTTAGACTTAGAAAATATTTAACCTAATCACCTTTTTTTCTTATTTTTAAAATACAATTTAAAAATAAATCCAAGAACAGGGCTGCTATGACGACTAAATGACATCATGCTCAAACATTGCCTCGTCCACTACTGCCCACATGACCAGGATTCCACACCTCACTGCCTAAACAGACCCCAGCTTGTAAAGTTAGTGACAGCAACGAAAATGCTACCAATTAGAGAGCAACATTAACATTCAAAAGTCCAACTGCTACCATCTGTTTTATAAAAGATTTGAGGAATTCTGGATGGAAGAGAAATAATTAGATGGTGAAAATAAATCAATTACAATATCATATTAATTGATGTTTAAAATGGAGGAGGAAATATTTTTAATCAATATTCAGACATAACTATTTTAAAAGTTAAATTCTAGTTGAGATCTTAATTACAGGGTGGGACAAAAGTAGGTTCACAGTTGTTCATATGGAAAATAATACAACAATAAACTGTTTCCAGTACTCACAACTGTAAACCTACTTTTGCCCTCCCTCCCCCTGTATTTTCCACCATTACTTTTGAAGCTGCTAACCTTTCTGCTTGAAGACTTTGCTATTTTATGTTCATAAGCTGCAGTTAAAAGGGGGTCAGATTCATTCAGCACCTTGATTTGTGGAGCTTTACCTATGGCTCCTACATGCATATATTCTAGGTTGGAATCTACTTGTCAGGTCTTTTTGGAGAAGCTAATATGAACTGTAGGTACTTAACAAATATGTGTTAAGTGATGAATTTATGGTGTGTAACCTGCTTTTCAGTCTAGAGACCATGATCACAGCCAGCTATTAAAAGGAATTTAAATCTAACATAGGTCAAATGGGTCTCCCAATTTGAACACACACACACACACACACACACACACACACACATTGTAAAACCACTAAACGCCAAAATCAGAACAGCTAAAGTGGACTTTTTGATGTTGCTTTATAAAGAAGCATCCCTCTCCAATTCTATTTCTCTACTGAATAGAATATCTTGTCCAAATTTGATGTTCAAAAAGTACTTGTGATATAGTTAAATGAATTAAAACTAGACATCAAAACTCACTACAAACAAAAGCATTAACCAAGGCCAAATAGGTGAGTATACTTTTGCTAGGAACCCTGTGAAGCAGTTCAGGCCCTCATATGGATTGTTAAATTTAGGTTTCCCCAAGGACAAAAACTGAGAGACAATAGTACACACACTTCAGGTTGGCTTTGAGAATTAGTTACCATTTAATCACTTGTGCCTGTTTCTTCATTGCTAGATGGAAATAGCGATACCCATGATGCCTTTTACGGAATTGAAGCAAAGACTAAGGCACAGAGAAAGTTAAAAGAAAACATTATCTATACTAATAAAAGGGCAATATGCAAATTGGTCAGGATACCCTCACAGTAACAACTGAACAACAGGCTGTGTGGGGCAACCAGGCCATCAGGGCGGTTAGTGAGGGATGACCAAATGACTGAATAACAGGCTGTGTGGGGCAACTAGGCTGGCAGGAGGGTTAGAGGGACAGCCAAACCACTGAACAGCAGGTTGCATGGGGTGACCTGGCCAGCTGGGGGGGGCAGTGAAGGGTGATCAGGCTGGCAGAGGGGGACAGTTAGGAGCAACCATGCCAGCAGAGGGGGGCAATTAGGGGTGATCAGGCCAGCAGGGGGGTGGAGGGCAGCTGGGGGCGACCAGGCAGCAAAGGGGCACAGTAAGAAGCAACCAAACCAATAGAGGGGGCAGTTAGGGGTGACCAGGCCAGAGGGAAGGGTAAAGGTGGGGGTGACTTGGCCAGAATGGGGCAGTTTGGGGCAACCAGGCTGGTGGGCAGAGCAGTAAGGGGGGACCAGGCTGGCAGGGGTGGAAGTTGGGGTTGACCAGCTGGCAGGAGGGGGGGAGTGTTAGGGGAGATCTGGCAGGCAGACAGGTGAGCAGTTAGGAGCCAGTGGCCTGGATTGTGAGAGGAATGTCCAACTGCCAGTTTAGGCCTGATCCTGGGAATTGGACCTAAACCGGCAGTCATATATCCCCTAAGGGGTCCCAAATTGGAGAGGGTGCAGGCTGGGCTGAGCCCCCCCCCATGAATTTTGTGCACCGGGCCTCTAGTATATAAATAAGCTTTTAAGAAAGAGTTATTTTCTTCTTTTTTTAGGAGATTTTTCATCTATGTTTTCAATAATAAACAAAAACCATTAAATGAATGAGGGTTTCTGTTTTCCACTGGGTTATGCTATTCAGCAGCAGAGAACAATATTCTCTGATAGTTCTAAGGAGGTGAATGGTTTTGAAACTGGGGGTGGGAAGTTGCTGTGTAAACACCTCCCTCTTCCATCTTAAACATCAATTAATATAATATTGTAATTGACTCATTTTCACCATCCAATTTTTTTGTCTTACATCCAGAATTCCTCAATTCTCTCATAAAACAGATTGTAGCAGGATATGGCTACATCCTGGTTTAGAGAGAAGCTAGAAAAACCACTCATTTCTCCTTAGCCTACTTGACACCATACACGCAATCTAAACAGAATAAATTGTGTGAAATAGATGGACATTGTGAACAGCCCAGGATTACGATTGGAGATGGTCCTGCTCTTTCCCTGTGTGTTCAATGGTAAAGTCCCGAAATTGGCTTCTGCTCTGGTGTGCATTCAATTTTTCAGCACATTGCCCCGACTCCTTTAACTTACCAGTAATTACTGGAAACAGTGTGACTGCACCATTAAGTTTTTATACCTGTAATATTTTTAGTTCTCCAAAATGTTTGTGAGTGTATGCATGTGTATAAGTAGCCATATTGACAGCTGACGTTATTTTTAACATAAAGAAACTAAGAAATCAAGAATTACTTTGAATGTTGCCTCTTTCCTCCCCTCTTTTGTTTCTATAATATGCCAAAATGGAAAATGGAAGGGGCTATAACTAAGTTTATGTAATCAATTTTGTCTAAACCCACGGTTGGCAAACTGCGGCTCCTGAACCACATGCGGCTCTTTGCTCCCTTGAGTGTGGCTCTTCCACAAAATACCACGGCCTGGGTGAATCTATTTTGAAGAAGTGGTGTTAGAAGAAGTTTAAAAAATTTGGCTCTCCAAAAAGAAATTTCAGTCGTTGTACTGTTGATATTTGTCTCTGTTGACTAAAGAGTTTGCTGACCACTGGTCTAAACCATTGCTTGCATCTGAAATGAAACCCAGTGGTTTTGTCTTTTATCAGTGATTGCTTTGAAGATTTAAAGACACAGCTGCTCTGTTGGTGAGAAGCAGCGCAGTCTGCTGCCTATGAACAGAAAATTATACCTGAAGTAAATAACTTGAGCATATCGAGTAGCTCACTTTCATGTCAGAGGTTTTCTTAATTATAGCATCTATTCCTGGAAGATGAGAGGGAGCCTGTGTCACCTTTGCTGCATATGACATTATAAGAAAATTGTGATTTTACCCCTTTCCCAGAGGATCCTTCCTAGCACCTCAATGCAGAAAAGAAGAGCAGGTGCTCTATTGATCAGAAATTTATCTCAGGGCAGAGCCAGTGAGAGCTGTAGTTTATGAAGAGTTTTTGCTTCAAATAAAAGGTAGGGGAGGGTGGGGGTGAGGGCCTGTAGGAGATCAACCGAAGTATACTTGTATGCATGTGTGTGTAGGCATAGCCAGTGGATACAGGGCAATTGGGGGGAGGAGGGGGGAGGGAGACTGATGAGGGCATGTACTGGGGGGTGGGGAGGGCAATAGGGTAAAAATAAATAAATAAATAAATAAATAAATAAATAAATAAATAAATAAATAAATGCATAGCTCTTTGCTTCTACCCTTTGGTGTATATGTTGCTAGAAACTATTTCCTTTTCTAATAATAGCATATTCCTGTTAACTTCAAGTGGATAATAATAATAGTAATAAGTGACGGTACAGACACTATACAGGTGTTAACTCATTTAGTCTCCACAAAACCCCATGAGATGAATAGAAATATAAGACTTATGTTAAAAAATGAACAAAATTAGTCCAAGATGGTTTTAAAAAAGGACTTAGAGCTCGCTAAGGAATATCACAGCCATGATTCAAATCTGGACTGTCTGGCTCCAGTGACTGCACATTTTAAATATCATGATCAAGGAAGATCATAATGAGAAGCTGACATCTGAACAGAGATCTAAGCTATAGGTGTGAAGCTACGTGAGGAAATAGCATTCCAGGCAGAGGAAGGCAAGGGCACGGACCCTGCGGGAAGAGCATGCTTATGTGAGAGGCAAAGTGTGTGGCAAGATTTCAGGCCCTTTTGCTTGTATTTGGAGTTACTGTTATCTGAAAGGGAGAAGATACCCGGTGGGTGATGCAGATTTGGTGGGACAACCAGGAGTTCAACTTTAAATAGGAATTCTGTGTTGAGCAGGTTGTGATTGAGAAATCTACTAGACATTCAAGAGGAGGCATCTAATAAGCAGTTAGATGTCCAAGTCTGGGTTCTGAGGAGATAACATGATGGTGCCATCAGCTTTCAGGATGCACTTAAAACCATGAGACTAGCAATGAGCACTTGCAAAAAGTACCGCATACATGAAGATGGGAACGTGGTCCCGGAACTGAGCCCTCCAGCCTTTAGAGACAGAAGATGAAGAGTCAGGAGGGAAACTTGGTGACACTGGAGTCCTAGATGCCAAGTGAAAACCTTTCATGAGGAAGACATAGAGTAGTCAGATGTTGCTGATGAGACAATGAGATGAGGACTGAGAATGGAGTAATAATATAGCAATGTGGACCTCATCAGTGACCTTGATAAGAGACTTTCCATTCTAATGATCAAAGAAAAAATCTAATTAGAATGGATTTATGAATGATCAAGAATTTTCCCCAAGTCACACAACTAAGATCTTTCAAAGAACAAGTCATTTTACTTATTCTTATTGATTGCATCAAATGGTGGTGTGTCGTACCATGGAAAGAAAATACGTTTTAAATGATGCACAATTTCTGAAAAAAATATAGAATTAAGTAAAGAAAGAATGAAAAATATACAAAGAAATACTGAGGAGAGAGATTTAACAGAGAAGAACTTACTGAAAGAATGGAATGGATCTGAGAATTGCCAAACATTCAATTCATGATGTCTTGGGAAAATTTGAGGGAGATTTGTTGGCCAACGTAAGTGAAAGTCCAGGCCCAAAGAATGAAGGTGCTCGGTGCCATTGCGTGGACTCGGTGAAGCTTCCCCTCCACTGCCCTCTGTGTTGGCTTCACTTCCAGGTGAGCTCTCAGTCGTGCTGGCCATCAGTGGCTCCAGGTTTATATCTCAGTGTCCAACAATCTCCCTCAACAGGACCTGGACATGGTGAGCATTGGTTCTGATCAGCACAACTATAGCTCAATAACCCTTTACTGTGGTCCCAGGGGTGTATTAGCTAGACTTAAGTCTCACCTCCTTCTCTTGGAGGTGGCTTACTGAGGTGAGCTTTTTCCAAACCACAGATATTAGCAATTAAGTAGACAGTTACCCACAAAAAAGTAAGGTTCTAATCCTGTAAAATGGGGGAATGGAGATCGGGTGCATAAAAGAGATGTCCATTATAGGGGAGAAAGAAGACTCAAAAGAAAAAAGAAAGGAGACAAGGAGTTGTGTAGCATTGACTATGTACATTTTCTCATTTAATGTCCATAAAAACCACAAGAGGTAAGTATTTATTTGGGAAAGCTTTGAAAAGAGAGAAGATCTCAAATAGTTGCTTCAGAGAAAACCTGCTCCTAGGATGACATTATAAACTAATATTTCAAATCTTCGGGTATTTGTATTCATAGTCATACATTAGGGCGGGGGAGGAGTGTGGCTCATCTGTTTAACACTATAATCAGTAGCCATGCAAACAAGTCAATATACGCAAATAAGAGTTACAGAAAGTTGTAGTCATATACTTTGGTTAAAATCCAGAGGTTCTCTGGTTTAATTTCCCCTTAGATTCTGAGGGTGAGCAAAGAGAGGTCACATGGGTGTGAAAAGTGGTGAAGGAGCTCTAGTGTGGGGTAAGGGTTATAGATTAACTACATCTTCCAAGCTTTTCCAACAGGCCTCTCACTTCAGCCTTGCCTCTCTCCAGTTCCCTGAGATATACACAGTAGCTCCAAAGCCTGCACCTTGCTGAGGTTCTGGGGCTAACACTGGCTTGTTGCAATTTCACTCTTCACATTAGGTACTAGATTTCTGCTTCATTTTCTTCCTTTGGATGTTCTTGACACTTCTTATCTAGGATCTTCTCCTTTGTCACTCTTTCTTTTTATTTGCACACTTATATCTCTTTTTCCCCACACTGTCATCCCCCCCCATTGTTTTGAGAAGTCACAAGCATAACACTTACATGTACACTCAATCTACCTCATGTGGCCAGAGTCCTCTCATCCATTTCTACATAATCCATTTACATGTTTAATAATTGATAATGTTAGGCATACTATATTATAATCCCCCTTGGTAGCCTAAAGCCCTACCTCTCAATTTCAATAAATCTTCCCATCCCTAAGGGATAGTATATACACCAATCTCTAAATCCTACCAACATTCATAAATTTGAACATATTCCTTGGCCTAACTGCTACCCTCATATTTATTTGATCATCCTGTTTTCAGGTTGGTTCTAAATCTGAGGTATCACTCTGTATTAAACAGAATTTGCTTTCTGATTATACTGTAGGTAAGAGGTCAGAAAAAGATGGCAATGTTTAAATTAGCATTTTGATCTTTGATCACTTAATGTTTCCAAGTGCTTAGATAATACAATTGATCCAACGGAAGTTCTCATTCTATCTGGAGGATTCTAACCTACTGTGGCAATGTTACATCCACAATTGCCACATCTTTGGAAAGCACGAGCTATACATAATGCAAGATTGTGAAGCCCAGAATGAAGTAGTACTGAAATGAAAACACCATGCGTCTCTCTAGGAGGCTTTAATAGGATATACATTTGAGAAGGAAAGACACTGAATCCCAGAACCTGAGAAAATGCAGCTTGAAGCAGCCCATTTCTTTTAGCTGTCAGTGACTTTTCAGTTGTTTTATAGCTTTCTTTGGCTCTATAAAGTATCTTGACATACTGCCTGAGACCTCTGGCTTGCTATCTATTCCATTTTTTTTAGAGTAAGTGAGATGCCATTTTGAAAGGCACTGAGGCATTGCAGTTAAATTACACCCACTGTATGTGCAGACAGCCATGTAGTGAGCTCACTCCTACTGACTTGGTATACTTTAATTTATTTTAGCTTAGAGGGGAGCAGGGGTGACCACCATGATATGATAGACTTGATACTTAGCTACATGAACATTCTTCCTTATTAGATCTAAGTATTACTCCATATTTTACAGGTTGACAGGGTTTATTTTGTGTGTGTTTTTCCCCCCCCTGGGAATTCAGGTATTCTGACTTTTCTTCTTGTTCATCTTCTCAATATTTAACATTTATACAATTAGTATATTCTCTGTGCCAAGCACTGTATCTTCACAGGAAGTAAGTGGGGAAAATAGCAATGAAACAAATAATCAGAGGTGGGGTCTATAGAGTGTTATGGGAACACAGAACAGGGAAACCTGCCCCATACTTGCACAATTAGGGATGGTGTCCCGAAGAAGTAACATTAAGTTCACACTTTTATGATTATAATAAATTTAGAAAATTAACTGGATGGTGGGATTTGAAGGAGAGAATTCTTTAAAGAGTTTGGAAATTTAAAAAAACCTAAAGAAGTTACCGTGAGTAGAGGGTCATGTACTTGTAGGATAGATGCAAGAGTTGAGTGTGAGGACCAGACCAAGTTCTAAAGAGTTCTAAAAATTATGTAGGGCATTTGGCCTTTATTTAAAGGAAAGTGGAAACTAGTAAAGGGTTTTAAATGAAATAATATGATTATATTTGCTTTTTAGAAAGGGTGATTAGGCTAACTATAGATAATAGATCATGGATAATGTATATATGAACTTGAGAATGGCATAATACTGAAGGCTGCTGTTGCAAATCTCAAGGCAAAAGAAGATAAAAATTCCAACTGGGGAGAAAGAAGTGAGGGTGCAGGAATGTTGGAAAATTGGGAAATGTAGAAAATTGTTATTTTCAGGACACTGCTATTATAATTAATATCTGGTTGAAACAAGAGGAAGGGGAAAATTGTTAGTTTTCTAGTTTGTTCAAATTCTGCAACTATAGGAATTTTTTAAATTCCTGCCCAAGTAATCATTTTGTTTCTACATTTCCACCTGCAACCTTAATGACTGTCTCTAAGTGAGTCAATCCTATATCACCAAATCTACATTCAGCCATCACCACAATTCTTTTTCTCTGTCTATACATACATGTCAGATAGATAGATATAGATAGATAGATGATAGATAGATAGATAGATAGGTAGATAGATAGAGTTTTGTCTATAGTTTTGTCTGCCTACAGTTTTGTGTGGGATATCTAATAAAGTTTGCATAAAAATAATGAGTACTGCCATCCTTGCTTGTTTTCACCATTAAGTATAACAATAAAGATATTTTTGAGTTGCCAATCAATTGAGGACGTGCTTTCTTTTGAATTTGCTTATAATTTTTTCATAATAAAGGGCATTGAATTTTATCAAAAGCTCTTTCTCTGTTATTCCCTGAATATGGTAAATAACATTAATTGATTTTCATCTGTTAAACCAACCTTGCATTTTTTTGGATCATATTTATTCCATGGTGTAATATACTCTGCACATATTGATTACCTTGATTCTCTAATATTTTTAATTATTTCTGCATATATATTTATGAGGGTTATTGATCTTAAAATTTTATGCTACTCCATAAACTGGAAAAATGAACACATATGAAATAACTCTTCCAAAATTATGTATCAGAGAGTCCCTGAGAAAACTAAATACAAAACATGAGTCTTTTGAGCACTCCATATTTCCACTTTGAGTATTTGCCTGACCCCGGTGCACAGTGGGGGGATATCTTGATGAATGAAGGACAAAGAGGTAAATTTTCATAGAAACTGGGCTCCCAGTACAGGAGGAAAGAGTTCCATAAATCTCTATAGGAATATGCTTTGCTGAATGCTAAGACATGCAAGTCTAAAGTCCAGCTGAAAATTGTTTTTTAGACATATCCTGCATTCTTCTCTTCTTAATGAAATATTTAGCACAATGGGGATTCAACCTTTAATTGTGGCTACTTGACCCAAACTGATGAGCGAAAAGTATAAAATGTTTTCAATTTTTTACTGTTTTCATATGTTCAGCAGTTTGTTTTCCCACTGAAACAAACTGGTTTCCTTTGTTCTTGAAGAAATATTTTGTTTTAGCAGGTGGGGAGATAAATTAATTAGCCAAGGTATGGTCCTTTTCCATTTTTAATGTCAGTGATGACAGCTGGCAGAAGGCAAGAATATGTAGCCTCCACCTCAGGTGTGCTAGCATACTGCAGTTAAAGAAAGCTACTCTTAGTCACCTGGAGTAAAAGTAACTGAATAACTTATTTTCAGTGAAAACTACAATTCCCTGACCAAAATACTACACTCTATTTAATAAACAGAGGATATCATTAAAATCCAGACACATATTATTCACAAATGGTGGTCTAATGGAATGTGAATAGCATAATTATTCTCCAATAGGTAAACATATTCAGTGGCTTTTCCACATCCATCCCTATTATAAATAATACTTCCAATTAGTGTTTCCAAATGCTGTGTGAAGGCTTGGGTAAAGATGCATTATAAAACAATGTAAGTCAGATTATTTTTTATACGCACTGAAATAAATACAAGCCAGGCAAGGAAGGGTTTCATGGCAGAGCAGTAGAGATACAGATGGCAAAACAACTTGAAAATTATATAATCAAATTAGGTCGACAGGAAGAATAGTATAATCTGGAGGCGAGTCACTAGAATTTTCACTGTTGCCATCAATACTTTATATTGAGCAACAATGAACAATGACTCCAAATCACTAATTTGGTTTGAAACCAATGCCAAGATGTGAGGCTTCCTTGATTATACAGTGTAAAAAGTTACAATTATGCAGGAATGACCACAGTGTGCTCCTCGTATTGGCACTGAGTTTGACTTTTTTTCCCAAATGGCGTTTAAAGTCTAGTGTGTCATTTTAACTTCACATTGATAGTATAAAGTTGTTTAAGAGCTAATGCCCTGGAGCCAGAATACCCTGAAATCCATTGCTGATTCTGAAACATAACCTCCCTAAACCTCAGTTTTCTCAGCTATAACGTGGGGGCTAATTAGAGGCCCTACTTCTTAGGGATGTAGATGTTTAAAAAGCCAGATGAAGTTCTTGATGAAGGCTAATGATGGCATTAGGATGCAAAAAATAGCAGTCAGCTCTGGAGTCTGCATTCACACCACCACGCCGACTGGCCACTATAACTAAATTAGGGCAGGGGGTTACAAATTTTTATTGTCAAGGATCAGAGAGTAAATATTCTAGGCTTGGCACAATATACATCCTGTCTGAACTAATCAACTCTGTCCTTGTAGCTAGAAAGCAGCCACACAACATACAGAAATAAATGGGTGTGTTCCAATGAGAGTTTCTTTACAAAGCATGTGGGGTTGGATTTGTCTCTCAGATCATAGTTTGGAATCTGGGTCAGGGAATGAGGATTTGAATTCAGTCTCCTTTCCCCCCACCTTTATTGTGGTATCCTTCAATGAAGTCTAGTATTCATTTAACTGTTTCCCAATTGCCTCCCTCTGGCCTACTGCTTCATTGGGAACAGTGCAGGAATTAGACTGTTATAACCTCTAGACTGTTTCCACAACCTAGACTGATGGTCTAAGATTATATGGTGCATTATCTGAAGATGACTTAGTGACTGCCAACCAGGAAAAAAGCAAGTAAATACTAATTCCAGGCCTGATGGAAATGACTCAGGCCATGGTGAAAACCATACTAGTAAGTCCTCATTCTCTTCTCACATCAGAATAATGTATATGTTCAATGATAGAATACATATGTGAATCTGGAAGCCCTTCACACTTTTCAGTCACTGGCTGCCAGGTGATATTTGTGGGCACGGTGAACAGATGTCCTTGTTTCCCCGTGAAAGTTCCAGTCTATGGCTACTGTGCCTATCTAATTATTATTAGAATCCTCTTTCAATCTTCTAAAATTGTCCCAGTTCAGGTAAAAATTTACCGGGTATCCCTATTAATAGGAGTTAGACCCCAATTCTATAGATTTCCACTCACTTTGGAAACTACACCTCTAAAGGGATAGAAAGCAATTCTCATCTAATATTCTCTCTAGTCAGAGGTTTCCCCATTAAGCATTTTTTTTGTTCTCAGATTGCACTGAGAACGGGAAGTGAATTATTATAAAGAATTTAAAAGGCTTGTATGAGTAGCTGCAAATACTTACCTTTACACTTTATACCTATTATTTATTTAGAGCTTATTTTATGCTCAGTCCTAAATTAAACTTTTATATATTGTACAGCACATAATCCTCACCATCACTTTAGGAGGTAGGAGCAATTGTTTTCTCTATTTTGCAGATAAGAAAGCTATTACTCAAAGAAATTGGGAAATTGACATCAAGCCGCATAGCTAGTAAGCAATGGAAACAGAACTCCATCCCACATTTGACTCCGATAGAGACGGAAAGCTGTTAAGCTAAGTACAACTCAGATATATAAACACTCAATGACAGCCTTGACCAACATGCTGGGTTTAATTCTATTGCTGTCACTACTACAAACAGTGCATAGGACATACTTATATTAAAACGTTATTTATCATTTATCCGAAATTCTAATGTAACTGAATGAGCTGTCATTTTATTGGCTAAAATAGGCAACGTTATCTGTTGCTCATTCTATGTAGGATATTTGTACTGGGATAATTATGTATAAATAATTCCTCATGCAATTCTCATCTTAGTTCTATGTGCCATCACTGAGTTCATGGTCCTGGGTATATGTGGACCTGGAAAATATTCCTAGTGCAGTCATGACAAGGTACAGGAGGGCCCTGTTTAACTTTCACCCCAGCTCTCCTGGTGTGCATTGTCTGAGCTCAAACAGAAACCCTAAGTACCCAAATGTCCCTTGAATAGTCAACATTATATTGAGCTGGTTCCCCTACTGCACACATTAATCCCTAGGGTGAGTCATTTAGCCCTCCTGTTGTGGTGATGGGATGTAGTGTAGAGTTCAGTGGTCCAAGTGAACTGCCATAACAATTTCAGCAATGGCCACAAGGAGGTAAGAGGAGATCCAGCAATGAGACTCAGGGAAAAGTGCTTCCTGTGATGTCTTTGACCGGTGGTAGGTAGCCTAGAGGTTTGTGATAAACTTCCTAACATGTGTTTCAAAGGAAACAGCTTGTCCATGTACATGTTCACAGTATCATCTAGTTAAATTCCGAGGAATGGCTCAGAAGGATCACAAGTTACAAAAATCTAAAAGTGAAAGTAATAGAGAGGAAAACCATCACTTCAGGGGGGGAGCAGTTACATAGCATAGGGGAGGTCAGATTTAAATTGAGCCACAAGAGATGGAGTGAGATGTGTAGAGAGAAGGTGAACCAACATTCCAGGGAGGAGAAGCAGCACAAATAAGCTTAGACTTGAAGTGAACTTGTGTAGAGAACTGTGAGGAGATGGGTGTGGATAAAGTTGAGAGAAGTATGCAATATGGAATCAATAATTATTTCAAAACAGTCAACATGTGGAGCAGTATGCAAAGAAAAAAAAAGAAAAAAAAGGAATAAAACCTACTATTAAAAGTAGATTGAATAGATGTTCTCAAGCTTATTAAGTACTTATATTTCTTAAATTGTAAAATATAGACATGTTAGTAATTTTGGCTTGATGAAAGTAGAAACAGTCTACAAATAAATCTTAACAAAAAATAAAACTGACAATAAACAAACTTCCCCTGCAAAAGATAAACAACATATTGAGCTTCATTCTCCTGTTGTGTAAATTAGTCCTCAGGAGTAATTTAGGAAACTTCTATTCCCTAATCCAGAAATCTAAATCTTGAATAACATAATTTTCACTTACACCCTGTCAAGATTATATACCAGATGTTTTAACATTGCTTTTTAATATGGAAGGATGGAGAATGAAAAAAAAATAACATCCCTTACTTACATGTAATCAACTCCATGGTCATCAGTCTAGCTGGAGTACTCTATTAACTAGCCCTGTCATATTATTGAATTATAGCACACATAAATCACTCAGAAATCAAGAATTATCAGTGGATCGTTTGTAAAAAGCACCTGCTGAATAGCTGTGGGTTTCAATTATATTCTGACATAATTACCATACTAGCTCTGAGACCTGGAGCAAGTGAATTAATCTCTCTGAGCCTTGGATCCCTCATTTGCAAAATAGGTACAATAATGACTACCTATTAAGGTTTATGAGAATTAAGTGTGAAAATACATAGTAAGTGCCTAGTAGGAGGAACTATCATTTGAGTGATTACTATGGGCCAAAGTCCTAAGGTCGTTACATGAATTAATTATTTTAATTCTCATTAAAACCTAATAGAGATTATTTTCCCTCTCTATGGATGAATAAATTCAGACACAGAGATTTTATCAGCTTACCCAATATCATCAAATAAAACAACCCATATAATATACATTAGTTCTCAATTTAAGAGAGTACTCTATTACCACCAGCATGCCAAATTAATAACACTTCTTTTACCACTATTTCTAAGGAACCAGAAAAAAATTTTACATTCACATAAAGTTATTTGTCCTCAGAGAAGCTCTTTGAGGTAGCTGAACTCATATATTACAGATTCTATTTTACAGACAGGTATAAGAAGTGACAGAAATGTAAGACATTAAATCGATTATTTATTTTGGGAGAAATTATTTAATTACTATGTGTTTCAATAATTCTCAAACTTCAGTATTTCTAACAATCACTTCGGGAATCTGTTAAAAACACAAACCACTGGGGCTAATCTTCAGGGATTCTGAACTGGGGAGAGGTCCAAGCATTATCAGAAACTGATATAAACTGGCCGTGAGCTCCATTTTATGAAAAACTAACCTGGAGTTCAGTAACCCTTTGAAGTCAGGAGTTATACGTGCATGCACAATAAAAAGACTGGCTGCAAGAATAAAGAGAGAGAGAGAGAGAAGAAAGAGGTGACGTGTCTGCTGATTGTTTGGCTCCACAGTAACAGCCCAGACTTTTCTAGTGTCACTCTCAGTTCATGATTAAAGGCAGCACCCCTCCTAACCTCGAGAGTGATCATGTGATTTAAGCCCCAGCCAATTGCCACACTATATTATCACTCCTGTATGCCATGATTGGTTCAAACTGGCCAAAGCAGGTTCAATCAGAGAAAAGCACAGGACTATCAGAGCTACCAGAAAAAGATGGTCTGTCTCCTTCTGCAGTGAGAGTCTTAAGGGTGTTGAGGTATCTCAGGCATCTAGCTGCATCTTGGAAGCTGAGATTAAAGTGAACAAGGCATGATTCATCCTGAAGATATTGTTTGAGTTCTGAAGCCAGCCACGCCTGAAGCCAATCTATCTCAGGACTTCTCAGTCTTGTGAGCCAGTAAATTACATTTTGACTTGAGACAGTTCCACTGGCAACCCACACAGATAGATGATTTTCATGAAAGCATGGGGACAGAGCAGATAAAAATTCACTGGGTAGCAGGTTTTCAAGTGAAGACTTCCCAAAACAGTCCCAAAACAGTCTCCCCATGCCTTACAACATGCTCATAGTAATACAGAAAAAAGATTTTAATTAATTTTTTAAAACTTACTGAAAACTTCCTATACTAGACATTATGCTAAGCACAATATCGTTTAATCCTCAGAAAATCCTTCTGTGGTAGACACTGTTATTATTCCAATTTTACTTAAGAGAAAAATGAGGCTTAGAAATATTAAAAAACTTGTCTAATATCATCCAGTTTGTAAATGGCACTCGAGATTCAATCCCTAGCTGCCTGGCTCCAAGGACTGCTATCTTAACCACTGTCATATATCATCTCTAAAATATTTGGTTTTACTGAGCTACTGTAATTAGGCTTGCTTGGAAAATAAATTACTTTGGGGAATGCACTTTTTCTGAACTTAAACTTCAACTTGACTCCTTTATTGGGGGCAGGTGGATTGATACCACATTGCACCACCTTTCAATTACTCATGGTTGGCAGGTCACCATTCATCTCTGTTCCTGTTTTTTAGCGGCTTAACCTGTTTTATGAGGAACTTGGAGTTTTGTTTCGGGTCATGTTGCCTACAGAATGGAGGGGAAGCACGGGAATGGTAGTGGGGAAAGGGGGTACAACAGTCACAGGTTTCAAGGCACCACCCCTTCAGCTTGTATCTGCTCATTAAATTGATGCTCTTCCTCCTTTTGTGCAATTCACTTATCATCACCAGCCTAACGTATGTTTAGATTTACACCCAGGGCTCCATTCAGCTAGACAGCAAACTTGGAAGCCTACAGACCTCATGATTGGGGCAGGCTGATTTGACACAGAAGGACATGGCTGGCTGATCCTCTGGGTGCCAAACGCAACATCTGTTTGTGATACTGCTTAGTGCCTCTTGCTGCAGAACCATTTGCTGCTGCAATCTGCCAGTCTGAGTCTGCATTTAGGTTGCTAAAATGCAAATTTTTGTTGCTGTTGCCTGGACATTGTTTTGCAATAGTCAACATTCTTGAAGTCCTCTTCAAACATGACAAAATCTTACAATGTCTATGTTAAAGTGTTTTAGATGAAGACCATGATGAGGAGGATAAATAATCACTTAAATGCTAAGCTTTTGGATGTGTATTTTACATGTGTGGTCTCAATCATAACAGACCAAGAGGAAAGATACTATAATTGGTCCCATTTAATGGTTCAGGAATTAAAACGGTTCACTGAACTGCCAATACTCATGAAGCCAGTGAGTTGTGAAGCATGGATCAAATCCATGTCTGTTTGATTCCAAAGCTCTTAATAATTATAATTGACTAGAGGCCTGCTGCACAAAATTTGTGCACTGGGGGCGTTTCCTCAGCCTGGCCTGCACCCTCTCGAAGTCCAGGAGTCCTTGGGGTTGTCTGACTGCTGGGTTAGGCCCATGAGGAAAGCCTAAGCCAGCAGTTGGACATCCTGAGCACTGCTACAGAGGCAGGAGAGACTCCTGCCACCACCACTGTGCTCACCAGCTGTGAGCCTGGCTTCTGGCTGAGAGGTACTCCCCCTGTGGGAGTGCACTGACCACCAGGGGGCAGCTCCTGCATTGATCATCTTCTCCCTGATTATCAGTGCACGTTATAGTGAGTGGTCAACTGGTTGACTGTCTGTCCCTGGTGGTCAGTACATGTCATAGTGAGCAGTTGAGTGGCCTTAGCATATTATACATTGATTGGTTGAACAGATGATCAGATGACTGGACATCATATTAGGCTTTTATTATATAGGATTATATAGGATTATCTAGCTCTGTGGTTCTGAAAGTTCAGTGCATATCAGAATCACCTGGAGGGCCTGTTAAAGCACAAATTGCTGGACCTCTTCCAGACTTTCTGATTCAGTAGATATGGGGTACTCTGTGATAATCTGCATTTCAAACAGGCTCCCAGGTGGTTCTGAGTTTGCCTATGTGAGGTCCCCTCCTTGAGAACTACTGATCTAGTCCACTGCCTCACTGCCAAGTTTTAAAACCAAAACTCAGAGAAGGATGGATGTTCAACATCACAACAAGGATGGATGGCCAAGAGAAAATTTGATTCTAGGTCTTTCATTGCTCAAGCAAATCATCTCTTAAATATGAGGAAGCATCTCTCTCCTCTCCTCTTTACAGTTATAGTAGAGAGACATAATATTAGGCTAAAGTTTAAATAATAACTCCTCTGACATGTCCTCATTCACCAAGATGACAGGTATTCATGAATGAGAGTGAATTAACCTTCTTGAGTTTTAAATTCCTGTAATTTGTGGTAACCAATTCCCACTTTGTAGCTCTGTTATAAAGATTAAATGTAATTGAAACTTCCCCCACTGAATATGAGCTTCATGAGGTCAATTCTTTGTTTATTTTTATTCCCTGCTGCATTCCTATATCTGTGAGCATTGCCACACACATATTAAATATTTATAAATAATTTTTGAATTATTAAAAATAGGTACTTGCTACACTGGATGGGGAAAATGTGGTTTTGTTGCTATTTTAATATCAACATGAGCACTGCCACCATTGTCAGCATCATCATCAGCAGCAGCATCATCAGTTTACAGTTTCCTGATTAATTTCCCATCCTATTTTCGCTCTTTCAGATTTTTTTTTTTCACTCTCTGTACCTGCCAGGAGCCATCATATTTTCTGGTAATGAGGTTTCTATTTTAATGGCTTCAGAAAACCAGGCCAGATGTTAAGTTTTTGGTTTGTTTGTTTGTTATTCTTTCAGCAAATCCACACTATAGCCATCGACATCCTGTTTTCAGATAGGGAGCTCTAAATTATAGCAGACATTCTGCCTTGGATGCCTTCTCAATCCTGTCCAGCTGTCAGCTTTAAAGGGGCAATGGCCATTAGTCATATGGGACGTACTTTAACCCTTTGGGTAACAGTGAGAGCTCTCTCCCCCAGCAGTGTTGGAAGTGAATCTACCCTGCCCTACGTGCTGTTCTCTCATCTCAGGCAGGCAGGCAGGAGAGTGACCGCTGCATTTAGTTTGTGGTCCATTCTTTGAACCTAAGATAGCCGGGCACTGATTCAAGCTACCTGTGCAAGGAAGCACGCCTGAGCCCTGATGTAAGGCACAGCTTGGAGCAGTGAACAGTTTCTGGCGAAAACAGTGATGGAGAAGGAAAAATGACTCCCCAGCTACAGACCCAGGGTTCTCAACCCTGGCTGCATCGCAGGTTCATTAAGAGCACGTTTTAAAAGATCCTCCAGCACAGACGCCATTCACAACTATTTGCGACCAGCCTCTCTGAGGGTTGGGACCCAGGCATGCGTGGGTCGTTCTGAAAAGCTCACTGTTGGCCCACTTCCTCCAAGGACCCAGGGCAGTGTTTTAGAAGTTTCTCGCGGGTCCTCAACATGGTGAGAAAAACGAAGTCATAGTAATAGGATTCCCCCAATCTAAATACGGTCCTTTGATAAAAGCTGTCCTTTATTGTGAGAGCACCCATCCTCTCTAATAGTGCTTGAGGATATCATTAAGCACCATTAAACAAATAAAACGTCACTATCACTCAGCTTGCAGCAGGCTACAAATCCCGAGGAGCAGCAAGATTTGTAATCAAAGCCTGTAGTTTAAAGCATCTGCCGTTCTGGCTTCAATCTGGAGCTCACATTCGAAACGAGCGCCTTTTCCTCTGTTGGTAACAGAGGCATGTGACAGTCTCAGTGTGCCCTGCGGGTGTCTCCCTGTGAGCCCTCAGGAAGTGTCTCCTCCAGGCTCAGTTTCAGCCGCTCAGAGGAAGGGTGGCCATTGCTTTCAGGGGGGCCACCCAAGATCCCCAGTGGAAATCCCGTGTCTGACACTCCGCTTCTGCTTTCAGTCAGATTGTCCTCGATGTGCACTCTAAATATTCTGAAAGCCCGTATGATAACTTCACTAAAATGCATTATGAAACCTGTAAAGACCAACTTATATAGACTACATTCTTCCTGCATGCGGTGGCTTCAAACTATTCTTTTAAAAATGACCGCTATACTAATTGTAGCTTCAAAAATTATACATTTATGTAAAAAAAAAAAGTTGGTAACACTCTTTGTGGGAGACTTGATAATCTATTTATTTTAGTTGTACTGTTTTGTGTAATCCCAAAGTCTGGGGGTACCACACTCTGTGATAGAAAGATCCAGAACACAGTAACTCTCAGTCCTCATTGTTTTGCCAGGAATCAGTGATGACTATTTACTAGTCAAATGAGCTTTTAAGAGAAGGTTCCCACTTCCTCATGGGCCACCAGAAGCTACGACACAACCACCCCTTTCGTGCCCAGTTTTCATTTCATGCCATTCTGAGGACTCAAACCAACCAGGTCCATTATATCTGAGCTCAGGCAGCCAAGGATAACTGACAAATAAGTGCTTGGTGAGAAGGGCATGCTTGCTACAGCCTTGAATCACTCCTTAAAATGAAATCTTTTCCTCCTGCAACTTCCCCCAGCCCTGATCAGTCTCACGACTGATGTTTTATCATTGCTTTTTTGAGTGATAAATAATTATATACAAGCAGATCCTTGGCATCCCTGTGAATATAACACTCCCAGATTCAGCTCCTCATAAGTGACCCTGAAGGGTTCATAATTTGTATAATTTGTCATATTGCTGTGGGATGAATTTAAATCACACTCACTTTGAGCTGGTGTAAAAAATAGAAATGGCTTAGCCAGTGCAATAGCCCGGACAATCACCCAGCATCTTCTCTCAAGAAAGCTCTGTTGCTCTTGTTTGCCATTTCTGAGAAGTCCAAATTTCATATTTTTGTTGGAACAATTAAGAAATAGTAATTAATTGGTGATATAAGGCTGCTATTAGAAAATGATAGAAATTAGATTCAGAGAAAATAGTAACTATAGATAACACTGAACGCTTACTATGTGCCTAGCACTAAAAAAATATGTTTTATATCTATGATCTTATTGGATCCTCATGACCCCACAATTAAGTTATATTTTAAATCCTGCCTGCAGATGGGGAAAATGAAGATTAGAGGGTACGGTTTAAAGTCACATAGGCAGAGCCAAGATACGTACAAGGTATCTCTGACTCCCAAACATACTTTTCCTTATTAAAAAATTTAGATATAATTGCTATGCAACATCATATTAGTGTTAGGTGCATAAAATAATGTTTTGATATTTGTATATACTGCAAAAAGGATTACCACAATAAGGTTAGTTAACATCCATCACTACACATAGTTAAAAATCATTTCTCATCTGATGAGAACTCAAGATCTACTGTCTGAACAATTTTCAAATATACCATGCCATATATTACATTCCCATGACATATTTATTTCATAGCAGGAAGTTTATATTGTGACCCTTTTCACCCAGTTTTCCTTCCCTTCCCCAGCCTCTGGAAACTACCAATAATCTCTTCTCTGTATCCATGAGCTAATTTTTTAAATTGAGGTATAGCAGACATATACCATTGTTAGTTTCCAATGTACAACATAATTACTTAATATTTATGCATATTGTGAAATGATCACCACAATAAGCCTAATTTACATCCATCACCAGACATAGATATAATTTTTTTTTTCTTGAGATGAGGACATTTAACATGTACTTTTTAATTCCTATTAGTCTCTATTTTACTCACCTCTCCCCATAATTTTTTATATTGCTTCAATGTTATAAAATCTTTTTGGCCATGAGCTTAACTCCTAAGCACCTAAAACACAACATTTGCTATATCAGGATTTGTTGAATATGGGTGGATGGGCAAATTAATACAAAAATTAATTACACATTGTGTAAATGTACCACAGCTTTTTTTTATCCACTCATCTACTGATGGAATGCTACAGGTCATAAAAAAGAAGGAAATCTTACCTTTACCAATAGTATGGATGGACCTGAAGACTATTATGCTGAGTGAAATAAGCCAGTCAAAGAAAAACAAGTACCATATGATTTCACCTATACATGGAATTTAATGAACAAAATAAACTAACAAACAAAATAGAAACAGACTCATATATAAAGAGAACAGACTGACAACTGGCAGAAGGGAGGGTGGTTGGGGAGCTGGGTGAAAAAAGTGAAGGGACTAAGCAAGAAAGAAATTATTCATAAATACAAACAACCATATGGTGACTACCAGAGGGAAAGATGGGTTAAGGGGACATAGAAGCAGGTATACACAATATAGTATACAGATGATGCATTATAGAATTGTATACCTGAAACCTACATACTTTTATTAACCAATATCACCCCAATAAATTCAATAAAAATTTAAAAACACAATAAATGGTGCATTTGCTAATTTTCACTTACCTTCTTTACTTTATTAGCAAAAATAAATGAGAATAAATACACTTCTATGTGTACTTAATCCAGCAATGCTATAGAAATTCCAATGTTGAATAAAAAGAAATTTATCTGTATTTACGGGGCTCTAAGATTAAAGGAAGTTGCCAAAAACCTTCAACACTATAAGTCAACCTTTCTAACTATTTCAATTGTGTCCCAGTGTCATTTATGGATTTCTAAGTGAGTGCTACCTTGAAACCAGAAAGTATCAGGGAGGACCTGCCTACTAAACTTGGAGAAGAAGAGCACAATACATCACATTCTTTCATGGCAGAACGGACATCCTAAAATAACACATAGTTAATGTCCCCATCTGTGTGTCAGTCAGGGGTCTCCAGAGAAACAGAACCAATAGGATGTATATAAATGTATATGACATTTATTGTAGAAATCCACTCACGTGACTATGGAGGCTGAGAAGTCCCACAAGCTGCCATCTGCAAGCTGAAGAACCAGGGAAGCTGGTGACATATTTTAGTCTGTGTCTGAACCCCAAGATCCAGAGGAGCTGATGGGGTAAATCCAAGTCCAAAGGCCAGAGACCAGGAGCATTGATGTCTAAGGGCAGAAAAAGAAGGATGTCACCAGTCAAGCAGAGAGAGCAAATTCACCCTTCCTCTTACTCCTTCTATTGAGGCTTTCAATGGATTGAATGATGCCCCCCTGCCCTCCCCATTGGTGCTGACAGCCTTCTTTACTCAGTTTATCTATTTCAATGCTGATCTTTTCTAGAGATATTACCACAGATGCACACAAAAATAATGTTTTACCAGCTTACAGGGCATCCCTTAGCCTGGTCAAGTTGACAGGTAAAGTTAACATGACAATTCTCATACATTGTCATGAAAGAAATTAGACAGTTATTTGTTTCTAAATATCATAAATAGCAAGAATGAGAAAGAGGGCTGTGAGGGCGACTAGAAGGCAAATACTGCCTATTTGAGGACCAGGGTCTGGGACAGCTTCCCTTTGGAGCTGATATGAGCTAAAGAGGAGGCAGATAGATAAATTAGGAACCATATTCAATATGCATGGGAGTCAAGTTGTTGAAATAGAAGTGTCCAAGGCAGATGGAACAGTGTATATGAGGGTTTAAAGCAAAAGGACAGGAAACACTTGAATCATTTTTTAAAATATATTTTATTGATTTTTTTACAGAGAGGAAGGGAGAGAGGGCTAGAGAGCTAGAAACATTGATGAGAGAGAAACATCGATCAGTTGCGTCCTGCACACTCCCCACTGGGTATGTGCCCACAACCAAGGTATGAGCTCTCGACGGGAATTGAACCTGGGACCCTTGAGTCCGCAGGCCAACGCATTATCCACTGAGCAAAACCGGCTAGTGTTTGAATCATTTTTTTTAAGTAGGCGAATTTTCATGATTGAAATCTTAAAAATTTTTTTAATTTAAGAGCCAAAGTTCAGTTAGTAATGTACCAATGTCAGTTTTCTGGTTTTGATAAAACAGTATAATTATGGAAGATGTTACCATTAGAGAAATTATGGGCATTTTCTATATTATTTTTTCAACTTATTATGATTCTAAAATGATTTTTTTTTGAAAAATGGCCTCTGGATTTCAGTTTGAAATGGAGACTTCATTTTCATAGGTATCATAAAACTATACATATGCTATGCCATTTTTAAATTTATCCATTATGTTCTTTTGACACGTGGACAGTTATATTGCCTTAATTTATGTACTCAGTGGTGCTTCACATCTGCCATCTCTCCTCCAGGCTTTGATGACAGTATTCTTGAAAGCAAACTGTAATCAGGATTCTGGGCAGGAAAAGATGAGAATTCTCTTCAAAGGTCAACACTCAGCTCTGGGATATATGGTAAGTTGGCATCTATGATCCCACATAGTAGCTGAGAATCAAGGTTCTGGGAAAGTCTAATTAAATCATACTGCATGACAATGTAAGTAGAATATGCTCATGGGAGGTTAAAAAGAAATAACATCTACAATATTGTGTAAAAGCTGAAATGACAGTGATGCTTAATTCTAGACAAGACTTTTCATCAATCTAGCGATGGTTACCGGATATAGGAAAAAAAGGACAGTAAGCCTCACAAATCACTAAAGCTGACCGAAGATTGACTAACTTCAATAGCACATGTCATTCCTCTGAATAAATGTGGCACTGAGCACATACTTCTAATGATGACATTTCTCCTCTCAAAATTCTACAGCCATCCCCCGTTGCTCACTGGATTAAATATAAACTCCTTAGAAAGATGTGCAGGTCCTCCATGAAATAGTTCCTGTCTACTGGCAGTCATCTAATCTCACTGCTTTTTTTCTTACACTCCAATATTATAAATTCTTTTATTGATCTTTAAAGACCATAGGCACTTATGCTTCTAAGTAATTGACTGTGTTTTCTTAACCTTCTTGTCTTAATTAAAAGCCTACAGTGTCGGTGAAACCCTTGCAACTTGTCCAAACTTAGGGACATTTTCCTTATATTCTCATCCATCCTATGAGTAGCCATATGATAGCACTTGTCATTTTTTATCATAATGTGTTTCTTCAGATGCCTGTCACTCCCCTAGGCTGCAGGCTCCTTGAAGACAAAGTTCTTCTTTACCGGCATCTTTAACACCTGGAAGACTGCCTGACAAAGTGTAGGAATTGGTTAAAAATATAATGAATAACTGGAAACAAAACTAATTGAATGACATTTGCCTTAATTAAAAGAAAAAAATGCTGCAATAGTTTACAATAAGAAATATCAATAGTAGTACAGAGCAGGTTATGCTCACGGCTCTGAAGCATCAATGAGAGAACAATCTACGGTTACCCCAAATGGATTTGCCTGTCATCACATCCCATGCATGCTACCTAGGGAAATCACAGGCTATAAAAGAACACATCTATCTCAAAAACCAGAAAAATAATCAGAATTTTTATCATACTTACATTACACAAGATTATTCTTTAACAAAATATATATTTCCTCTTTACTTGGCCAACCTCAAGACTATGAAGTTTTACTTTCCATTTTAATAAAGCTATTTTTCAATTATTATCACCTGAAAGGACACTGACTGTAGGTTTAAAATGCCAATGCATAAAGTAATTTTAGGGAAACTCTTGGGTAAATATATTTCCTTTCTTAGGCCATCACTGCAATATATTACTATTTTAGAAAGGGACTAAATAAACACAAACATATGAGTGTGATATATAAAAAGCTGTAACCTTGTATGGTCTCAGGTTTGCAAAATTATTTCAAGGATTGCAAAATAATATGTTTTCCAAACATTCCAAAGTATTCCAAAATATCCTATAGAAAACGAAAAGGGCAAAGGGAGTTAAGGAAGTAATAGGAATATCTGTAACCTGAAGTGATAATACTGAAGGGTTGCACTGAATTCTTTGACAAATGTTTGCAATATAAAATAGGGTTTACATGAATATTTTTGAAATTTATAATCCAATAGAATTATATATTCACTTGTGCTAATTACATAGCAGATACTTTATTATCTGAGAGACTTTGATTAGTAAAACTTAGAACCTGCCTTTGAGAGGCTCATAGTCCGGAGAAGCAGAACAGTAGAAGGAGCAATTCTGTCCCATTTGAGTCAGATGCCACACAGCATCATATTTAGCTGTAGTGCTTGGGCCAATTAATCTCTCTAGATCTTAGTTTGTTTGCCTGCAGAAAGCAGGTAGTAATGATAAATCACAAGGTTGTTGCCAAAATTATATAAGAAAATTCTTGGGAGAATCCAAGATGGCAGTGTAAAAACCTACACTGCTGCCTCGCACAACAATTTCAAAACTGCAACTAAAAGACAGAACAGACATCATCCAGAACCACAGGAAAGCTGGCTGAGTGGAGATTCTACAACTAGAAGGAAAGAGAGGGGCTCACAGAGATCCAGAGGAGCTGCAAAAAGCTGAGGTATGGAAACGCGCACATGCCGGAGTACCTGGCTGGCTTTCTCTGGCGGGAGGGAAACGGAGACTCCCAACGGCATTGAACCCCTATCCTAAGACACTAAACCCCAGGTCCAGCCGAAACTCAGATGGGGTGAGTTTGGACTGTGAAAAGGGAGAGGTGCACGGAAATTTAGGGGAGTCGCATAAGGGCAGAAGTCAGGCAGCGCGCACAGCACTGCACGCAGAAGACCTACTGCTGATTGTTCCCCTGGCTTTCACAAGTGGGCCAGAGACAGCTGTGCCACTTATAACTCCACTAAACCCCAGTTCCAGGTGAAACCCTGGGGACTCAGATTCATATGGTCCTGGAGCACAGGGGAGCCGGAAAGGCAGCAATCTAGAGGCACTGCAAGAGAGTGCGTGTGCGCATGCGCACAGGGACCGCTCCAGTGATTACCCAGTCACATGAGACTCAGCGGCTGTGGAGGGAGGGGCCGACTGGAAGGCAAGGCGGTCCATTAAGCCCTGAGATGCCACCCATCCAAAGCTCAACAGAGAGGCTTTTGCAGTTTTGCAAGTCTGGTATCAGAAGGCTGAATCCAACACAGAAGTTCTCCTGGCATAGTGAAAATGCAGAGACAAAGGAAGAGATCAGAAACAAAAGAAATGGAGGAAAACAAACAACTGGATATAGAGTTCAAAACCACACTTATAAGGTTTTTCAAGAATATCCGAGAAGAGTTGGATAAAGTTAGCAAGACCCAAGAAGAGATGAAAAAGAACCAACTAGAGATGGAAAAGGACCAACTAGAAATTAAACATACACTGATTGAAATAAAAAATATTATACAGAGTCCTAACAGCAGACTAGGGGAAGGCAAGAATCAAGTCAAAAATTTGAAATATAAAGAATCAGAAAACACTCAACTGGAAAAGCAAGAAGAAAAAAGAATCCAAAAATGTGAAGATAATGTAAGGAGCCTCTGGGACAGCTTCAAGCATACCAACATCAGAATTATTATCACCTGAAAGGACACTGACTGTAGGTTTAAAATGCCAATGCATAAAGTAATTTTAGGGAAACTCTTGGGTAAATATATTTCCTTTCTTAGGCCATCACTGCAATACATTACTATTTTAGAAAGGGTCTAAATAAACACAAACATATGAGTGTGATATATAAAAAGCTGTAACCTTGTATGGCCTCAGGTTTGCAAAATTATTTCAAGGATTGCAAATTATTTCAGAATTGTGGGAGTGCCAAAAGAAGAGAGAGAGCAAGATACTGAAAACCTATTTAAAAAATAATGACTGAAGACTTTCCACATCTGGTAAAAGAAATAGACTTACAAGTCCAGGAAGCACACAGAACCCCATATAAAAGGAATCCAAAGAGGACTACACCAAGACACATCATAATTAAAATACCAAGAGCAAAAGACAAAGAGAGACTATTGAAAGCAGCAAGAAAAAATAGTTAATTACCTACAAAGAAGCACCCATACAATTGTCAGCTGATTTCTCAACAGAAACGATGCAGGCCAGATGGGAGTGGCAAGAAATATTACCGGTGATGAATAGCAAGAACCTACAACCAAGAATACTCTATCCAGCAAAGCTATCATTCAGAATTGAAGGGCAGATAAAGAGCTTCACAGATGAGAAAAAGCTAAAGGAGTTCATCAACTCCAAACCAGTATTATATGAAATGCTAAAAGGTACTCTTTTAGAAGAGGAAGAAGAAAAAGTAAAAGATAAAAAATTATGAACACCAAATACGTATCTATCAACAAGTGAATCTATAAATTAAGTGAATTAAAAATATGATCAACAGAATAAACTGGTATATATAATAAAATCAGGAGCACAGAAAGGGAGTGGACTGATAATTCTCAGGGGGAAGGAGTGAGGGGTGTACAGGGAGAGACTGGACAAAAATCATACACCTATGGATGAGGTCAACAGGAGGGAGGTAACGGAGGTGGGAGCTGGGTGGAGGGGAGCTATGGAGGGGAAAAAAGAGAAACAAATGTAATAATCTGAATAATAAAGATTTAATTTAAAAAATTCTTGTAATGTGCTTGAGAATGTCTTACTGGGAGCAAAAACAAATACATTTTAGTTGAGAAAGTAAAACAGTCATTTTTCTAGTTTATATTTGTGTAGGTTCTGGGTTTAAAAGGAATAATAAGAACTCATAGTGATCTAAGAAATTATAAAATGGCAGGGCCCAAATTTCAAAAATAATTTCTAAAAACATTACTGGAAAATTAGAACTCATTTCTAAAGAAAAAAAGGGTGGACGAAAGATTGTATATGGTTCCTATAAGAGGTAGATACAGAGAAAAAGCTTTCAGTTCAATTTGAGAAAAACTCCACATTCTTCAGAATCCTAAAATATGGAATGAACTGCTCCATGCCTTAGTATAGCCATCAAATCTTTCGAACACCAGTGAAGAACAATCTGACTGTAGAGAGATTAGGTGGGTGATAATTAAGAAATAATAATACGCCACTGACCTGATCAAATGCTGTGAAAGGCTGCCCAGCACAGACTATAGCCTAACTTACCACTTTGCCACAGAAAGCAGCCCATAATCAAGTCTTGGCTGTCACCTTACACATCAAACTGACTGTGATCTGGTTGATTCAGAGTTAATTTTAGAGCAACCCAGGCTCCATGCTGTGAAACTATCCATTTCCTCATCATTGGCCATCACTTTGCTTTTCTGTCCCCTTCTCTTCCCCCCCCACCCCCCAAATGGAATCAGCCAAATCAAAATAATTACAAATCATTGATAAAAAGCCTGTGCGCTATTATTCAATACTGAGTTTTTTCTTTGTTTGAATTTGTTCTTGAAGTTCTGAAAACAATAATCTTTTCCTGTTATTAGATACTCCTATTTTGTACTTTTGCCAGAATAAAACCAATAGTTGAAAGGATCATCACTAATTGTGCCTAAAGGCAATCACTGAAGGCTGTCATTTCATACTGAAGATGGAGATTGAAATCAGAAAGACCAAAATGTGAGGCCCTGCTCTGTGCAGTATGCCCTTAGGGAAAGGTCTCCTCTCTATCAGGCAGCTTCCTTATTGCACACACAAAATTATAGGACCCAAAAGAGATACTGTTTCAACATGCCTAAATGGTATTTAACATATCTAATATTAAATAATAAAGAAATACATTTTCTTTTATTACTGTATGCCCTCATTTATACATCTTGATATTTTCTACCATCCACTAACTCTTACTGACTATAGAGAAAACTGGAAAATAGAAGTCAGAGCTGAGAAAAATTAAGAAGTTATTTACTTTGTCTCTCCTTTGATAGAGGAGAAATTGAGGCCCAAGGTTCCACAGCTAAATAAGGGGAGAGTTAAATGAGGAAATGGATGCATTCTCCATCCCCTACATCCTTTCTTAAACAAACTAGAGGCCCAGTGCAGGAAAATTCATGCACTCAGGGAGGGAATAGGGAGTCCCTCAGCCGGGCCTGCACCATCTCTCAGTCTGGGAGCCCTTGGAGGATGTCCACCTACTGGCTTAGGTCTGCTCCCCAGGGGGACTGGTCCTAAGCTGGCAGTCAGATATCCCTTTGGCAGCCCAGGAGCCCTCGGGGGATGTGTGACTAAGGGCTTAGGCCTGCTCCCCTAAACCGTTAGTCAGACATCCTTAGCACTGCCACAGACGTGGGAGAGGCTCCCGCCACCACCGCTGCACTGGCCACCCATAATCCAGTGGTGCTCCCCCTGTGGAAGTACATTGACCACCAAGGGGCAGCTCCTGCATTGAGCGTCAATTTGCATATTACCCTTTGATTATATAGGATGCTATCTCTGGTAATGTCCCAAGTTTGAAAGAGACATTTCTGTCGTCTAAAGGAAGAAAATTAAAGACAGCATAAAAGAGGGGGAAGAACACCAGCTTTGCAGTTAGATCATTGAGGGTTTGCCTGTGAGGTTTGCCACTTGTTGGTTGGGTGCCCTGAGCAAAACACAATGTTTCTGACCTTCCGGTTTGTAACTAAATTTGTGGGTATTCATGTGTACACCATGGGGCTTCTGGAAATTTTTGAAATAAAGAACATAATGTCTTGCTCTGGATGTGTAGCTTAGTTGGTTACAGTGTCATCCTGGTATGACAAGCTACCAGAGCACATACAGGCGCCAATCCCTGAATGCATGAATGAGTGAAACAACAATGGACTTTAATACTGTGAACATATCTTTAGATGAGGGTAAAAAAAAGATAATTCTTATACATTCTTGGTTTAGGTATCATAGCAGGAGTCCTCTTGTATTCCCCCAAATCCCACCAGTTTGGTAGTGGCTCTTGGAGCAGGAATTAGCTTTTAAACAGAAAAATACCACTGTGTCATGTCCTCCTTTTGCTCCAGGAAAACAAACAAACAAACATTTTTAAAAAATCTCTCCCTTCAGCTTTTCCAGGTCCTGGTTCTTTCTCCACTCCTAATAAATATTCTCCGCAGAGAACACTCACGCAGTGACTATGACTGCTCAGGTTCTGGCCTGACCGCTCCTGAGGTGCATGAGCACCTCTGAGCGCCACGCACCAAGGCTGAGACATCCATCAAAATATTTTTTCAGTGACTATCACTGTCTCCAAGGTCTGTTCACAGTTCTCGGGAATTAATTTACACCCACAGCTAAGTCTAATCCTGCCAAGCTCTTCAAGGAATTCACGGCTCCTTGAATTTAGCTGTCTAATCTCTCCTCACCGCCAGGCTATGTGCAACCAGGTGCCGTGTGTGTGGTATATTCCATCCGATTGCTTCTGCTCCAGCTGATTTACTGTGTTCCATGTCCATGAAGATGCTCTGACCCATGTTTATAGTTCATGTACATATTTCCTTATTTGCTAACTATTTCTGTTGGATAAGCTGGCTGTAGAGAGATATCTTCATAGAAAAAACACTGAGTTTTGTGATACAGGCAATGATGTTTCCGCAAGGATTAAATAATATGACTCCCCAAAAAGAAGTTAAAACTTTAGTTTGAATATTGAAAACAACTAACTCACCTGTATGGTGCCCATAATCCTATACTTGTCAAAAGTATTTATAGTGATTCTAGAAAGTTCCTTATCTCTGGTGGCTGCTATATTGCTACTTCCTTTTTCTTTTCTTTTTTTTTTTTTAGGGTTTGGGGTTAGGGTTAATATTTGGGGTTAGGGTTTAGTGTTAGGGTTAGCGTTAGGGTTATGGTTTGGGTTTAGGGTTAGGGTTAGCCTATATTGCTACTTTCTATCATCCTTTCCTCATTTATGAGTGGTCAAGTTTTACACTTATTCTTTACCCTTGACATAGACTGAAACATGCAGACACTTTATGTATAACGCCATGGTTAAGAGTCCTGTTTTGCAACCCCAGACCTGGTTTAAATTCCAGTTTCCTAGCCATCCTTCCAAAATATAAACACCCTCCCCTCCCCCACAACAGTTCATATTCCACCTCCCTGTTTGGGTTTTGTCCTAAACTCTTACCACTCTTTAAAAATGTTGTATTTTTATTTACTCCTCTTATTTTCTGCCTGTGCCCTTCGATAAGCTCTATGAGAGCGGGAATACTTGTCTTTCTTGTGTATTGCTGTCGTCTCGCCCATGGAACAGCACCTGAGCTACAATACGTGTCAAATGAATGAGTGATTAAGTGTGATAATCCATGCCAAGCCCTGGAACAGTGAATTCATACACTTTGGCTTAGATAAAATTGAAAAGAGGATAGAATTCTTTCTCCATACTCCAGAGCTCCACAGATCCACGGCTCCACGATATCTTAAGCAATGTGCTACCCAAACCTAACCTGCTAACTTTCTTTCTCAAGCCTGGTTTGGTAAGGCATGCCATTCACAGTATCAGGGGAGATATTCTCTCCAAAGCCAAGTGCTTTAATGGCTCATTTTTCCTTCCACTGTGAAATGAAAACTAAAATAAATCAAAGTAGCAACCTAACAGTCCAGAACAGCCCTAGACTAAAAGTGTAAATAAATGTGCTCAGTGATGAAAGAAAAAGAAATTCAGGGAGAGAAACGTAGTTCAATTCCTGGTTCCTGGGGATTTTGTGTAAGCAAAACCAAAGTGTGTTTTATACAAACCTTACTTTAGGATACTCCTTTACTTATTTCTCATAACTGCCAAAAAGTTAAATGAGCATTTACCAAATTTGTAAGCCCTAAAGAATCAACTGCTTATTTATTTTCATCCAATAACTTGTCAAAAAAGCTAGGACATCAGCAATGAACAAGTAAAGTTTAGATAGAGAGCAATCTAGCCCAGAGTGCTTTTTGGCTTTCTCTATGTTGTCTGGACCTAAAGACAGATTATAAACAGCTCCCCCTCCCTGATAGATATATTGGAGTTTGAATAAGTTGACAAAAGCTTTGTTGCACTACCCTAACAGTACCATTTGATTGTCTTGTATGCATCACAACAGACTGGTGCAAACTGGACCTTTGTGTAGACATAGATACTAGGATGACCTTTTCCATATCAACATACAGTTTCCCTCAGGTCACCAAACATTCAATATGTCCTTTATGAAACCCAATCACTGACCTTATGCATCCCACATCTGATAAAATATATAGGGAATTCAAGTGGAATTGCAAATTCCCTGGGTTGGTAACTCTAGTGAAAAATCTGTTGCATTTTTTTTCCAATCGTCCATACCCCTTCTACACATGTACTTTAATACTCTCCTGGGAAATTTTCTCTCTCTTGATAGATGTTTCATTATTCAAGATGGCATGCTTCACCACTGGACTTCACCTTCAAATCTTTAACATTATACTACTTAATACATCTGAATATATATTGACATTGATCTAAGCCCTTTGGTATCCCTCAACCACCCAACAAACTAGACACATTATCCTCAATTGAAGCAAATACCTGAGCCCAAAGAGCTAGTGGCTAAATGGTGACCCAGATTTCAAACCTACTCCTGTCTGATGTGAGCGCAGATGTTCTTCAGCATTAGGCCATCCCACTTCTCCTTATATACGGACCCAACAACAAAGCATCCAGTACAGGTGATTCACTCAGCAGCAGTTTCCTGATGAACTGGTTCGTTCCTTCCTGATGCCTACATCCCTGGGGCTACTTGGATTTTATTTTTTGACTACACAATAGCCTTCAATTTCACTTTTGGTATGCATTTGAACAAAAGACAAACCACTAACTCAAAAAGATATATATACTCCCATGTTTATTACATTATTTTCAAAAGCCAAGATAGACAGAAGAATGGATAAAGAAGATGTGATACACACACACACACACGGAATGTTGCTCAGCAATAAAAATGAACAAAATCTTACTACCGTGACAACATGGATGGACATAGATGGTATTATGCTAAGTAAAATGAGTCAGAGGACAATAAATACTATACAGCTTTGATTATATGTGGAATAAAACAAATGAACAAACAAAACAAATAGATTCATAGATACAGAGATCAAATTGATGGCTGCCAGAGGAGGGGGGAAGGTGAGAAAGGCGAAGGGGAATATAGTCAATACTATTGTGATAACTTTACATGGTGACACATGATTATCAGACTCAGTGTGTGATCACATGGTAAGATTTATAAATATTGAAACACTATTTTATGACTTCCTCACCATGTATCTTAAGGGGTGAGCCACAGTGCATTCCTGGAGTATGAAAACCTTCTATTCAAGAGTAAGGTCAGAACTCTGCTACCAATGCAAAAGGAGTGGACCCTTTGGTTCACTCCATGAATCCCTTTCTGAGTCAAAATGACTGTTCGATTTCCCCAGCTTAAAAATCCTAAGTGTTTTTCGGCTTTGATCTCCTTACAAAACCCCGGTTGCTTGTCGGCATACACTGACATCCCAACTGGAATATTACCATTCATGTGTGACCAATCTGATTCAGGAATGCAAATTTACCAATGCCATCAATGAAGAGACATTGTTTTCTTTCTCAATCTCTAGGCCTATAAACCTAGAGCAAACATTACTGGCATTATTTTTATTTTGTCCCTTTTAAGAACCACTTCTCCTCCATTCCATGTGCTTTTAAGGAGGGTATTAATATAGGGTCCCAGTTCCCAGCCACAGGGATGGAGCAGCTAATCTATATTGGCCAATTAGAGCACACAACTCAGCATAGTTAGCAAAAAAAAACAACAATTGGTGTTCCTTTTAAAATAATCATGCAGCCATTGAAAAGGAGAGGGTCCTTGGGATTAGGACATGTAAGAATAAAACTCTGTAGCACTTTATAACATCTATGCAAGAGAGGAGAGACCTGAAAACAGAATAGCCTAGCAGAGAGTGGAGAAGGAGCCAAAGGAAGACAGATAGCATCATCTGGACCCCCATAGCCTTCATTGCTTAAAAAACTATGGCCTTCATTTCCCTGTTATAATGTTGGTTAGTTTCCCAACATGATCCCATTACCCTTCTTTGTATAAAGAAGTTAGAGCTGGGCTTTTGTCATCTGTAACTAAAAAGTCCTAGTTCACCTTTGTGTACCTATAAACTAGAATATGTATTTAGGTTTTTTCAAGTGTATTGTTTTGTTTTTCCCTATAATGTCAACACAGTTTATAATATCTAAATATCTATCTAACTACACACACACACATTTTCTTTCTATAAGATACTAAATATAAGAAAAATTTTAAACCCAGCTATTTAGAAGCATGTTACAATATCATCTGTCTACTGGTTGTCATATGGTTCAAATATCCTTCTAATTGATTAGAGTTTATGTCATTTTTATGAAAGGCTTCTTATGAAAGATTTTGGTATTGTCCCTTACCTAGTTGTCTCATCACTTGAGAACTCACTTCCATGAAGATGTTTAATGTGATTCTTTTCCTCCATGATCAAAATTAGTTTTTTCAAAAATTCAATGGGGTCAACCAATATTTTAATTCATTTTGGATCTCTCCTCTCTTACAAGACTTAGAAGAAGATAGTCTTAACAGTAAGTGATGCTTGCCTACCTTCATTCACTGAACATGGACAACTTATTAAGATAATTCCCAACAAGAATATCTTCCTGTAATTCTATTGTAGACACCTTTTGGATGCTGACACATGCAATACCTTCTTTGTTTTTCAATGTATGCAGGTACATTGAGATAACCACTGTACTACAGAAGAGCTCATATTGGGAAAGACAGGTGGCCTGCCCTATACTCAGCTAACAGGAATCTGGATTCAAATCCAAAACTTCTGTCTCTAAATCCAGGGACATCTTTACTCTGAGCACTTACTCTTTTCTCTGATCCATACATAGAGGTTCTAGTTACACTTTATTAGAAAATGACTTTCTGTCATTTTTTAGGGAATAACTGCATAACTGCATACCTTTTACTTTTTTACAAACTTGAAAAGACAGTGTTATGATGATGTCCTACAGACCATGATCATGAAAGACACATTTCTTGTCTGAGATTCAACTTAGAAAAAACCTTAAGTTTAGGTATTAATTCTTGGGAATTGGGAGAAAGGCAAAAGATTCTCTCTTTTCCAGCACAAGGAAACTGGTACACATCTCCTTCGTGTGTCTTCTATCTGGACAGTAAAATTCTCTGAGCAACCCTGCACAGCGGGGTTATTCATGCTGTCCTTTGATTAGAGGCCCTTTGATTCCCAGCCACCTCTCCGCACAATGGCTGTTTTTAAGGAATTAGCTCGGAAACTAAAAATACCTTCCTCCTCTGCCTGGATAAACCAACTGAACTCCAGCTCTGTGAGCAGCCTTGATCTAACACTGCCTTTCATTATTTATTAATACCTGTGTTCTGTGATCTCAAGTCACCTCCACTGCCCACATATTCATGCTCCATGGTGGAGGTTGGGGCCAGAGCAAAGCTCTCCAGGGGGTCTGTGGCCTGACAATAGCTTCAAAGTCTCTTGCCTCTCAGTGAAAAGAAGGAAAATCTGTAACAGGCTACATTCTTTGCTGGTCAACAGGATATAAAAACATTCCCGCCATTTGTCATTTCCAGCCTCCTCTGTGGTGCACATTAAATATCTGGTTTAATGTCGCTGGCTTGTGACCTCCTGTCATCTGTAGCAGAACTACGTGGTTTGGTGGTTGAACTCACTTCAGGAAGAGGTCATATTAATCTCAGCAGGGAATGTCACCAATATGACGCTTTTAAAAAGATTCTGAAATAATGATCGTAATCTGTAGTAAATTGCTATGTATTTATTATCTGAGGGTATTTATCATAAATCATAAAAATTTGAATTTTTCCCTTCAAATTATTTTACAATGGCATTTTAATTTGAAAGTTGAACATAAGACTCTTGTTTTAGATTCCTTCCTAGGTTGTAGGGTAAAAGAAAATAAATTTAATACAAGGTTGGGCAAAAGTAGGTTTACAGTTGTGAGTATATGAAACATGGGGTTCATTTTACAGTATTACTTAATAATTATTGTATTATTTTCCATAGGAATAACTGTAAGCCTACTTTTGAATCCCCATTCCCTGTAAAAGTATTTGGTTTTGGATAATATCAGAAGTGAAAATGATTTCTAATCTTGCCATTATCATATCAAAACAGTATTTTAATTTTTCTTTCTATATAAAGGTAGAAAAAATATTTAAGTATGTGGATAATAGCCTCCCCATATATTTTTGCCAAGCCAACATCTATTAGATTTTTTTAAGCTAATAATACCCACATTATCATTTTGGGGACCAGCACTTCTCCACTATGAATCCATGGCATTCAGTTCAGGTTGACTCTACCATTTATTTGTAGAAGAGGAAAGTGGTTCAGGTGTGACCTGTTTTATCTACCCCATCCCTCAGGACTAACCCTGGGGAGGGCATGTGACAAGGCAGGCCAATAGTATTCAAACCCTAGGACTTCTTTAAGTAAAGCTGACTTTCTACTGGGGTTACTGAGCTGGAGGAATGCAAACATGGAAATTATGCTATTTATTTCAACAGCTCAAAGGCAAGGCCTGCCTGAGAATAAGCCAGTATGAAGGAAAGCAAAATTGAGAGTTGAGAGACTCACTAAGTCTTGTGACATCCCAAAATGGGCCACCAAAGTCAGGTGCTCAAGGACTATGGGAGCCTGTGGGTTTTAGCAGTGTCTCAAGGGAACTCAGGGTGGAACAAACCTACTAGCCTCATGAAAAGCAGATGCTCAAGCTCATTTATGTCCATTTAGATAAGTACAGTGGTACCTCGAGATACGAATTTAATTCGTTCCGTAACCTTGAGGCGTGGGAAACTATGAGACGCTCGAGTCACTGTAAACTGGTGGGTCGTGTGCAGCCGGCCGATCCATGCAATTACTCCTATCTCAAATGTTGCTCGTATTTCAAAGCAAAACCCGCTTGCTTGACGGCTCGTATCTCAAAAATCTCGTATGTTAGGGCACTCGTATCTCGAGGTACCACTGTAATTGTAAGGACAACAATTATTTGACTTGTGAAATTGTGTTTCTGATATTTCCACTGTAAGAGTGTTGTCATAAAGAATATTAATATTCTCTGGGATAGTTGTTGTTATCATATAAGAATCAACAAAAAATAGAACATTCCTTTCAATTTTTTACATTAAAAGTATAGTCCAACATTGAATGAACTATTCCCACATTACTTACTGTGTGCTAGTGTCAGAGAAGTCTTCTTGACTTTGTCCCTTACCAATATGTACTTGGATGTTTCATCAATATTCATCTTCTATCAGAAGTCTATAAATATTCAATAAATTAACATCTGCTATATCTTTGTAACATGCCTACATTTAAGAAAATCTTACCAATGTCCCTAGCAATATTTCAAAATTCATGTGAAATTTTGTGATCCAGGCACTTTTAGAACTCTCCTCTGTGTGAAACCTTTATTCTAAATCTGCACATGTGTTCATTATTTCTTCATTATTGCCTATTTTATATAATTTTGTGTTCATTACATAAGTTTTGACCTATCTTAACTCTTGTGATATGTCATATAAAATACGATTATAAAGTTAGATTTATAAAGTGTCACTTTAAAATCATATTAGGGTCCAGATTCCTAATATACGTAATAGTTGATTATTTGGCAGTAAACAAACTTACTGTAAAGTTACACTTTACCCATAAAGTCTTAAAGTAGAATAGGTATCTAATACTACTTAAAAAATTTGGCTTACTAATTATTAAAATATATATGTAGGTTCTGGCCAGGTGGCTCAGTTGGTTGGAACATCATCTCCTACACCAAAGGGCTGTGGGTTCAATTCCCAGGCATAGCACAGGGCATGTACAGGAGTCAACTGATCAATGTTTCTGTCTTACATTGATGTTTCTCTTTCTCTCTCTCCCTCTCTTCTTCCCTTCCTCTTTAAAATTGATAAACATATCCTAAGATTAGTATATAAAAACAATTTATATAGTTATCCTTTTAACATTTGTAGCAGAAATATACTTATAGAAAATATTTTAGATGAATTAAATTAATCAATATGATCACTGTCTATAATTAATACTTTTATTCTATCACCTGAACTACTCAATTTGCACATACTTAAGTTAGAACTAAAACAATTGTTTGAAAAAATTAATAGAGTAATGGTCTAGGAGGACAATTTTCTGATCATGACTGTGCTGTGTTTGCTTTTACAATTTTTACATCCAGTTAATTAGTGAGAAAGTTAAAATAAAATTAGTTCATCAGTTGAGTAAATAGCAGTGTTATGTTCCAATCTATTCTGTAGATACTGGATTATTCAGCACCATGGAGAGCAAACGGTCATTCCCTTCTCAATTAGGACTTTTGCATGCTACCAATTAGCTGTGAAAATATAAGGCTCATCACCTCTCTTTGGGTACACTGAAAAGAAACTCTATATTCATAGCATTAAAGGTATTATAGCTTTTTCTGTTTGGAAAGCAATGGGCTCAATGCTTCATTTAAGGGAGCATATGTCTTCTTTCTCCACAAATATGTAAGTTCACTGATTGCAAGGACCTTGTCTTATTTATTGCTGTATTTTCATTGCTCAGCCAACTATGTGGGACATAATAGGTTGTTGAATAAACAATTAAGGTGGTGCCTCTCTTTGAAAATTGACTATACTAGTGCAGTCATATTCATTCAAATAAAAAGACAGCAAAGAGCTCATAAATTCTACAAATCAAACAATCTATTGGGCTCTTAATAAATTCAGTGAGATCATTTTGGGTAACAAAATGCTTCTAAAGAAAAACACCATTAAAATACATATACTCAGGACTTCTGTGGGACCTAGGAATTGTGAAACCATGGATCATTCATATATGCTTTGAGACATGATTTTTCCTGGATCTAAGGCCAATGGTGGCAAAGTACACATAGATATATGCTTCCTGGTGTTTTGGGGAAAATTTTTGATTGGTTGACTATATTTTTCAGTGTGGCTGTATAAATCATTGTGCTTTTGAATATGTTGATGGTGTTGTCATGTGTTCTGACCATCAGTGGAATCTACAATTCAAAATTCAGATACTGTCTTTACAAAAAATCTAGTCAACATTTTTATGGTATCCAAGGAAGTGATATAATTGCAAAAAGTCCCAGTGATCCAAAATTAAAATATTTGTAAAAGAGTATGTAATCAATTTGAAAGGAGATTAATCCTGATCAATATTCATCTGATTTCTTTAAAAGACAGACTTATGTGCCAATAAATCAAGTGTGGTTAAAAGATGATTGACAGAATTTTAGGTACTATGGACCTATTCTACATGGACTATTAAGAGGACATATTTTAAGATCTGGCCTCTGAGTGATTCTGGATTTCTACATGATAGCCCTAATGGCCAGAGATTTTATGATGATTGGTAAGTATCCTTTTGCTTTGATTATTGTCCTCTTTCACATGAATTTATTATTGCCACTGCAACCATGTATTTATTAATAAATTATTTGCTATTTAGTTTTAGTTGTTTTGAACTATTAAATGTAAAGAACAAGTAATTCAAAATGTATGGATAAAAGTCATCCAAAATAGATCCTCTAAATTAAAAAAATACGTATTCTTAAAGACATAACTATGGACATAATAAAAACACTTTATTCAGAGACTATGGGCTTTACTATATAAGAGGATACGATGATAGCAATGTATCATGTCGTGAACTGTTTGAACCTCCACATGGTGCAGGGATGGGTAGGAATTTATGTGCTGGCAGAACTGCATTCATACCATGGGCATGCATCATGGGAGGATGACTTCAGCTATAAAATAGCTATTAACAACTAGGAAAACAGGATGTGTTTCAACCTAAGGTTAAAAAAATAAAATCAAGAGAATGTTTCATATGACATATCTTTGAACACTCAGTGGGGAAAACACACTTTGGTAAAGCTTAGCTGACTAAAAGCATTATGCACAGTTAAAACCTGGCAATAGTTTGCATATAATTAGATGCCTGCCCTAAGCTCTCAGCTACTATGAACTGAGTACTAGCCCTTTGTACCTTGGAAATGAAAAGAAAAATATTATTAGTGTATCCTGCCACTTGCTATTAATATTCATAACATTATTTAATCATGACCTACAGAAGTGATTTTTTCAACTTTCATTTCTTAAATTAAATCAAATTTTAATAACCATACAAGTTATTAAGAAATTTTATTCAAATTAAAGGTCCATTAATGATGGCCATAACAAGGTTTTTTTACAAGCCTTATCTGACCTACAAATTTCAAAGCAGATCTAAGCAACAAAATATAGAATGTTTTGCTTCTTCTGATATATGGCCTGTGTGACTTGGAGTGATGGGGAGATTGATAGCCTGCTTATCTTCCAGACAGTGTCTTTAAGTGTCCTTTAACTCTGATGAAATATGACTTTGGAAATGTTGGCCACAGAAATTCTGAATGAATACTATATACCATCCTCCCAACATGTGAATGCACATACATATCATCTGAAAATTTCCGTTCTGTTTTCAAACTGTGTAAGACACCCTTTTCAAAGAACATGGATGGACCTGGAGATTATTGTGCTACGTGAAATAAGCCAGTTAAAGATAAATTACATATGATCTCACTCATATGTGTTATCTAATGAACAAAATTAATGAACAAAATAGGAACAGAGGCATGGACACATGGAACATACTGATAGCTGCCAGAAGGGAGGGAGGAGGAAGGAGACTGGATGAAAGAAGGTGAAGAGATTACTCAAAGAACATATATCCATAACGGATAGACACGGACAACAGTGTGGTGAAGACTAGAGGGCAGTGGGGCAGGAGCTGGGTGGAGATGGGCAAAAGGTGGGAGATGGGGACATCTGTAATAGTGTCAACAATAAAGTTTAAAAAACAGCTAATCTTTTTCTTCCATACTGTCAAGCAACTGGTTTATTTTTTCACTGAACTATGCAGTCATACCCAAAGCAGTATTTTATTTAAATAAAATACAAGCAAACACAGTTAAGTCCAAATTATCAGTTACATCATTATGTACAATGGATTTAATTCTTCAAAAAAAATTAAACTTTTTGGATGAACTTCCATCATATTTATGTTCCAAGCAGACCTCAATGTAAAAGCACTGATGAAACTGGCTGAATTAAACTCTAGTAGAAAAAAAATCTACATTAGTAACCATCTCCACAGGGAGTACTAATTTTGGACAAAATAAGCATCAACCCAAAGAAGAAAAGAAAGAAAGGCATTACTTATGTCCTAAGACAGTGATTGCAGTGGTTGGTGAGTAGAGCCAATGTTTCATTTTTCTATCGTCACCTTATATTTACTTGGAAAGCAGCAGGATGACATATAAGAAAGAACATAGAGCTAGCAGACAAGAGAACTTAATGATGAAAAAGCACTGGGTTTTGGAGTCAACCAGACAGATTTGTATCCAGATTCTTTCAATTTATCTCTGGGCTCATTTAGGCCCCAGAGCTCCACTTCTCTGTCAGTAAATTGGATAATGATAGTATCTAACTACCAAGTTATGAAAAGAGATAATACATAAAAATGTAATTTCACACAGTGCATGACACATAAAGAATACTCATAACTGATAGCTCCTAATTTTAGTAGACTTAAGTATATCATTAACCTACAATGTAATATTTTCTGGTTGATAACAATAGCAAACTAATGAATTCTTATTTTGAGTCAGAGACTACACTAAAATTTTAATCTGAACTAAATTAATATAAATTAAATTTTCAATATACACACAATTGCTCTTCTTAATGTTTAGATGGAAAAAAAAAACAAGCTTCAAAGAGGTTAGTAATTGACCCCAGATAACAGGTAAGGTATGATTTATACCAAAATTGAATCTAGGCTTCATGTCAGAACACATACATTCACCCCCACACTCTCCACTTACTAAAATCGAAAGAAAAGAATGCGAAAGAATGTGATTCCTGCCTATAAGATACTCAAGAAAAAAAAGGGAACTGAAATTTCTTGAAAGTCTGTTCTGCATGTATTTAACACTGTGCTAATTGTTTAATATTACAATCCATTTAATTTTCACTAAAATACTGATTTCACCTATTTTCAGTTATCAGATGGGACATAAGGGAGTTCCATTTCACTTTTTTCTCTCCCTCTGATATATGGCCAAAGCTCAATGTTGTCAAACCCAATAGGAAGCTGGAATGCAGGAGAGCTTGTTGATGACATCTGCACAGGTCAGCCTTGGCCTTGAGGCCATGAGGCAGGGTGAAGGAGAGAGAATAAACCTAGAGTTGCTCAGAAGTATGACCTTCACAAACTTTTTAAGTAAAACTGTGTTTAAAATGTAAGTGCAACGCAAAAGCCTATGCTTCCAGGGAGGCCATTCTCTGCCCATCTGGCTGTACCACTATTGGTAGTTCCAACATCCAAAACAAAGATTTCAAACTAAATACTTGCTTAGTCAAGTTTTTTATTACAGCGGCCTAAAAATATAACTGGTACTCTTTCTTCTTGCTGTATTCTTCTATGTGCACTCTTTCTTCTTACTTCATTTAGTCATCTTAGCAATTTACCCCTTATATATTTTTTTCTTCATATTTTACAGATGAAGAAATGGTACAAGAAATCACACAGAGCCTATGTGACCTAGAAAGGCTGCTCACCTTGACCTTGGGGCCAGGAACCTACTCCAGGGCTTCAGACCCCAAACAAGCAGGGCTCTTGGTACTGCGCCATAATCAACAATTCCAGGGCGACTGTCTCAATGAGGAAGGAAACTATGCTGGGCCCATGTGATCTGATTTTACTGTTTTTAAAATTTTACTTTTCAATTATGATTTACATTCAATATTATTTTGTTTTAGTTTCAGGTGTAGTGGTCACTCATACACTTCACAAAGCGCTCCCCCACCCCACTGATATTTCTATGACTGAACCCTAGCTCTCAAGTAGACCACAGAGCACCCTGCTCTAAGTAGAGAAAACACTGATACCCACTATGTCCTACCTTTCCAAGCAGAAAGGATGTCTTTAGTTTGAAGAACTGGCTGTTCTGGGAGATGAATGGTAAATAAAGGTGAAGAGATTGGTGCTAATTAAATTCTGAAAAATAGGTTAAATTTGCCTTACCTCCAACAAATAACAGACATTTTTTATCCTGATTTATTACAAAAGGCCCGTCATCTAAATAAATAATAGATTATAATGATGGGGCACTTTGGGGATTACCTTCTCATGTTTGCAAGATTAGGGTCATCATGATAATAAATATTACAAATAAGCCTAGGGAAGGAAAATATAAATATAAAGATTGCAAATTAAGGAAATTAAAACTCTGTATTAAGCAACATAAAACACTGGATTCTCTTCCCCCTTCCCCCCAGATAAGCTAACATAATTGTGTAACATGAAAATTGGAGCAGGATATAATGTGCAATTATTAGGTATTACGAGGAAAATGATTAATTCTGTATGTGTGTTGGGGGGTGGACAAATAAAATTAAGGCTTACAGACAAGTTAATTATAAGTAATTATCTTGAAGTTAAAGTAAATTTTAAGTAATATGAAACATTTAAATAACATGAAAGATTAGCATACCGCTACAATAAGGTATTTTAGCAAGGGGTCCTACGGAATAATCTGAAAATAAGAACCAGGAAGCTTAATAAGAAGTATGTCACAGATATAAGGTTAACGGTGGTTCTAGTACTGGCTTCAAGGCAAAAATGTCTGTTTTGTATTTCTGTGTCATTGGGAGCAGTTTCTGTTAGGACAGGATAAAACACTAGCAGCATGCTTACGATTCCCTTCGCTAGTTAGGCATTTATTTCAGGACAGACTTAGTTTCATAAAACCCTTGTTTTCATTATCCTTGGTTAAACACGGCCACTAAGTAAGTTTTCTCTATTTTTCCTGCTTGCTTAATCCCTGTTTCCACCTAGATAAATCTCACATAATTAGCTTGAGCTTTGGAAAATAGTGTTGGCTGCTGCAAATGAAATGAAATTTTGTGCCATGCCAGAGGAAGTTACAACCTGTCGTGGGAGAAGAAATCCTTTATTGGGAGTTCCTTGCCGGTGGCTACATATGAATTGAAGAGACAACAGAGGAAATTATTCAGCTCTGAAAATCCTTCTTCAGCCTAGAAAAATTTTTAAAGAGTAAAATGTTTTATTTTCATTCATTTTGTTTGATACCTTACACCTAAAACTATTTTGTCTCTACTGTATGTATACCAATAAAACTGATTACAAGAAAACATGTAAAGAATCAAACAAAATATGTAATTCAGCTAAATTTCCTCAAGCTACCACAGGGTCTGACACTCACTGGTAATTGTTTTATGAAAAGTAAAAGACAATATTAGCTCTCTGAGAGCACTCTAAGATCATATTTATATTCTTGCTCATATTCCAACACAGCATTTTCATCTTCATTACAGAATTGATCAGTTCTATGGATTTATTGTCCTATGGCATCAATTGAATTTCTGAGCAGAACAGGGGAGAGCAGGGCATGGGTGAATGAGAACCATGTTACAGAAAATGTCTGTAGATGACAAGGAGGAATTACATAGGAAAAACACAAAAGTGTTTGGGATCTAAAGTCAGTGGATAGGCAAAAATCATCTGAGGTCAGTTTTATCTCTAAAAATTTCTAAAACGTTTCCAACAATACATTTAGAAGGTTGACTATATTCAATCTGGTAGAATTGCATGTGCATAAAATATATAAACATATAAAATATGATAATGCGTACACATGAAAGAATCATTTTATATTTTCATACCAAAAGACAGGCATGAATGCATATGGATTCAATCTATGTTAAACACTTATCTGATGAGACTCTATTTACAACATGTCTTCTGAAAACTCAAAATACTTATATTTATTGTGCTCCCATTTGAAAGTGCTAGTGTTCCCTGTAAAATAGTTCTTGTGAAGGGAGACAACCATTTGCTGAAAACGTGCTTCATTTGTGACTCACTGGGTAGTAGGAGTTTTGCCACCTGCTATGGAATTGCAGCGGTGTTCGGGCCTCCAATGTGCGGAAGGTGATGGATGGATGGGTGGAAGACTAGTGTGCTTTGTGAGACCTGGATGTCAAAGAACGTGCATCCAGAATCGTTAAGTCCTGAGGGTTGTAAGCTTTGACATTGATATTGTTCCACAAAGTGTGTACTCAATTTCAAAAAATACATACTACTAAGGTATAATTTGATTTTTTCCCCAACCTCTTTCAATATCAGTTTGTTTGCTAAAAATTACTGGAAGCTACAAAGTGCCATCTGCTTCCTTACCAAATTTCTCCCCCACAGCCACAGGCAAATATGGTTGCTTTTTTATTCTTGATGTTGCTTAGGAACAATGTGGTTGCATTCACAGGTCCAGTGTGATTGAGTCTCTGGTGGTGGATTAAAAAAAAAAAAAACACAAAACAAAAAAAACTTGCCTGAATTCTGAAAATCAACTTTCATCCAGAAACACATTCGTGAGCAAACTCCCCATGGCAGCACCTCACACACAGACCCACCCATTAAGAATGAAGTCTTCTCGGTCTCTGTCATCAACAGCTATGAGACCTGCTGGGGCATTTTCATGTCAGTTGGGAAATGTAGCAGTGGGATCCCTTTGCAGGTGACCTTTAAAAATATACTTTTATTGATTTCAGAGAGGAAGAGAGAGACAGAAACATCAATGATGAGAGAGAATCATGAATCAACCGCCTCCTGCATGCCCCCTACTGGGGATCGGCCTGCAGCCTGGGCATGTGCCCTTGACTGGAATGGAACCCGGGACCCTTCAGTTCCCAGGCTGAGGCTCTATCCACTGAGCCAAACCAGCTAAGGCTGCTACAGGTGATTTTTAGTAAGTGTGAGTAGTATAGAGTGTGCCCCTTCAGAAGATTGAGCTGACTATAAGCAGTCCCCCACAAAATAGATTTCTTGAACTAAAAATGATCAGAGCATCACTCTGCCTACCCACCCAGGGAGAGTCAATATTCCAAGTCGATTAGCGTCAGTGCATATGCAGAGAGATGTGAGCACACAGTGCAGAGAATGGCAGAACATATCTTAGGACAGTGGTCAGCAAACTCGTTAGTTCAAACAGAGCCAAATATCAACAGTACAACAATTCAAATTAATTTTTTGAGAGCCAAATATTTTAAACTTAAACTTCTTCTAATGCCACTTCTTCAAAATAGACTCGCCCAGGCCGTGGTATTTTATGGAAGAGCCACACTCAGGGGGCCAAAGAGCTGCATGTGGCTCACGAGCCACAGTTTGTTGACCATGGTCCAAGGAGAAAGGTGACCTTCTGGGAAAATGTACGAAAAGCAGGGGAAAAAAACAACAAAATAATAAAATACTGTGAGTCCCACAGCTGTGTTTATTCAGAGAAAAATGCCAGTTTGAAATAAGGTCGAACCAATGGCCTTTCTATCCATTATTTTCCCAAATTGGTGACCAGACCAACCTACTTCATTGAAAATGGCCAAACAAATCTCTCACAGCTTCTCAAATAGAAAATAGTTCATGCATAGTTTTTAAAGTATTATGCTGGACTTACATTGACATGAACACTATTCTAAATATCTGACACAAAAGTGAAGTATCAGCAGGATGTTTCATTTATTCTGAACAATTGGATACAGTAGGCTGCGTGCTAAACTTATGACTCAAATATAACACATATCCAGCTAACCAGTGATATCCTTTAAAATGCCAGCTCTCGATAGTTCAGGCATACTTTCCCCATACCCGGAATCTGTTTCAAATTCTGATTATTTGAATGTATTTACTTGTCAAAGCCACTGTGAACACCTACTATATGCCAGGCACTATACACTGCACTTTAAGTAAGTTGAATTGTCCTAATGGCTCCATGGCACAGTTCTTACTATTTTTTCTAATTGCTCAGGAAACTGACACTCCTGAGCTTAACAGTTTTCTTCACATTTGTTTGATTACAAAATTGATGTTTTTTCCATTACAGTACAGAAAAACCATTTATCAAGATACTATTTTTTTAACTTCAAAAGTACTTTAATGTTCAATTAATATTTGATAAAGGAGGCAAGAATATACAATGGAGTCAAGATAGTCTCTTCAATAAATGGTGATGGGAAAATTGGACAGATACATGCAAAAAATGAAACTAGAACACCAACTTACACCATACACAAAAATAAACTCAAAATGGATAAAGGACTTAACTGTAAGAAGGGAAATGATAACAATACTAGCGGAATCCAAAGGCAACAAAATCTCAGATATATACCAAAGCAACTTCTTCACTGATATAGCTCCTAGGGCACTGGATATTAAAGAGAAAATAAACAAATGGGACTACATCAAAATAAAAAGCTTTGGTACAGCAAAAGAAACCATCAACAAAGCCCACTACATGGGAGGACATATTTGCCAATGTTATCACCTATAAGGTTTTAATCTCCAATATTTACAGGGAACTCATAAAACTCCACAAAGGAAGATAAACAACCCAATCAAAAAATGGTCAACAGACCTAAATAGATACTTTTTGAAAGAGGATATAAGAAGGCCAAAAGACATATGAAAACATGCTCAAAATCACTAATCATCCAAGAAATGCAAATCAAAATGACAGTGAGGTACCATCTCACATCTGTAAGAATGGCTATAATCAACAAATGACAAGTGCTAGCAGGGATTCAGAGGAAAAGGAACCCTTGTGTGCTACTGGTGGGAATGCAGACTGGTGAAGCCACTGTGGAGAACAGTATGGAGTTTCCTCAAAAAACTAAAAATGGAACTCCCATTTAACCCAGTGATTCCACTCCTGGGAATATATCCCAAAAGCCTAGAAACAGCAATGATGGAGGATATATGCGCCCCTATATTCATAGAAGCACAATTTACAATAGCTAAGATTTGGAAACAGCCTAAATGCCCATCAGCAGATGAGTGGATTAAAAAACTTTGGTACAGCTATACAATGGAATAATACGCTGAGGTAAAAAGTAAGGAACTCCTACCATTTGTAACAACATGGATAGAGCTGGAGAGCATTAAGCTAAGTGAAATAAGTCAGTCAGAGAAAGGTAAATATCACATGATCTCACTCATTTGTGGATTAAATGAACAACATAAACCGATGAATAAAAACAGATGCAGGACGGAGAAACATCGATCAGATGCTCAAACTTCAAAGGGAAGATAGGGGAGGATTTGGGGGGAGAGGGAGTGATCAACCAAGAGACTTGTATGCATGCATATAAACATAACCAATGGATGCAGGCAACAGAGGGTGAGAGTGAAGGATGGATAACGACACATTTATAATACTTTAATCAATAAAAAAGACAAAAAAGTACTTCCATGTTTAATTTTCCGGTTTAAGTGTTTAAGACATTCTGATTTTAAGAAATTCAGGGGAAATGAGATAAATCATTTGCATTAGTTTCAAAGTTAGAGAAAATCGATGTAGTATTTTATTCATGTAAATATAGTAATAATGCATTACAGGCATAGTGAAATTATGTGAGTTTCCTTCTGTTACTATGTGAAATCATTTTATGTTGCTATACTATCAGTAAAGTTTTTTATTTTTATTTTTTTAAATTTTTTTAATTAAATCTTTATTGTTCAGGTTATTACAATTGCTCCTCTTTTTTCCCCCTATAGTTCCCCTCTACCTGGCTCCAACCTCTCCCTTTGATCTTCCCTCTCCCCAATCCATTGTCCTCATCCATAGGTGTATGATTTTTATCCAGTTTCTCCCTGTACCCCCCATACCTCTTTCCCCCTCAGAATTGTCAGTCCACTCCCTTTCTATGCCCCTAATTCTATTATATTCACCACTTTATTCTGTTCATCAGATTTTAACTGACTTAATTTTTAGATTAACTTGTTGATAGATATGTATTTATTATTCATAATTTTTATCTTTACCTTTTTCTTCTTCTTCCTCTTCTTAAAGAGTATCTTTCAGCATTTTATGTAATACTGGTTTGGTGTTGATGAACTCCTTTAGCTTTTTCTTATCTGTGAAGCTCTTTATCTGTCCTTCAATTCTGAATGATAGCTTTGCTAAGTAGAGTAATCTTGGTTGTAGGTTCTTGCTATTCATCACATTGAATTTTTCTTGCCACTCCCATCTGGCCTGCATCATTTCTGTTGAGAAATCAGCTGACAGTCGTATGGGTGCTCCCTTGTAGGTAATGAACTGTTTTTCTCTTGCTGCTTTTAATATTCTCTCTTTGTCTTTTGCTCTTGGTATTTTTTTAAATTAAATCTTTATTATTCAGATTATTACATTTGTTCCTCTTTTTTCCCCCCATAGCTCCCCTCCATCTGGCTCCCACCCTTCCCTCTACCCTTACCTCCCTCCCATTGACCTCATCCATAGGTGTATGATTTTTGTCCACTCTCTCCCTGTATACCCCTCACCCCTTTCCCCCTGAGAATTATCAGTCCACTCCCTTTCTGTGATCCCAATTCTATCATATTCACCAGTTTATTATGTTGATCAAATTTTTAATTCACTTAATTTCTAGGTTCACTTGATAGATATGCATTTGTTGTTCATAATTTTTTATCTTTTACCTTTTTCTTCTTCCTCTTCTAAAAGAGTACCCCTCAGCATTACATGCAATACTGGTTTGGAGTTGATGAACTCCTTTAGCTTTTTCTTATCTGTGAAGCTCTTTATCTGTCCTTCAATTCTGAATGATAGCTTTGCTGGATAGATTATTCTTGGTTGTAGGTTCTTGCTATTCATCACGTTTAATATTTCTTGCCACTCCCGTCTGGCCTGCATTGTTTCTGTTGAGAAATCAGCTGACAGTCATATTGGTGCTCCCTTGTAGGTAATGAACTGTTTTTCTCTTGCTGCTTTTAATATTCTCTCTTTGTCTTTTGCTCTTGCTATTTTAATTATAATGTGTCTTGGTGTAGTCCTCTTTGGATTCCATTTATATGGGGTTCTGTGTGCTTCCTGGACTTGTAAGTCTATTTCTTTTACCAGATGTGGGAAGTTTTCAGTCATTATTTCTTTAAATAGGTTTTCAGCATCTTGCTCTCTCTCTTCTTCTGGCACCCCCACAATTATGATGTTGGTATGCTTGAAGCTGTCCCAAAGGCTCCTTACATTATCTTCACATTTTTGCATTCTTTTCTCTTCTTGCTTTTCCAGTTGAGTGTTTTCTGATTCTTTATATTTCAAATTTTTGACTTGATTCTTGCCTTTCTCTAGTCTGCTCTTAGGACTCTGTATAATAGTTTTTATTTCAGTCAGTGTATGCTTAATTTCTATTTGGTCCTTTATCATCTCTAGTTGGACCTTTTCCATCTCTAGTTGAATCTTTTGCATCTCTAGTTGGTCCTTTTTCATCTCCTCTTGGCTCTCGCTAACTTATCCAACTTTTCTAGCATATTCCTGAAAAACCTTATAAGCGTGGTTTTGAACTCTATATCCAGTCGTTTCATTTCCTCCATTTCTTTTGTGTGTGATTCCTTCCCTTGTCTCGGCATTTTCACTATGCTGGGAGAACTTCTGTGTTGGATTCAACCTTGATACTAGACTTGCAAAACCACAGAAGCCTCTATGTTGAGCTTGGGATGGGTGGAGTCTCAGGGCTTAAGGGACTGCCTTGCCTTCCAGTCGGCCCCGCCCTCCATGGCCCCTGAGTCTCATGTGACTGGGTAATCGCTGGAGCGATCCTTATCGCGTGGGTGCATGCCTGCAGTGCCTCTAGACCACTGCCTTTCTGGTTACCCTGCGCTCCAGGACCACACAAGTCTAGGTCCCCAGGGTTTCACCCGAAACAGGGGCTTAGTGGAGTCAGAAGTGGCACAGTTGGGAGGGTCTGTCTCCCGCCCACTCGCAAAAGCCAGTGGCACAATCAGCAATCTGTCCTCTACGCAGTGTTGTGCACGCCATCAGTCCTCTGATCTTTTGCGACTCCCCTTAATTTCCATGCACCTCTCCCTTTTCACAGTCCAAACTCCCCCCGTATGAGTCTCAGCTGGATCTGGGGTTTAGTGTCGTAAGATAAGGGGTTCAATGCCTTTGAGAGTCTCCATTTCCCTCCTGCCAGAGAAAACTAGCCAGGCACTCCGGCACCCGCTCTCTCAGTGCTCTCATCTCTGTACCTCAGCTTTTTGCAGCTCCTCTGGGTCTCTGTGAGCCCCTCTCTTTTCCCCTAGTTGTAGAATTTCCACTCAGCCAGCTTTCCCGCGGTTCCGGACAATGTCCGTTCTGTCCTCTAGTTACAGCCTTGAAATTGTTGTGCGAGGCAGCAGTATAGGTATTCACCTATGCCGCCATCTTGGTTTCTCTCGCTGCTCTTGGTATTTTAATTATGATGTGTCTTGGTGTAGTCCTCTTTGGATTCCTTTTATATGGGGTTCTGTGTGCTTCCTGGACTTGTAAGTCTATTTCTTTTACCAGATGTGGGAAGTTTTCAGTCATTATTTCTTTAAATAGGTTTTCAGTATCTCTCTCTCTTTCTTCTTCTGGCACCCCCACAATTCTGTTGATGTATTTGAAGTTGTCCCAGAAGCTTCTTACATTATCTTCACATTTTTGGATTCTTTTCTCTTCTTGCTTTTCCAGTTGAGTGTTTTCTGATTCTTTATATTTCAAATATTTGACTTGATTCTTGCCTTTCTCTAGTCTGCTGTTAGGATTCTGTATAATATTTTTTAGTTCAGTCAGTGTATGTTTAATTTCTAGTTGGTCCTTTTCCATCTCTAGTTGGTTCTTTTTCATCTCCTCTTGGGTCTCGCTAACTTTATCCAACTTTTCTAGGATATTCTTGAAAAACCTTATAAGCATGGTTTTGAACACTATATCCAGTCTTTTGTTTTCCTCCATTTCTTTTGTTTGTGATCCCTTCCCCTGTCTCAGCATTTTGACTATGCCGGGAGAACTTCTGTGTTGGATTCAGCTTTATGATACAAGAATTGCAAAACTGCAGAAGCCGCTATGTTGAGCTTGGGATGGGTGGAGTCTCAGGGCTTAATGGACCCACCTTGCCTTCCAGTCGGCCCCGCCCTTCATGGTCCCTGACTCTCACATGACTGGATAATCACTGGAGCGGTCCCTGTGCACACACGTGCATGCGCGCTCTCTCGCAGTGCCTCTAGACTGCTGCCCCTCTGGCTCCCCTACACCCTGGGACCATATGAGTCTGGGTCCCCAGGGTTTTGCCCCAAACTGGGATTTAGTGGAATTCGAAGTGGCACAGTTGGGAGGGTCTGTCTCCCGCCCACTCATGAAAGCCAGCGGCACAATCAGCAGTCAGTCCTCTGCGCGCAGTGCCTTGTACGCCACCAGACTTCTGATCTTTTGCAACTCCCCTAAATTTCCGTGCACTTCTCCCTTTTCACAGTCCAAACTCCCCCCGTATGAGTTTTGGCTAGATCTGGGGTTTAGTGTCATAAGATAAGTGGTTCAATACCTTTGAGAGTCTCCGTCTCCCTCCCGCTAGAGAAAGCCAGCCAGGTTCTCCAGCATCTGCTCTCTCCACACGCGCCTTTCTATACCTCAGCTTTTGCAGCTCCTCTGGGTCCCTGTGAGCCCCTCTCTTTCCTTCTAGTTGTAGAATTTCCACTCAGCCAGCTTTCCTGTGGTTCTGGATGATGTCCGTTCTGTCTTTTAGTTGTAGTTTTGAAATTGTTGTGCGAGGCAGCAGTGAAGGTGTTTACCTATGCCGCCATCTTGGATTCTCCACAGGAAAGTTTTTTAATTAAAAAAAGATTAATTATTGTTGAATTTGCTTTTTAAAATTTAACATATGCATTTTGTATTTTAACCTCTGAATTGATAATTTATATTTGGACATTTTTTCTCATGAGTACAATTCTAAATAGAACTTTAACATATATACACAAACTTTATATATACCTATTTTAATAGATATTTCTGTACATATTCAATTTACTTCCTATTTGTTTGTTTCAATATAAAAAGACTCAAGACACTTGCCCTAGCCAGTTTGACTCAGTGGATAGAGCATTGTCCTGTGAACCTAAGGGCCCTAAGTTCACTTTCAGTCAAGGACACATGCCCAGGTTGTGGCCTTGTTCCCCACTATGGGGCATGAAGGGAAGCAGCCAATCAATGATTTTCTCTCAATATTGATGTTTCTATCTCTCTGCTCCTCTCTCCCTTCCTCTCTGAAATTAATAAAAACCTACTTATTTTTTAAAAAGACTAAAAGAAGATACTTGGTAGCAAATAAATTGTAGTCCCATGCCCTATGGCAGTAGTAGGCAAACTCATTAGTCAACATAGCCAAATATCAACAGTACAATGATTGAAATTTCTTTTGAGAGCCAAATTTTTAAACTTAAACTTCTTCTAAGGCCACTTCTTCAAAATAGACTTGTCCAGGCAGTGGTATTTTGTGGAAGAGCAACACTCAAGGGGCCAAAGAGCCACATGTGGCTCGTGAGCTGCAGTTTGCCGACCACTGCCCTATGGCTTTTAAAGTCTGAAGCTCAAGAATTTCCAGTTGAGTAGTATAAGCAGAGTTGGTCGATCAGAGTGGAACATGGATCAAGGGAGAAATACATACCTTAAGTGACTACACCTTGGGAGGATTCTAGACAAGGGGCAGGTTGCCAAGTGAGGTTGAGACCAGATCACTAGACTCACTGATAACTAATAGAAAAGAAACAGCAAGGGGGCCTTTGATTCTAGCCTAACCTTCATTGATGTCTCTACATGAAGCTATATTACCCTCTACAGCAGTGGTTCTCAACTTTTCTAATGCTGCGACCCTTTAATACAGTTCCTCATGTTGTGGTGACCCCCAACCATAAAATTATTTTCGTTGCTACATCATAACTGTAATTTTGCTACTGTTATGAATCATAACATAAATATCTGTGTTTTCTGATGGTGTTAGGCTCTACAGCAGCAGTTCTCAACCTGTGAGTCATGACCCACAGAGGTTGAGAACCGCTAGCAGGGTCACTTAAGACCACCAGAAAACACAGATATTTACATTATGATTCATAACAGTAGCAAAATTACAGTTATGAAGTAGCAACAAAAATAATTTTATGGTTGGGGGTCACCACAACATGAGGAACTGTATTAGAGGGTCATGGCATTAGAAAGTTTGAGATTAATCACTCTATAGGCTATGGAATGCCGAAGTAGAGACACAGTTTTCACAGAACAATTGTTTGTATGTGCAGCTAGAATTACTTAATGTTCATCCCAAAGTTGCCTATAAAAGTAGGGTGCCAACATATACTGTTAAGAATTCTAGAAAGAATGAATACGAGTTTAATGATATTTAAAATGCTGACACTGCAGCTAATCTCAACTGCACTGTTCAGATTTACTCTTTCTTTGCACGTCCTTGATGGGGCACAGGTGGCAGGGAGCAGGCTGAGCTTTCATTATAGGTACTACTGTGGTTTGACATGCCAACATTTGAGCAGCCCTTTATTTTTAATGTTTTAATTGTCTTGTTTAGCCAAAAAACAAAGCATACTTTGTTTTCTTGAGAGGATTTTGTAGCTTTCTTTATCTGCCCAAATCCCAGATTTATTAGTAATAGAACAACAGGCTGCTTCTTCTCGATGTATAATTCCCTTTGCAATGACTATTCCCTTCAATAGCCAAAAATCCCCCAAAAAGTATGATGCTTGGGTCTTTGAACACTGTTATTATGGCCTATAATGTCTGAAGGAATCTGAAAAATAATTCCTACTAGAAAGAGCCTAATTAAATTGTACTCATCCTTCAGTAATACCAAATTGTAACTCTCCCCACTAGATCATATGTTAATTAGTGCTGGCAAAGTTCACAGTTGATGATATACGGTGAATCCCTGCACCTTGGTCTTTCTATTAACCTCATTTAATATCCCTCTGTCATTTCCCCCTGCATCATATTTTAATCTTTCTACTGGCCCTCATGTTTGAGGGGTCAACATCCTGCTACCTTGGAGCCCTCCCATTCTTCATAGCGGAGCATTTCCAAGACACACAAATTTCTTCCTTGCTGGAAATGATTGCCTTTTTCTTTTCTTTACTAGAGGCCAGATGCATGAAATTTGTGTAAGAGTGGGCCTTCCTTCCCCCAGGTGTTGGCACCGGCTTTCCTTTGGCACCGAAGACCCAGGCTTTCTCCACCTGCTCGCAGGCACCTGGGACCCAAGCTTCCCTCACAGCCCTGGCTTCATCTAGAGGAACAGAAAGATGTCTGGAAGGACATCTGGTCTAATTATGCTTTTGTTACCTATTATATAAATAGCTTATGGTTGTCACACCATCATGCTATAACAACTAATCAGCAGGAGGCTGCATGCATGGAATGAGTGGGGCTGCATGCCCAGTGAGACGTGTATGGGTGGGCAGGGACTTGACTCTGGTGAACTTGACCAAAGGAGTGGATAGGTTTCTGGTTCCTGCCTCCTGTGGCAGCAACAGCCTTGGGACACTTTCTGGGTCCTCCCTCTCCTGGCAGTGGAGGTGGCTATGAGACTCTTTCTAGGTCCCGCCTCCTGTGGTGGTGGCAGTAGCAAGACTCTTTCTGGGGCCCACCAAGCCACGCAACTCTGGGTCCTGGGTCTTGTGTGATTTTGCATGTTGGGCCTCTAGTCTATGATAATAAAAGGACAGTGTCATGAACAGAATAACCAATCAACAACCAGTCACTATGATATGCATTAACCATCTCTCGCCGATCTCTCCTCCCAGTCCTTAGGCTCCCATCGCTTGATGGTCAGTGGGTTACCATAGGAACTGGGCTGGGTGGTAGCAGAGCGAGACTGGGGACTGGACTCATATGGAAGCGGCAGCATTGCAAAGGGTCATGGGGTGGCTGTAGCATCACGGAGCATCCTGGGGCATTCCCGGGTGGTGGCAAGAAGTGTTGCAGAGTGGCAGACAGAGCTCTGATCACAGGCTAGGCCTAGGGACTCTACATGTGCATGATTTCGTGTGCTGGGCCTCTAGTTATAGATAATAAATCACTTCTTTACAAAAGAAAGAAGGGTTAAGTATTAAGGAGGACTACAGACAGAGATTTCAGTCCTACTTCATTTGTCCTAACCCTTAGAGTTGTGTCACTATGAAGAATATGATCTCAGGCAGCATGGAGCCTCCCTAGTCTGTGGTCCAGAGATGGAATCTTTGGATGCAGCAAGGAATGGATGTGCAACCCCCTAGTAGCTGTGAGCTGGCTGTAAGCTGAATCAAAACCAGGTAAGACACGGTTCACAGATATTATTCTGTTATGCATTCATTTATTCATTATTTTGTATATTCATGCAACAGATATAATGAACAAAAACAAACAAAAAGTAAAAAAGCTAAACAATTTGAATAACTAACAACTTTTTTTTGATCCACCAGAAAAGTGAAATCACAGGATAAAGTGCTTCCCTACAAATTGGAGAGACAGACAGATGCAAATGACCTGGGGTAAGACAACATCCTATATAATAAAAGTCTACTGTGCTAAGTAACCAACCTTTTGACCATTCTCTACCATGTTCATTGACCACTAGGGGCAGATGCTCCAATCGGTAGGTTAGCTTACTACTGGGGTGCAGCAGATGGGGATTGAAAAAGATGGGCCAGACACACCCTGGAGCTTTCCTATGGCCCCTTCCCAGCCCTGATCATGCACTGGTGGGGTCTCTCTGTCTGGTCTGCACCCTCTCCCAATCTGGGACCCCTTGGGGGATGTTAGGGAACCGATGTTGGCCTGATCCCCAGAGGCCAGGCAAAGGACCTCCGATGCACAAATCCATGCCCTGGGCCTCTACTAAACTATAACTCGTGAACTGCTACAGCTCAGTGTGGACATACCTGAGAGATACAAACTTTAGGAGGACCAGTCACACTTCTGTGAGTTTTACCTCAGAATGATTGGAGAAATATCCCTTCCTGCTTCCTGAGGGGAAAGGAACCAGTTTTAAATATATCAGAGCACTCAGTTCTGAACAAGCCCTGCCCTCCAAAGAAACTATTTTACCAGAGCTTAATCTGAAATGTCATCGAGCCTAACATACGTGGAGGAAGGGAAATACCCAACTCCAGTCTCCTCCAGCTTGCTGTGTTTCACCAAAGAAGCACCAATGAAGTTCACAGTCTAGGGTGACAGGCTCACCAAAAGACAGGTCTACTCAGGATCGTGTGTTTATATGATTCCACCTTCTTCTTTTGGAACAAGAGATAGAGAAGATAGAGGAGTAATGATAAATCTACTTTTTCTCCATATGTCTTTATCTCACTTGTTAATCTATATAAAGGCATAGGTAAGAAATATTCAAGTAATTAACTACAAGTGCCTGAGAAAGTCTGTCTTTATTGAATTCACTAGTAGTGTCCTTAGTGCAAAATATCATCAAATGATGATGGTAGTGTGCAATTACTGTTTATATGTTTTAATTATAACTTGTCTCATGCTAATCCTCCCAGACATTTCCTAACAACCAAAGCAGAACAGATTCCCTTCACACAGATCACTTCAAAATCAGAAACTGCCTGTACAATACAAAGAAGTATTTGTTATCAAATATGAGCTAACTCACCTTGAGTCTCAACATAAGGAGTTACATGGGGAGCAAGTAAGTAACTGTATTTGATCCTGGAAATCTTATCCTGAAATCTTTATCAAGTTGGTTAATAGCCTCTGTGTTCATTTTTCTCAAGCCCAGAATGAAGGAAATCATAGAAAAACATGCTCAATACATCTTGATGATGTAAAGGCCATTTGAATTAAAATTATATAGCATGATATTGATAGAAGTGAAGTTACCCTAACTCAATTTATTTTGAATCTGACTTATGGGAAGTCATACCTTCAGTGTGTATAGTGAATTTGAAACTACTTAAAAGGCACAGAAATTTAAATACCTGGCAGTTCAGAGACTGCTAAGCTTCTGTTCCCTCTATCTTCCTTTTAGCTCATGGAAAATCTTGCAAAATTCTCTGTTACATCAACCATGAATATCCCATACATTTGTTCATTTATTTGTATGTGAATGCATTTGGAAGAGTGACAGAAGAGGAAAGAGTGTCTTGGTTGCGCAGGTAAGTTAATTGGATAAACACTACTATGCCCAAATGTGTATAATAAAGCCTCTGGAAATGTTATGTCCTGGAGTATGTTTTTGAGTTATGTTGCTCATTTTGTTTCTCCAAGATGTTTTCAAAATGGAGCAGCAATTTCAAAAGATGTAACTACCTGCACCCAAGAAAATAATCCTTATGCCAGGCATCAGGGTCTATAAAAATTCAAGCAGCACACAAACAATTCATTTCCTAACTCATTTCATGGCATGTCCTATAATATAAAACACAGAGACTTTCCATCTGAAATAATTTACCCCCTATGCCTACAGAGGAAGAGTAGGAATGTTTCAAAAATTTAAGGCATTGCAGCAACCTGATATTATGTTAGAACCTTGGTTAAACATAATGTAAGCAAGTAGAACTTTAAAATGAGTTAAGAGCCAGAAGAAACTCTAAGAGTCATTTGGTCTAACTTCCTGGCAACACAGTACTCTCTCCTCCAGCATCCTTTTCTCAGTGATCATCCTATCACTGCGAACATACTTCCACGAAAGGGATTTACTTCTTGAGATTGTCTATTGCATTCTTGAAATTATAATCATTATGTTTTTATTTATTAAGAATGAGGTGAAATCTTTCTTTCTCTACATGCCTATTGTTTTTCATTCTAAATGATAAAAAACAAGTCCTATCTTTCTTAAATTGATATGATACTCTATTTTTATTTTCTTTCTATTTTTATATTGAAGTGAAGAAAAGGGAGAGAAGTGAGTCATAAAAAAGCAGAAATTATTTTTTAATTAAGTAATCAACTTCCTTGGGTGTTATCTATGAATGTCCATATTTCCCCTCAATTCCTCACATTTGCATATCCACAGAAAACAATGATAAGCACAAATGTATTCATGTCACTCTTCTGTTTAAAATGTTTAAAAGGATTCTACTTATTTTAGGGTAATGTTTAAACTTCTTTACATGTAGGACCTTCTTCATAAGGGCCTACATGTACTGGCCTCTGGCTTCATGCTCCCTTAGCCTACTCAAGTCTCATGCCCACCTGGAAATCAACCATCCATTCACACTAAGTGTATTTCAGTACTTGAAAACCACTACACATACAATCTCTCTCTCTCTCTCTCTCTCCCTCTCTCTCTCTCTCTCTCTCTCTCTCTCTCTCTCTCTCTCTTGATTTCACCTCCTGAGATTCTTATTGTTCTCTGCCAAGAACATTCTTTCACGCCTCTTGCTCTGCATCACTAACTCTGGTCTCAGATCAAGCATCTCTCAGAAAGCTCCTCCTAACCATCGAAATTTGAATTTGATACCTTTCCCACAAGGTTTCACAGCATCCTGTAGTCTCATTAACATGCTCTTCATATACAATAAGTTACTCACTAGAATTATAAGCTATATGAGAGCAGAAGCCATACCTCATTCATTCACTATTTCAGCTCTTGTCTCTATTATAAATGCCTAAAAATCAGTTGCTGCTTAATGAACATTTGTGGGATTTATGAATAAATTATCAAATATGAATAATACATGTAAATCAGTTCAAGGTCACTTATCAAAGAACAATAAAATTATTTCCAATACATTCTACCTATTAAAACTGAGAGTTTATTTTAGAAATTTTTCAACAACCAAAGATGAGAACAGAAAAAAAAAGATTTCTAGCCAATTAAGCTGTGAGATTCTTACAGTAATGTCTGTGTTATTGTTAGCTTTGACAGTCCTTAGCACAGGGGTGGTTGTGTAATTATACCTTTGCTGGTGGACTTCTTTAAGCTTTGTTTTATAATGAAACTCTGGGACATATATTTATAAAGCACATAGTTCCATGACAACTTTTTCCTTTAACAATAGTTTTAAAAGACCTACACAAAACCAACCATTAGTCTCAAAACTAGAAAGGGCCCAAATAGATGTTTTTACTCTTTTAAGAGTGAGTTAATTGGGTTTATTCCAACTCCCATAACTAGGGTGGGACATTAAGCCACTACATCTGACCTCTTATAAGATAAGATCATAAAAAAGAAATTGAAAAAAGAAGCAAATCAATGACCAAGAAATGGACAATTTTCCTAGTAAGCTTTAAGCACATACCCAGCTTTTCTTATTACTTAGTTGGGACCTACAACCAGTAAGCCAGGAAGGAGGCCTGCAGATGTGTTTTACGTAATCAGTGCCCTAAGTTACTACCTGGCCCCATTGCAAAAGGGCTGTCTCAACCTGGAATGTGGCCTTATGCTTCCAATTGCTGTGTAAAGACTAATTGTTCCTCACTCTCTTCTTAATATTTTTCCCTGGGCATAATGTTCACTTTATTTCTCAGAATTATTCCAAATTGCCAAGTAATTTAAAAAGTACTATTAAATTTTACAAGTAAATCCTGCTATTCTATCACTGAATTGGATAGTTGAAATACGTGCAACATCAAGAGATAGCTGACAATTGTCACTTTTCAGCTGAAGGAGTTGGGACTAGAATCCAGGAAGAAGCTTTCAAAAGTATTTTTCTTCTTTCCATCACCTTGATCTTCATATTCAGCTCATTAGCCTTGAAATAACACCACTGAATGATCTTTTAGGGAATTTAAATCACTTGGACGATATCATTCCAGAGTTTCTAGAAAGGGTAGCATATGTCCCTAGTAAAATCTTCAAATATTAATGGGTTCAATTTTTTCTTTGTTTTCTTCAAGGACACAATCAATGTGACTCCAGGGCTCAAAGGGTAGGGAGAGACTAAATTAGAGAGGAGGACTCCACTCCCTTCTCCGCACACCAGCCTGCCTGCCCCCCTTCATTCTATTACTCTCCAAAAAGCAGCAGCCACTAGCCTATGATAAATCGATCTAGAAAAAGCCCACCCCCCTCTCTCACACACACACAAATGCAATGTTAATTACAATGTCTTATTGACAAAAGATGAGATCAGGCCACAAATTAGACATCAAAATGGACCACCTGTCATCCTGCATTGCCCTGTCATGGTGCTGAAAGTACTCTTTCCTTATTGGTCTCCCTTGATAGACTCTCCTGGGGGAATGGGAACTTCAGTGGGCTGTTTATGTTTCTAGCGCCTCCTGGGGTTGAAAGGCATAGTGATTAGAAACCTGAATGTTGGAGTCAGACACTTTTGGATCTGAAGCCTGGATATCCTGCTTAATGGCCATGTGATTACAATTTTCTACATTTGCAAAAGGGAAAAACAATAGTGCCTACTTCTTAGGGGTGATCTGAGGATCAAATGACAGTTTACACATAAAATATGCAGCCTGCACCTGACTCACCGTCATTGCTCAATAAGAGGTAAGCCATGATGATGATAATGAGATGGAAGATAATGATGATGAGCTACTTTGGCACATAAGCATTGGTGAATGCTACAGGATATTTTAATATTTTCTCTATCCTAAGCAAAAAAGTTGCACTCAGCAAATGGGTAACAGACTTACCAGGATGATCACTTTGTAAGTGATATAAATGTCTAATCACTATGTTGTACACCTGCAATTAATATAATATTGTATGTCAGCTGTAATTTAAAAATTTAAAATGATTTAAGAGACAATACCAAAAAAAGATACACACTTAGCTTATGTATACCAGTAAACTGAGACTTATTAACCAAGATCAGACATGTAATAGGTAAAGAGCTTAGATTCAAACCAAGATATGTCTGATTTCATTTACTGTCTGTCTTAATTGATTGGCCCTATTCACATCATGACCCTATAGACTGAGAAAATGAGTGGGTCTCTCATAATTAAGATGAAAAACCCCCATTTTAGGTCTTTAACACATATCCTGGCCCGTTTGCTTGGGTAAACACATTATGTTTGCCAAGTGCTAAATATATGATCTTGAGTATATTTAACCTTTGTTTCTTCAGATGTAAAATAGGCATGATGATAATACTAATTACTTTTCTCCTCCTCCTCCTCCTTCTAAATCCTCAATCAAGGATATTTTTCCATCAATTTTTAGAGAGAGTGGAAGAGAGGGAAAGACAAAGAAATATCGATGTGAGAGACACATCAACTGGTTGCCTCTTGCACATGCCCTAACCAGGACCTAGGCCCGGGAGAAGCCTGCAACTGAGGTATGTACCCTTGACGGGAATTGAACCCAGGTCCCTTTGATGCTCTATTCACTGAGCCAGACTGGCTGGGGCTAACACTAATTACTTTTCTATAGGTCTAAGAGTATTCACAAAGTTAATAAGCATAACATACTTAGAGCCTTGCCTATCATATAGCAAGCAAGCACTATAAGTACTAATTTATTATTAGTGTTAATATTATCATTATCATCATTATTATTACTTGACGCAAATAACAAGTGATAGCGATCCAACTGCAAGTTAATTAAGCAAATAGTTAGATAATTATTTTCTCATGGAATCAGAGGGCTGGATATGGGCAGCTCCTGGCCGTGGTTCTGTGGCCCAATAATATCCACAAAGACCAAAGTCCTATGTTTTTACTCCATTATGCTTAACATGTTGCTATTTTATCCTCACAGCTTCAGAATAGCTGCTAGAGATCCGACATTCACACCTACATTCAATTCAGGAAAGGAGAGGAAGAGGCCAAAGAGGCAGTGCAAGTGATGGCTGTCCTCTTCATCAGAAAAGCAAATGTTTTCTGAAAGGCCATCCCTTCACTCTCACAAGATATCCACTATGTTTTCTTAATGAAGTGGTATTGCATGTCCTCCAACATAGGCTTGGGACGGGGGTGCCTTTCTAGCCTTTCAAAGTCTGGGTTAGCGATGGGAAATGGATTTGGAAATGGATGTCAGGTTAGGCGACCAAACTTGCCATTGTATTCACACAGAAACAAGTGTAAGTCCTGAAATACAAAGTTGATGGTGCAAGTGTCATCAATATTCATTCAACTTTAAGTTTTTATTTCAAAAGCATTGAATAAAATAATAACAACTTTATTTAACGGGAAGAAAGGCAGTGTTCTGATTTATAGCAGCATGTTGGAGATAACAGTGAACATCTCAATGCTCCAATGTCCTGGGGAATTATCTGCAGAGACAAGTTCCAAAGTCAGCTTTGGAAGCCATGTTTGCAATATGAAAGTCCTGCAGACTGGTTCCCCTGTATACAAGGTCCCTGCATGTGTGCAAAATGACCATGATACCCTGAAAGATAGTAATACCAAGTGAATCTAGAAGGAACCTCACATTACTTATTTTCACAATAATGTAACTTGGCATACCAACAATCAGCTAATAAGTAAAAGCACATATAAAAACTGGTTTGGTTGATAAATCATATTTAAATTGAGTGTGTGATCCTTTCCACTGGAAGTACTCTTTGATTTGGGGACTTGAGAGTCGCTATTGTTTTTATCTAAATTAAAATAAAATATAATTTGTGTCTCAGACAAGCAAATACTTTTAAAGGCTTAAGTCTAATAGCTAGTCACTTTTATGACTTGCTAAGCATATGGTATATTTAACATCACATTTTAACAGCAAAACCAAGCCCACAGTGTTAATACTATCTTGAGTGACCAAGACATTCAAATCACAGCAGCATATATTTAGCCATTCTTTTACTTTGTCCTCTCTCTCAATCCCATTTTATCTAATATAAGTGTATAAATAATGTTTCAATCCATATCTCAGCATCTCAATCACAGAATATTATAGTAGGAATGGAAACTGGCTGGGAGAGGAATGAGTATTACCAGAGATGAAGTCAGTCCATGAGCTTGTGTCTCCTTACCTGGGGAGAGATTCAGTTGTTTTCAATTTTGGATAGAATATATAGTTAATAGTATATGTGTGAGGGCGGCATTATATTAAATGTTTATGTAATTTTTATTTGGAGCCTATATATGGGTACAAGAGGATGGACAGAGACACTGAACTGACAAAGGATACTCTGCCAGAATGGGTTCTGTCTACATGGCACTGTCACCACCAATCCTAGTTTTGAATGACAACTATGGTTTCATTTCAATTTAGCAATGCCCAGTGAGGGGAGTTCATGTGCTCTTCTAGGCTAAGTGAACCAGACACAGGCATTCTTTGGAAGGTCATTGGCAGTCATAAGAGGGAGCCTTCCAGACCTCTTTATGTAGAGAGGAATGGATATCAGGTTAGGAGACCAAACCCTTCACTGTTATTGTGCTTTGCAGATTCATTCAGGATTGGTGACTTTGTTTCCCAAACCCAGTATTTCAGGCCGAATGTTGAACACTTCTCAAACCCTGGGAGATGTATCTTCCATGTGTACACTTTCCCAGACCTTCCCACATTTATCTGAGCCTTAATTCATATATCAACCCCCTTAGTCACATACTACTTGTAGTGTCTTTTCTTACTAATCAAATTCAAGATGATTCAATATGTAAAGAATAGCAGATCCTGTAGCAGTGTTAACTATGATTTCCAAGTCTCATATTTATGTGTCAATGCATTTTGCCTTAAATCTATCCCAAGACAATTTCTACTAGTTTCAATAAGACACCAAAACACATACCAACAAGGGCTTTCTTTTCTATTTGAGGCAAAATAATTAAAGTTATGATTTGATTTCAATACACTTCTAGACAGCATGATTTCTGTACATGAGCATAATGGAATGTCATCTACAGAGAAAAAAGACATTGTGAGTGATGGCTAAAGATTTGCCAAATTGAAGTTTTTGTTCTGTGATAAATCACTGTGGAGCATGAGAAAAGTTTGTGCTCATTTATTTTATTCAAGAAAAATTGACTCAATAGGAGGAGGTCTCAGAGCCAGAAAACAAATCTGCAATTAGCCAAATATATCAGGGGCCCTTAGAAGATTTTCCACTGCAGGTAAGGCCTTTAAACACAGAACAGTGCTTCCTCCATTTATCCATAAGTAGTCTCTCTATGAGAGGTTACTTGGAGGGTAGGCTATTCCAAGAATTGTATCATTCAGATAGATTTAAGGCAAAATGCATTGACACATAAATATGAGACTTGGAAATCGTCCTGACTAGAGGCTCAGTGGGGAGCATCATCCCATATACCAAGAGGTTCAATTTTCAGTTAGAGCACATGCCCAGGTTGTGGGTTCTATCACTTGTAGGGGGTGCATGCAGGAGACAGACAATTTATGTTTCTCTCTCACATCTATATTTGTTCGTTCTTTCTCTCTCACTCTCTCTAGACAAATCCTCTGGTGAAGATTAAAAAAAAGAGCTGCATCATTCTATTGCCATAGATTAATAAAGGTGTATAATCTTGCTTTATATCTTTACATTTTTTGAAATTGGTAATATTACTATTTTCACTTGGGAAGCAGATGCAGAGGCAAAGCAGCAATGAACAGACTGTCGTGCTACAGTAGGAGGGCAGGGGAGGTTGTGGGGGGAGAGGCCTGTAGGAGATCAATGGAAAGACTTGTATGCATGTGTGTGTAGGCATAGCCAGTGGATACAGGGCACTGGGGAGGGGTGGGAGGCGGGGGGTTGGGGTAGGGGAGAGACAGATGAGGGCATGTACTGGGGGGTGGGGAGGGCAATAGGGAAAAAATAATAAATTAAAAATAAATTTAAAAAAAGAAAATAAATCTAAAGTTTATTTCACTTAAAAAAAATGAAGACAGTCTCTTTTAGAGTATCCCAAACTAGAAAAAATATTTATTATTTAAACATCTTGGGTTTAAAATAAATGAAAGGACTCTCATCACACTAATATACATATTTGTTTTATATGTATATATGTATATATGTTTATATACATATTTGTTTAATATATATATAAGAGATCATGACATTGAAGATTAGTGGTAAATAAAATTATTTTTCCTATCCTAAGATAGACAGGATCTCATTGCTTAATTTCTGAACACTAGTTAATATTAAAACAAACATGGTATTAAAACTATAGCGTATATATAAAAGGGCAATGAATATCAGTTGATAGAGTGTTGAATTATCACACAGTGAGCCATCCATTCAACCACCATCCATAATGAAACACAGAATGTTACAAAAAAGTTAAATCTTCTCTCATCTTCCTTCTGTCTATTATTCACCCACTGCCTTAAAAGTAAGTAGTGCCTTTACTTCCAGCACTAAAGATTAGATGGGCCATGGTGGAACCATATAGTATATGTTATTTTGTTTGACTTCTTTGCTCAAAATTATGTTGTTAGGATTTATCTCTATTGTTTCACTAATAGTTCACTTTTTAATTACTCTAAGTACTCCACTGTATAAACATATTGTATATTATTTATCATTTTAATGTTTATGAAAGGATGGGTTGTTTCTAATTTGGGAGTAATATAAATAGTGCTCCTATACTAAACAGGTATAAAATTTAGTGCCTGAATGCTGAACACAGCTGAAAATCCTTTAAGTCATGTAAAGTTGTATTTTGGAGAGCTCAGTCCATGTAAGAATACAGAAGTTTCCTCATAGGGATTGGAGAAGTTCAGAGTTCTATGTGAAGATTCCCACAGTCATGAGCTGTCAGCACCATGTCTCAGGAATTAAATGCACCCCTCTCCCTCCAACTTGGTTCCAAGTTTACATGGGACCTACTTGGTAGGTAATAAGATTCAGCTTTGTTCTGGCTGAACACAAAGGATGAGCTGCTACATATTACCCAAATTCTCTTAGCAATGAATTCTATTCCCTTCCTCTAACATGCTTCTGGATGAGCACGGCTTACGTTCTTCAGTCTGGGGTCAGCCTCAGCAGGTGTATAATGTAACTCTGGCAGAGGGTGTAGACATTGATTTCAAATATCTCCAAAGGTAAATGAACAGGTTCACTGTGTGTAGGCATTTCCCATTCTCAGTCTGAAAGCAAAACCTAATTATAATTCCCATCTTCCAAAGTCTCTAGATTAGAAAATATTTTTTACAAGCACTGATTAAATATGAACCAAGCAATAAGAGGAAAACTGAATCACTCCTAGTTGTCTGCCTAAAGAAAGGAATTTTCCATCATATTAACAATTCTGGGCTCCACACATGCAGAGTGGGAATTTAGGGGTACTGAGCATAGCCCTAACCAAACTCTTGTAAAGACTGGCATCCAAGGAAAGTAGAGTGAATGTTCTTACCCTTTGTCCCCTTTTCCCTTACTTTCCCCAGGGCAGAATCTGTTAATCCTTAGTTATATATATTCACTAATTCTTTCAACATTTTCAGTATACAAGGATCACATTATTCACCTATATAAGTAAAAACTTAAGTGACAGTTCGACCAGTAGCTATGACACACACTGACAAGCAGGGGGCAGATGTTCAATGCACAGGCATAGAAACATGCAACAGACTAATGAATCTCAGATGGAAGAGGGGAGGAGGGAGAGCAGGGAGATCTTATATGCATACCAGAGGCCCAGTGCATGGATTCATGCACCGGTTGGGTCTCTTCACATGGCCTGCAGGGATTGGCCAAATCGATGCAATGGGCCTCTGATATCCCCCAAGGGATCCCAGATTGTGAGATGGTGCGGGCCAGGCAGGGACTCCACCAATGCACAAATCCGTGCACCGGGCCTCTAGTATTTCTCTATATAAAAGCCTAAGCAACCATTATAATGGAATGACCAGTTGCTGTGATGCACACTGACCAACAGGGAGCAGACACTCAACACAGGAGCTTCCCCCAGCCTTCAAGCCCCAATTGCTAATGGGGCATGTAGGTCAACCTTCCGGGCCCTCCCTCCAAGCTATCAGGCCCCAATTGCCTGATCAGGGCTAGGCCCCTAGGCTGGGACAGGGAACCAGAAGTGGGTGGTGGCAGACATAGCCCCTTTCCCAAGAGGGCCGAGGGCCAGCTCTCTATGGGGCTCGCAGCCAACCTCCTAGGTTCCCACCCCTGTCCCTCCCCCTGGCTGGCAGGTCCTGATCAGCCCACCCCCCTTATGCTGTGGAGGCAGTTGGTCCCTCCCCCTAGCCACAGGTCCGGATCACATGATTGGGGCTGGGCCCCAGGCTGGGACTGGGAACTGGAAGTAGGTGATGGTGGAATTCCATGACAAGGGAAGGAAGAGGCGGTGAGGTGGGGTACTGATCAGCCTTGATCCCCAGCCAGACATAGGGACCCCACACATGCAAGAATTTCATGCACCAGGCCTCTAGTCCTATCTAATAAAGAGGGAATATGCTAATTGACCCTCATCCTATTGCAAAGATGATGGCGCCAACAGCCAAAAAGGAGGGAATATGCTAATTGACTGCCATACCCTCAAAGATGGTGGTACTCACAGCCAAAAGATGGTGGCACCCAGTCCCCTCAGCCCCCCAGGGTCAACCCAAGGTGCAGGCAAGACTCAGATAGTGGCTGCCCAGCCGCCCAGGGTCACCTGAGGCTCAGATAACCAGGGCCAGCTGAGGCTTGCATTGCTGGCAGCGGCATTAGCAGAGTTGTGATGGGGCATCATCTTCCCCGATTGCCGGACTGTGAGAGGGAGCAAGCTGGGCTGCGGGATACCTTTTCCAGTGCATGAATTTTCATGCATCAGACCTCTAGTATATCTTATCTAATAAAAGAGTGATATGCAAATTGACCATACCTCTGCTACAGCAACAAGCCACGCCCACCAGCCATTCCCACACGTCAATTACAGAGAGTATGCAGATTTACCCAACCAAGATGGCTACAGCCACACAGCAGGAGGGAGGCTTGGATTGCCCCTAGTGATAGAGGAAGCCAAGATTTTTACAAACCCTGTCCAGTGCTTAAGGCAAAAAGTTTTAATGGCTGTGTGAACAGGCTTGGCTCCCCTCCAGGCTACAAAGTTTCAATTGTAGAAGACAAATAAATCCCAGATACCAGGGCTTCTGCTTGGGTCGCCGAGGGGCATGGCCGGCCTGCAAACCAAAACAGTCCCCTCGCCCAGGCCACCCCTTGCCCCAAGGGAACCCTCACCCTGATCCAGGACAGCCTTCAGGGCAAACCAGCTGGCCCCCACTCGTGCACCAGGCCTCTATCCTATCTAATAAAATAATAATATGCAGATTGACCATCATTCCAACACACAAGATGACTGCCCCCCTGTGGTCAAAAGATCTTGCCCCCAGGTGGAGACAAGATGGCCACCACAAGAAGGCCAGCAGGGGAGGGAAGTTGGCAGGGACCAGGCCTGCAAGGGAGGGCAGTTGGGGGTGATCAAACCCGCAGGGGAGGGCAATTAAGGGTGACCAGGCCAGCAGAGGAGGGAAGTTGGGGGTGACTGGGCCTGAAGGGAAGGGCAGTTGAGGGGGACCCAGGCCTGCAGGGTAGGGCAGTTAGGGGTGACCAGGCCTGCAGGGGAGGGCAGTTAGGGGCAAACAGGCTGGCAGGGGAGTGGTGAGGGGGTGATCAGGCTGGCAGGCAGAAGCGGTTTGGGGCAATCAGGGAGGCAGGCAGGTGAGCAGTTAGAAGCCAGCAGTCCTAGATTGTGAGAGGGATATCCAACGGCCCATTTAGGCCCGATCCAGGTAGGATCATCAGCCCAGCCTGCTCCCTCTCAATCTGGAACCCCTGATCCATGTAGGATCAGGCCTAAATGACCAGTCAGACATCTCTCTAGGGGCTCCAAATTGGAGAAGGAGCAGGCTGGGCTGAAGCACCCCCCCTCCACTGTGCATGAACTTTGTGCACCAGGCCTCTAGTGTATATATAAATGCCTACAAAGATAAAGGGCAAGAAAGTATAATTTCTTATCCCAGAGGCTTTTGGCATTTCTATATAGCATATGTTCCCATCTGATGGGCAGAAAATAGTCTTTCTTTTGGATGGGGTACGAGCACCTGTCATATAAAGTTTAAGAACAATAGGCACATCTGTAGTACCATCTCTTTCTTGGAGAGGAAAACATAAATCATCACATGAAAGTCTCACATTGCATTCAGGAATCTGTCCTGTATGTCTCCCCAATATCATGGGCCTTTATGGTGACTGTGCTTTTTAAAAATGTTTTCTTAGTTTCTCTTTTACAGCAAAAAAGGAAACATCCTCTATTGCCTCTGGTTAATTTTATTTCAGGTTAGATTAGCACATAATCAGTTTAGAATATTTGGTGCAGGTAACTGCCCTCCCCTGCAGGCCTGGTCACCCCTAACAGGTCAATGTTTGTTGGTATTGATTACTGTCCAGTTGATATGGCTGACAAGGCTGGGCTATGTCTATGCCAATCCATTTAAGGAAATTCATATAGACTGGGTCAATGAAGGCAAGGGAATCCAAACACTGAAGATAACAGTTTTAATAATTCACAGACAGAGCTTCCAGTTAAAGAAAACCTGATAGTATTTGACATCTGTATTTATCAAACTTATTGAAAATTGCCTAGCCCTCCACTTCATATTCCCTCTGAATATAACGGAGTTACATAAAAAAGCATGTCTTTTCAGTGACTCAAGTGGAGTATTTTAGCCCAAAAACTCTATTGAGATTTCCTTCTTAAAAATAAACTGTATTTTACATGTTCTGAGAGAAGCATGAAGCTGGAAAGCCAACAAATGTTTAAAATGAGACAAATTAATAAATTATAGCTTCTTCTGTAAATTATGTTCTCATTATAATTCACTAAAGTGATGCGCTTATAGAACAGATGTTCATATATTCATATTCCAAATAGGTCCATTTAATCCACATGCCCAGACCATGTGTCTGATCAGTGATTTTTTAGGGGTCATGGTCTAGGAAATTTTGCTGCTTTCAACAAGGGAAATTTTTACTTCCTGTCATTAGAGTTTGTATTATTATACAAACTTAAAGTGACTCATTGAAAGCACTGCCTTGATCATTTACTGTAATTATGGTAATATTTTATTATAATGGTACTATTTGTTTATTTTGGGCAAGAGGGACATTTTCCAGATAGACTCTCTACATGGCAAGGTTTATTACTTCATTTTTTGTTTGTGTGCTTGAAAATAACCCAAGGATTTTTTATATAATTTGGAAAATATCTAAGAAATATAAATATTTTATAATTTGAGTATTTTGGAAGCTAATTCTGACATATAACAAGACTGATATAACTAATAAATTATATAGGATGAATTAAATTACAAACAAATCCAGCAATGAGGGGTACTGAATGGAAAAGTCAATGATAGTATATTTACTTGCAGAAATTTATATACCAATAGATAGGAATCATTATGAAAATAATATTTAATATTTTAAACAAACAAACTATATGTCATTTACTGTTCTAGGGGCATTCAAACTTATTTAATCTCAATGCAAGCCTATAAAATAGATACAATTACTATCCCAATTTTATAAATGAGGCTACAGGACTAGAGATTAGGAGTTTATCGGGATCCAACAAAAAACTGATGAATGTAGTCAGGTACCTAACCCAGAGAATATGAATCCCAAGTCTGCACTAATTTTCCTCTCTGTTCGTGTTTTATCATGAAAAATATCTGTATATAATGTAAACCAGAGCATTTGCATTTGCTATAAAATGCATGGACTGACTAACCATCCTGGTGACAGAGGAACTGCTTCTAGGAATCTTTAGGAGCAAGTAACCAGGATTATGTCTTTTGCCTTACTGTAAACATGGTTTTAGATAGAATAGAGAGTGTCTTTTAAAATTGTTCTTTAAATTTAAATAGCCTAGCAGGAATCCAAATAGAGTGGGGATAGTCTAATATCTTCTTCTTACTGGGTGAAAGCTAAGGACATGATTAGCCTCTAGACTGTTATCTACATATTAGAGGCCTAGTGTACGAAATTCGTGCATGGGTAGGGTCCCAAGGCCTGGCTGGTGACCAGGGCTAATCTTAGGGTGACCGGCAGGGCAATTGGGGCCTCTGCTTGCATCCGCCTTGGCTGGTGCTGCCTGTTTGCCGGCCCTCTCCCCCCCACTACCACCACTGGTCACTGCTGTGGGGTGACTGGCAGGGCAATTGGGCCTCCACATACACCCACCTTAGCCTGGCGCTGCCTGCTTACCTACTTCACCATCCTACCATGGTCCCACTCTCATTGGGGCCTATCAGGGCTGGCAGTGTCTCCATGTTCTGCGCCACTCCCTGGTGATCAATGCACTTCTAACTCTTAGTGGGTCAAACTCCCACCAGTGGGGACAATTTGCATATTAGCCTTTAATTATATAGAATAAGAAGTGAGTCAATTAACTGTCTCCACTGTTCACTTGTTAGACACAGACCTGTTTTTAGATAACTGTAACTTTAAAATGCCTACTATTTTATCACAAAGGTATTAGAAACTTCTTTGGTGAATTAACTTAGTCTGGGAAACACTGAGATGAAAAAGATATTTCTGTCCCACAGAAAGACAAATACTTGATTTTTTTAAAAAAAGAAATTCTGACCAAATGGGTGGATCTTGAGAATATCATGCTAAATGAAGTAAGTCAGACAGAAAAAATCAAGAACCACGTGATTTCACTAATATATGGAATCTAAAATGGAAAACAGATGTACAAATAAGATAAATAAACAAACCACAACTCATAGACACAGGTTACCAGAAGGAAGGAGGAGTTGGGAGAGGTAGTAAAGGGTCAAGGGAGTCAAATATATGATGATGAAAAGAGATTGGATTTTGGATGGTAAACACACAATGCAATATAAAGATCACATGTTATAGATTTATACACTTAAAACTACATAATCTTATTAACCAATGCTACCTGATTAAATTTAATTTAAAAAAAATCCCTAGCACCTAAATTTTTCCAACTATCTCTGTTGAATGTACGAAATTCTGAAGATAGAGTGAGCTGTTTTCTCTGTTGAAACTGTTCTTATAATTTCAGAAACTCAATATAACCACTCAACTTACAGTGCAACCACCAAGCAATCTAATGGAAAATGTTTGAAACTATAATTTCATTTGAATGAAAAGTAGTGTTTTCTGTAAATTGACAGTGGGGAGAGATTAAAGTAGCAATATCATCTAATAAATGAAAACCTTTGTTTCATTTTCTTCCTGTCTTCAATAAATGTCCCTAGGTCCCAAATCTCAATGGCTCAAATAGGCCCAGGGATTTCCAAAACATTCTTTGCCTTCCTAAATCCCCTAGTCCAGACAGCCCATCTCTTGAATAGTTCTGCCAAACTTTGACATACTTTTCTTCCTTGTTACTTCTGAAATGTTCTTACATCAAAAATTTCAAACACATCAGTAAATTCTTATTATTTTACTGGGAAAACCTGACATTTTAATGTAATTTTAAAGCCAGAAAAATTAATGTGAAATATTATTTTCCTCAGCTTTGTATATTTTATATTGTTCAATTTAGGTTAATTATAGTATAAATTCCAGAGAACTTTAAAGTGAAATTAGGCACATAGATGAAATATATGTGATTCTTCTAAATAAGTTTCTTGGAATGATTCTTTTCAACCAGAAGGGAATATGTAAAATCTTCTTAAGCATATTTAATGTATTTTTATGAAGGTATTTATTTAAAATTATGTTCATATATTTTCTATCTACTGGAAACATTAATAAATTCCTACCTATACATCCATTCTTCAATAAGTATCAGCATTTTTATAAACATCTCCATAAAAATATGTCTATTTATACCTTAAGTTATTAGAATATTTATGTACTATAAAAAGTTTTTTAAATTTATTTATATTTTAAGCTCTAAAAATGATCTTTAAAAACAAATGCATTGAGCTTCTTTCTCCACAGCCATAATCATCTCACAAGATTATGAGTCTTTGAATGAAAGGTCTGACTACTTCTCACTAAATTTTTGTTCCCACTTTTCAAATTTCTATATTCAAGTGCCAATTTTTTAATGTAAGAGATACATTTGGTAATTTGTGCAATAACCTCTGTAGCTATTTAATTGGAGAAATTATCATTGGTGCAGCCAATGAAATGATGATGTTGGTAATAGGATGATAGGGGGCAATATATACAGTAATTATGTGGGAATTATTTGCATTCAGACAGACATGGACTTAAATCCCTTCTCATCACTTTTTAGCCATGTCCACAGGCAAGTTGGCAGATTTCTGAGATCTTCAATTTCTTACTCTCTAAAATGTAAATAATAACAGTTCCTACTTCATAGGATTTTAATGAGAATCAATTGCTATAATGTTTTTACAAAACTTATCACAGTGCTTGGCACACTTAATCAGTACTAATTAAAGTTGTTTTTAACTACTACTATTATTATTAGATTAGCCATTTGCATTAATCAGATAATTTGTGGTGCTGCATGCCTTAAATATTCACTTATGTATTCATTTATATGTAAAATAACCCTTTTTATTAACACAATCAGAACTTGTACACCATAGAAATGTTGAAAATAAAAACAAGCAAAAAAGTTCAAAACAATAACAATAACAATTAAAACTTTACATTTTTACCATTCCAGATTCACTGCCAATAATATTTTCAGCCTATAGGTTTCTTATATTTTCTCTATGTGAACATGCTCACGTACATGTAATATTTTCCTACTAAAGTAAGATCATGCCGAAACTGGTTTGGCTCACTGGATAGAGCGTCAGCCTGCAGACTGAAGGGTCCTGGGTTTGATTTGGGTCAAGGGCATGTACCTTGGTTGCGGGCACATCCCCAGTAGGGGGCGTGCAAGAGGCAGCTGATTGATGTTTCTCTCTCATCAATGTTTCTAACTATCTCTCTCCCTTCCTCTCTGTAAAAAATCAATAAAATATATTTAAAAAATAAAAATAAAAAATAAACAATAAAGTAAGATCATATTGTGTGTACTTTCTCCAATCAATCTCCTTTATTATCTATTAATTTCAACTTTTCACTTTAGTAAAGTTTTATCTCTTTGATAGCTAGATCATATTTTACTTTTCCTTATATACCCTTAATATTCTTTACAGCTTGTTATCTACATTAGTATCTAATCCCAAACCATACTTTGCATCTGGATATGTCCCCAAATACTCTTCCAATCAAGTACAACCCTTTTTTATCTTTTTATATAACATTGATTCACTGCAGCGATAACAATTTGCTTTTTCCCATAATTTTCTCCTTTTAAAATGTCCTAACCTAGTAGTTATGGTCTCAAAAGTCCATGTAATAAAAAGAGAGAAGATAGCCCTGTCTTTTAAAAATATTATCACAGATACTCTTTGACCAGATGACTTTATTTGGTGTACAGTATATCCAGAATATTTGAGTAATATAGCATCTTGCCCTTGCCCTGACTCAGCTAGAGAAATTTTACCAAGTTTTATAGATGTCAATACTTCAGTGTTTTACACAAATCTCTCCTATTACATAATGTCTTCCTGCCATTTCATCCTCCCTCACATTAATATATGGAGCAAAAATTGCCTTAGATTTCCAGATAACCCAGGACCAGACTTTAACTCATGTGGTCCTTAAAAACCTTAAATCTAGATTTTTAGGCACTAAAACTACGGGGAATGCTCTGTTTTCCAGTCTATATGCATGTTCATGCAGGCCTACAACTGATCTTCAGCTAAGCTTGCACCTATCTTAACAAAAGTATTCCAATTCTAGCACAACTAAGAAGATAGGGACAGTCTTAAAAATATCTATGCATGTGGAAGAGGGGAAAATTTCTCATGAGGGAAAGGAAACAAGGTTTGCCTGTTTCTCTGAAGTCTCTTCCCTTTACGGTTTACTGATATAAAGGGAAGGAAACAGTGATTGATGTCAAGATGCTGGAATGTTCATTACAGATTTCTCAACTTATGCTGTCATTCTCTAAAGCAGCAGCCTTTTAGCAGCCCAAGTGCAAGAACTGATGTTACCTCAGTGTTGGAGAACCAAAGTGAAATGAATTAAGAGGTCTTCAGGAGGCAGATATGCCACTGCCCCAGGGGGCCAGTAGACTAATAATAGTAAATGGGCTATCAGATCACGCTTAGAGTTTCTAACAGTTAACTGTTCTCAACTCTGGTCCAAACAAGATTCCTAATTATATCATTCCTAATCATATTGTACATAATTGAGTCCATATCTATATTAATAAAAGGATAATACGTTAATTAGACTGGGAGACCTTCCTGACAAAGCCATAGTGGCAAGGCCGAGGCCGACGTGGTTAGGGCCAATCAGGCCAGGAGGAAAGGGAAATTGGGGGTGATGAGGCTGGTTGGGGGAGGGCAGTTGGGAGCAAGCAGGCTGGCCAGCGGAGGGGAGGGGCGGTGGGGTGCAGTTGGGGATAAGAAGGCAGGCAGGGGGGATGTTGGGAGTGAGAAGGCCAGCGGGAAGAGCTTTATGGGCAATCAGGCAGTCAGGCAGTTGAACCGTTGCTAGCCAGCAGTCCCGGATTGTGAGAGGGATGTCCCACAGTGATTGGGCCTAAACCGGCAGACAGACATCCCCCAAGGGGTCCCAGATTGGAGAGGGTGCAGGCTGGATTGAGGGACACTTCCTGCCCCATGCTCAAATTTCATGCACCGGGCCACTAGTTAATCAATAAAAGCATAGAAAAATGACCAATAGAAAAAAGAGTAACTGCATAAACTTCTATAGCAAAACCATATTTTTGACCCAGAAATTCCATTAACTACACACTCAATGAAAATGAATAGGTACACCCACTAAAAAACTGTATAAGAATCTTCATAGCAGCACTGCTAATATCAAATAATCTTCATATTTAAATGGAAACTATCCAAATGACATGCCACAATGGAAGAGACATTTTTAAATAATGACAATATATTCATATACTAAAAAATGTTAGAACTGTAAGAATACTAGTAAACAAACAATAACTACAGTAAAATTAATGAACTTCCCTATGCATAATACTGAGTAAAAATACTTAGGCACAAAATATCACATATTATTTGCAAATCCTGTCTATCCCATTTAGAAGACAGGATATTTTACTCTCAAGAGAGTTTAGTGGTTTTAGTGGAGCAAAAGAAAGATTATGTGGCACAAATATTTGGCTCTTGGTCTGGGTGTGGATTACACAGGTGTATGAAAATACATTGAACTATACAATTTTGGTTTGTATACTGATGTATATAACTATCATACACATTTGTATAGAATGTATATAGTACATACACACACATCTATAATAATAAAAGCATAATATGCAAATTGACTGAACGACTATCCTGAAGACCTTCCGGACGGAGCTGGAGCTGAATATATATGATAATTCAATAAGAAATAAAAAGTATATGTTTGTATCCCTTACAGCTTAGTTCCAAGTTTCTGTCACCTACATAAATAATAAGCAGTCTGATACAATGAAAATATACAAAGTTGGATTCAGAAGGCCTGGATTTTAAGCTGTTACCAGGAGAAGGTTATTGCTCTGAAACTCAACTTTTCATCTATATAATAGAACAAATAACTTATAAAGTTGTCATTAAGATTAAATGACTTGATGCATGATAAAATTATTGGTAAACTTTAAAATGTAGTATGTGTATATATCATATTAATAGAGGACAAGCTACTTAAGAAATACTTTTCAGATGAATTAAATAGTCTCTGCCATGACTTTAGGCATAGAAAAATATTTGGATCTTTTTGAGCAATTAATGAGCAATGCTAAAATTTTATAGCATTGAGCCAAAACCGGTTTGGCTCAGTGGATAGAGCGTCGGCCTGTGGACTGAAAGCTCCCAGGTTTGATTCCGGTCAAGGGCATGTACCTTGGTTGTGGGCACATCCCCAGTGAGGGGCGTGCAGGAGGCAGCTGGTCGATGTTTCTCTCTCATCGATGTTTCTAACTCTCTATCCCTCTCCCTTTCTCTCTGTTAAAAATCAATAAAATATATTAAAATTTTATAGCATTGAGAACATGCCTATATTATGGCAGGTAATGGGCATAAAATTTCAAATTATTTATTAAACATTTCACTCAGCATTTAGTAAAGATTTATTGCATGTCTACTACAAGCCAGTCAAGAACAGAAGAAAATAAAGTATTTTGCACTCATGAATCATGCATTCTATAGAAGAAAGGTAAGATTTGTGTCTAAATCTGAGCTATGCCATTTATAGTTCACATTACTCTACCTTTCTAAGCATCAATGTCCTCATCTGTACAACAGAAATGGTAACATTGGATACCTTAAAAGTTATTGTAAGAACTACTATGTGTAAAATTACTGGTTCACAATTTAGCATTCAATAATGAATGTTAAAGTTACTATTACAACTACCACCGCCACTATCATCACCACCACCACCACCACCACCACCACGGGCCTGCCATTCATGGATTCATATGGGGATGATTACTCCCTTTCCACTGTGAAGGAGCATGTCTTATCCTTTCTTTAGTTCACATTTCATAAGACATGGTAGCTATCTTGATCTGTATTTCCATACATTAAAATAATTCAAAATACAGAAAAAGTTTGTATTGACATTCTAGCCAACCTAAATTTTCTTAAGTTTTATAGTCCTGGCAATACTTGATAATTGGCATGCCATGTAAACCACCAAATCACTTCCCAGCTCCTCTCCCTGCCTCTATTTAATTATCTGCCAATTATTTTTGCATTTACCTCTGTCACAATAATCTAGTTCAAAAGAAAAACTTAGAATGTCCCTTTTGTCATCCTCCCTTCTAAATTCTGTATGTCTTACAAGAGAAAGTCCCAGGCCCTTAAGATAATATCTACTGTCAAGCATAATTTGATTGCCATCCAGCTGCCTAATTTCATCTTCCAACTCTATGTTCCCAACTCAGTACCTAATGTTCCATCAATGTGGCACTATTTACAGTCCCAGAGACACTCCACCTCATTTCTTGCTAATATATCTTTACAGGTGCCATCCTATCTACCTGATACATCCTTCTCTCCCTTCTTCCTGTCTCCTACCTACCAACTCAAAGGGGCTCTAGTATTTATCCCTCAGGGGGAAAAAATGTCATCAGGCTAGTTCGTTCGACTTTAGTCCTTCTACTTTCCCCCTTTCTCAAATTTTCTATAATAAGATCATATCCAAAACTTTAACATATAATGTGAATGAGGTAGAAACCAGAGATTGCTTCTTGGCCATTCCATCATTTTTCAGAGGTTTCAAACCACTGATCAGGATGAGTAGACTTTTTCTGTAGAGGTCTCTGCTATAGCTAGTCATCACTATTATTCCAGGGTCAAAACAGCCATAGAAAATGTTTTCAACTGAGTGTAACTGCGGTCCAGTAAATTTTATTTACAATATTAGAAACAGATTTGGATCACATTTGACCTGCTGGTTATAGTTGGGTGAGCCCTGGTATAAATAATAGGAACAATGATGATGATGGTGACACTGAAGCAGAGAGCTAAATTTTTTTCAGGATAACCATATGCCAGGAAGTGTGCTGAATATTATCTAATTTAATGCAATGGTATTACCAGATAAAAACAAATTGTTATTTTACGTATAGACCTTGCCAATTGTAATACTATGTTGTCATTCATTGACAAATACTGCAGAAATGAGTTTACAGCAAATAGTCAATTCATCCTTACTTTGGCAAGTACTTACCCATCATCTCATTCTATTATTAGGGCTATAAAGTGCTTTACAATTGCATAGAGCCCAAATGGGAAATCCAGCTCAAATTCCAGAACCTTCTCAGTTTGCTATGCTGACTTTAGTAGATGCTAAATTGAACTTCTTTATGATCTCTGGAGCAGATGGACCCATTAGCGGATTTAGCTGCCTGGGAAAAACCACTGAAATCTCCAAGGAGACAGAGCCTGGCGCATCTTTGTCCAGGTCTGGAGGCCTTGGAACTTCAAAATCAAACATCCCAGATGCGAATAAATGACACAGTAGCCCTGAGTTTTTCTGCAGTAAGACTAGTAATAAAAGCAGCATTTAGTGATTGTAAAACTTCTTGACATGGGCTGATTAAGATGCATTGTCTGATGTGGATTTTTCTTCAGTTCAAGTCAAGAGAGAACAAAGATAATCATTTCCATTGCTCAGGGCTCACTCAGACTGATGGATCCAGCCAACCAAAGCCATAGCAGAGGCCATGCCTTGCCACAACATCCCAACTCAACTCACTTTATCCCCTCCCTCTATTTCTCTCATAAAGTGGTGGGCTTTGCTGAACATCAGCTTTCAGATTCACTCAAGTCTAAGAAAAAATTCTCTGGATGCAATAGCAATGATGAAGGGAAAAAAAGCGGGGGGGGAATAATTTACATAGAATGCCAGCTAATAAGTAATAGGCCTAGGGGTGATTAAATGCATTCCTAAATTGAAAGTTCAGATTCTTCAAAAAGAGATAAACTTTTGTAGATTCATAAAGAAGGTAATAAAAACAGTTAATTAATTCCCTCTCATGAATCTCATTATGATTATTAAAAGTTCCCTAAGCAAATGTATGCATCACATCCTATATCGATGATAAGAACTATATACTTCCTTGAATTATTATTACTTATGTACTTGCATCTTTCTCAGTGATGCAGTTGAGCCATCCAAGCCTGGTAATTAAGTAGTTGGGCTTTGAGGCAAAGGGTTTGAGTATCGGTTTAGTGTCTTATTAACTACAGGCATACCTCTGCGATATTGTAGTTTTGGTTTTAGACCATTGTGATAAAGTGAATATTATAATAAAGCAAGTCACACAAATTTCTTGATTTCTCAGTGTATTTAAAAGTTATATATACACTATATTGTAGTCTAATAAGTGTCCATAACATTATTTCTAAAAATGTACATACCTTAATTTAAAAAATACTTTATTGCTAAAAATTGCTAATCATCATCTAAACCTTCAATGAGTTGAGCATAATCTTTTTGCTGGTGAAAGGTATTAGCCTTCAATTTGTACAAAAAAAAATACAATATCTGCGAAGCACAATAAATCAGAATACAATAAAATGTGATACATGAGTTTGTGTATATAGCAATTTGAAAAAATCATTTGCTTTCTCTGATCCCCAGTTTCCTTCCTATAAAGTGGGAATGACAATAGCACCTACAATTGTAGGATATTTGAAAGGATTAAATAGGATCATGCATGCATAGTGTCTGGGATACATAGAGTAAGCAATCAATAAATGTTAGTTATGATTTGCATTGAAATCAGGAGCTTACATAAAAAGTCATCATAGCAAATTACTTATCTGTGTACATTCAATGCTTCATGGGACATGCATTGCACAACAACATAGGGCAGGAATTGGGAATACTTCTAATATAGTGGGTTTCACTGTGTGTACCCTTTCTTCTAACTTCTCTATAGTCCTTTTGAACATTAGGTAGATAGATAGGTACGGATATGATAACTGCTAAAGATAAAGAAAGCTAGACATTAGTTAAAGCTATAACATAGATTTTATTCAATAACTACTGATAGTGAAGAGTTGAGCTTCATTTCAATTTGTGTAGAGGTTACTGGGCATTTTTTAAAAAGAATGAAGATGTAGGGAAGGGGAGTGAGTGAAGACTCAAGTGAGAGATTATAAAGGGTTGTCAGTGTAAATGTGATTAGGCCAGCTGGGTGCACCTGCTGGCAATTATGGACGTCAGGGTTCTCTCCTCCTAGGGATACTGTGAGACAGAGGTCATATCCCTTCAATTATTACATTTTAAAGGAAAGGTTGCCATGTCTACAAGTCAGAAGAAAAACACTCTTGACTTGTAGGGGCTGCACATACATTTCCAAAGGAGTAAGACAGGATCCACAGTGATAAGTCCTATTTAGTAAATGCTCTAAGAAAGGGATATTGGGAGTTGACTAGAAGGAAGAGTAAATTATTTTTCTAGCCATGAGCTTTGCCAGACAGAAACCCAAAAGGAAGCTGTGTTGTCCCAGGAACAAGGTGCTAGATTGCTAGAAGCCATAGTAAATCTGGGAGAATCTCTTAGTGCAAGAGTTTGATGAAGGGTACCTGCCAAGAGTTTTTGCAGCATTCACATCACACTGGTATATCGGGTCTCTCACTCCATTCCACTGGAAGTCATTGAAAGTAAGGAGAAATCATCCTGGATCTAAATAAATACAGCGATCAAAGCCAGAGACCATGGCTACGATTAAAAGTGGAATTAGTCCAGCCAATTCATAACAGACACTGTGTTTTTTGTTTGTTTTAAATTGTGGTCTGATCAGCTGATTCATTTGTTCATTCATTCATTCATTCATTCATTCATTCATCTGTCCATCCATGCATCAATTATTTTTTAACAGTTTACCACATACCAAGTAGTGAAAATAAAGATATAGTCTTTGCCTTCACAGAGCTTAAAGTATGAGAAGGAGACATGCAGTATATTACCTACAATAAATCATGTAACTCATGATGAGGCAGGCTGCTTTGGAATCTAAGCAGAAAAATACCAAGTTAGTGGAGGATGGAATCTTTGATATGGCCGAGTTCCCTTTCCTACCTTTCCCTTCCTCTCACGCAGGCAGGATCTGTTCCTATTGCCTTAAGAACAGGACACTACTGCAGAAAGCAGGGGAAAAGGCAGATTCCCCTGCCTTTGGAGTATCAATATCCAGACCCTCGAAAAACAAAAAGGACTCCTGGTTGATAAAAAAGATTCACTAGAAAATACCAGGAGACAAAGAAAGGCCTCTTCCTATCAGACAAGAAAATGATTCGGCAGCTTTAGGGAAAGAGGAGAGCAGGGGAATTCATAAACAAGTAGACATCCGCGAGTCCCAGAGAAAGATTCTCTGGAAATGAATGGATTAGGACGAAATCCCAAGTGAATGCATTTGGTACAGAATCAGGTCCTTGGTTCCTAGGTAAAGCTCAACCAGATTCAAGAAAGAGGATGTGACTCTCCATTGATGGTAAGTATACATGATGTGATAGATAGATTCACAGTGATTTCCTCACTGCACCATAGTAATGAAGAGGACAGTCCTGTTTGCCCAAGAATAGCATAGAATGAACATTTAAATGGTAATGCGAAACACTGCCTTTGTACTGTATGAAGATGGTTGACCCATGACTAGATGGCATGATAGATTACTCAGTGACTATCTATGTAGACAGATAACATTAAGTATCAGTTGTATACAACCCTGTCACATTGATGGCATACAGTATGACAGTGATTAAATGCAGTCTCTAAATTCAGAGTGTCTGGGTTTGTAGGCTCACCAAATTGAAACTATTTTACTCTTTGTGATTTATATTTCTCATCTGTAAAATATAGATAATACTAGCTTCTACCTCTAGGATTGTTATGATGATTAAAGACATGCTCAATGATGGTAATGAAGAGGATTAAAGCCCCATTCAAGAAAGGGGGAGGGATCCAATTGACTCAAACTAAAATTTCATTTCTACTTCAGACTAAGGAATAAAGATAAAAATAACCTGAGTTATTTGAAAATAAAAATGCATATTTCTGGTTGACTTTATTTGTGGACTTGGATTCATTACTGGTCCACCAGACTGGATGTGTGGGCAGGTGGAATCAGTGAATGCTTCTTAGAGAAAGAGATATTTCAATGTGAAGATCTAATGATTAAGCAAAGTTGAAAAAGACAGTATATTTTAATTAGAAAGAATTCTAGGTAAAAGTTCAAAGGTCTGAGAGGAGAATATATGGCCAGAATATGAGTAACTTTTGGTTTGGCTGCAGTGAAGTGTGAAGTGTCTAAATCTTAGAGTAAGCTTAGGGGAGGGTTATCTCCATAATGCACCAGGTTGCCCACCCAATCCTATATAATAAAAGTCTAATATGCTAAGTGTTCAGTTGTCTGGTTGTCCATTGAACCAATCAAAGTGTAATATGCTAATGATATACTAAGGCTGTTCAACCACTTGCTATGACATGCACTGACCATCAGAAGGCAGACACTCCAACTGGTAGGTTAGCTTGCTGCTGGGGTCCACCCAATTGGGACTGAGCAAGATGGGCTGGACATGTCTTGAAGCCCTCCCATGCTCCCTCCCTGGTCCCAATAATACACTGGTGAAGTCCCTCGGTCTGGCCTTTGCACTCTTGAAATCAGGACCTCTCGAAGGATGTTGGAGAGCCGATGTCAGAGAGCAGGTTTCGGCCTGATCCTGTTCAACACAGGAGTTGCCCTCTGGTGGTCAGTGCACTCTCACAGTGGGAGTGCTACTCAGTCAGAACCTGGGCTCATGGCTGCCAAATACAGCAGCGGTGGTAGGAGCCTCTCCTGCCCTCTCCTGTCTCCAAAGCAGCACTAAAGGTGTCCGAATGACGGCTTAGGGCAGCACTAAGGATGTCTGACTGACAGCTTAGGTCTGCTCCCCTGATGGTCAGGCTGGGCTGAAAGGACCCATTCCCCCAGTTCAGAATTTCATGCACTGGTCTCTAGTGTTATAAATAAAATGAGAGGCAGATAATATCAGTAGAGGTAAAGTTATAAACTTTATATATTTATATATCTTCATGACTGAGATGGACAAAAAAACTAAGGTGAAAGTTTTTCAGATCCCGAAAGATGATTAAGGAAAAATACCTCTCTAGTTTGTGTCACATGTACTGGTCTTAGTTCTCCAATGGCTTTCTACAGGTCAGAGATGGTGCTTTGTCTTTCACAGGAACCCCACATGGCACTTAGGAGCCACTGAAATCAATAAAGACTTGTGGGTCAACTGATTATAGTATTAAAGGTACCTATCTATTTTCTATGCCACTTGGGGTTTTCACAGTACTAAAACTAGCCTGAACTTAGGTAACTATTCTATCTGAGTTTCTATAAAATGAAACAACTCAAGCCCTACCAAAAAGAGGAGGGAAGATATTTCCTTTTTCTTTCTTTTTCTTTTTTGAGTTACTCATTAAGTATGAGTTTGGACTAAAGCAACCCAAACTAGAGGAAAGGCAAATCTTTCCCACTGCGTTAAAAAAAAATGGCTTCATAACAATAAATAACCAGTTGTTCTTATGTGTGTGTGTGATATTGCAATTCTATGAGTCAAATAAATCTTTATGTCATATATTAAATGCAAACAAATAGATAAGAAAGAATTTGGGGTGATTTATCACTACTTAGTGGCTGGAAACATAGAAGACAATATCAGCATGCTGTCTATTACTATATATTATCTATAGTTCTTGTTTGAGCAATAGACACTATCCTTTAGCAGATGGGACTACCACTTTTCTCAATATTCAGAGTGCAAATGATAAATCCAGTGAGTCATCAAGTAAGAAAATCAAGAAGGATCATGGCTACTTGAGATACTCTATTAGAAATACATGAGATGTTATCAAATTTACATACAGGTAAAGGAAATATTTCTTAATTTTTTTAATGTTAACTAATCTAAAATATTTCAGTGATAATAATTTTTGAAAGGTCTGAGTATATCTGCTTTTTAAAAAATAAGATCCTATGAATTAAAACACTAATTCTGATTATACAATAAATTAGGCTTATTTTTAAATTAACATATCATTTTACTTAAGTTGCATATAACACAAAATCATAAATAGCTATAGTTGTTACAGACAGAAAAAGGTAATAAATCAGTTCTATCAGAGGTGACTTCTATCAGAGGTAACATGTTAGAACCCCACAGAAATAATATATCACAAATTAATTAATAAGATGTTATATTAGACCATCATAGGTGATACCTGACAATCATGGGTAAGATGAAATTATTTTAGAAGGACACAAACAAAATGAAATAACTTAAAATGCTGTTTTTTTGGGGGGAAAGGTCTATTTATAAATAGTAGAATTCTCATAATAGTAACTATATGTGAAATTCCATAGCAAAATATAAAATTCCAGAAATATTATGTAAATGTCCCTAAGAATGAAAGATCCCCTGGGGAAAATTGAATAAGAGTGATTCTGTTCAAATAAAATCTAAAATTTGTATCATCTAGTGTCAAATCCCACACAGTTACCTGACAGGATTAAACTGTAGAAAAATTTTCTTTAGATTACCAACGAAATATTTTGAAGAACATACTGTAAAATTTATTTCACTGAAAATTGCATTTTATATAACATAATATTAAGTATTTTAACAAGTGATTTTAAATAAATCCTTGTCATTTATTTACTTATAAAAGTATTTTCAAGTATTAAGTGTTTCTCAAAGGAATAAATAAATGAATACAATCAGAATAAGTGCATGAACAAAATTCCCAGTCAGTAGGTATCTCCTGGCAATGAGAAAAACTCATACAATAATAATGACAAAATTTACCTTTTACATGTGTGGGGTTGGCAGCACTGAAATTAGGAGCTCCTTCTTCCCAACAAAAGACTGAGATCCACAGAAGTACAGAGACCTCCCTAAAGTCACACAGATAACATGTGGCAGAACTAGATCTTACACCTGTACCTGCTAACTTTAAATTTAACTTCCTTTTATCTTTCTATCGAATGCTATGGCTTACAAATCATGCCCACATACACTCTTCATTTGAACGTCACAACAACCTTGTGAGGTAAGGGAATGAGTGAGAAATGATAGGTGGAAGTTGGAAACCATGAGCAAGTTTGAGGACTGATCTCCTGAATAGGAGCATTCAGTGGGTGTCAGAGAGGTTAGCTGTGGGAGTAATGAGAAAGCAGACGAGTTAAAAATGGAGCAAGATTGTGATGGGCCCTGAAATCCAAGAAGAGAAGCTTATTTACTTCCTGTTTCTCTAGCAATACATGGAGACAGAGGGGTGGAGGGAGCAAAAGTAGTTTTACAGTTGTGAGTGGACAAAACATTTTTTTCTTGTATTTTTATTAATGATTGTATTATTTTCCATAAGAACTATAAACCCTTTTCCCCCATCCTTGTATATTATTTTCTGATTCTAAACTTATTCAGCAATTAGACCTATTTGCTAGCAGACTGTTCCAATCCTAATATTGTTCAAACATAAGATGAAAACTGTAGGAGGAGAGCAAAGGCCATCGTACAAGTATTCAAGAAGGTAAGACATACATTGTCACTTAAATCTGAAGCCCATTGTAATTCCCAGGTATTTTAATGAGATAAAAAGCAAAAGAATACTGTAGTAGCATCTAAATACAATTACAAATCAACCTGCTTTCAATTATAATAATGCAAAAGATAAAACTACATTTAAATAGCATTTTGTCACATATTTATCTTTCTCAATTTGATTCTCATCACCCCTAATTTCCAGTCAATAGATGACATACACGGAGATTAATGGCCTTTCCCAGTGTTATATTAACTGACTTAAATAGTATTTATGCTGTTCTTCAGCTTCCTCTTGGAAGCTCTCAGTCAGACAGATACTTGCTTTCACCAACTCCCCAATCAGTTACAGGTGGTCCCTTCAGTGCTACAAGGCCCAGGCTGGAAATAATGCCAAATCGTGTTGTATTTGATATTTGATGGTCTGTAATCAGAGATAACTTTCCAGATGCCAAATCACTGACCCACTTACAATCTTTGCCTCTAGATCTTCATTGTTTGCTCCTAGTCTTCTCCATTTTGACTGAATGTTCCATATTCTTTGGCAATCTAGATTGTCATTTGGTTTCTTTGGCACCTGTTACATACTAGAATATGATTCTTTGGTCTTTTATTTCTGTTTCTAATGTGATATTTTTATGAATTCCTTAACCCTCTAGTTCCTGGACTTTGTCTTTGGACTACAGGTCCCTTCCTGATCAATAAGACATACCACACATTTCCTAATGGACACGAAGTGGCCTGCCTTGTCTTCAACCACAGACTCTCAAGTTCAAGAAGGGCTTTCAGACCATAGCCACTATCTGTTCAAAAATAGACTATAACATTATAAAGCAGTGGCCCCCTCCCCCATAAGCCCAGTTCTCCTAGCTGATCTCTCAGTCTTTCATTCCTACACCTATAACTGCAGCTCCCTTCACTAGAAAAACCATAGTGAGTAGCCTGACTTTGCATTATCTCAATTTATTCTAGAAGGATCCCACCCTGGGCTGGACTAGCAGAGCCCATCCATCACAGAGGCTGCCCTGAATAGAGTTGCACTAAGCATTTCCTGCTTGAAATATGTCTGTCTTTATCATGTTTTGTTTTCCTATCCTTTGGAAAAATGTGATCAAGGTGTTTCTCTGCAATTCAACTTTATTGCTCACCGGAAACAACAATGTAAGCATGAAAGAAAAAGATAGGGATGGCAGAGGGTGGGCAGGCAATTGAGTTTTAAGCAGCTAAACAGCTTTCTGCAGCCTGGAGAAAATTTCAAATCTTATTTAACACGTTATTCAGTAAGACACGCTTTAATCAGGTATATAAACATATACGTGTAATTATCATACATTGCCAAGCACAAGTCAATTGGCATATGAGACGGTACATGTGGATAAATGGCATGAGCATCTCCCCGGGGCTGAAAATACAACACTAAAACCTAGTCACGGGTGAAATATCTTCTTACATTGGCATAATATTTCTATGGATTTCCCCAAGCGGCAAAATTGGTATTTTAAAATCAGACATACTCTTAACTCTGAATTACCCAAAGTGTTAGAATGCGCATCGTGAAGAAAATAAGAAGCCAAAAACGTCTGAGAAAAGATCAGGTATCCTATGCTTCAAGACTTGGGCAGGGAGCAGATAAATAACACAAGTCAGAAAGGACCTTTTCCTTTGCTTCCTTTCCTAGGTTGGTTCTGATCCAGTTCCTCCTCAGTCTTGGTCTCTCTTGAATCTCTCACTCTCAGGAGACACTGCCTGACCACAGTGCAAATTTGCTCTCTTCCTCCCCCTGCACTGAGCTGGCAATTCTCAGCCATCACTTTGTGGGTGTTTTTATAAGACAGGACTCTAACAGGGACATCTGCCTCAGCCATCCTTCCCCAAATTATCATGCTGTTTATGATGTTCAACTAGCCATTTAACAAGTCTAACTTCCCCAACTTGTAAATATTTATTGCTTTAACAAGCACTCTCAACCATATATTTGCTAAGACATAGAGATATAAAGCACTGTGGCTCCCTCCAAGGAGATGTGTGAGTTTGTAGAATCTGTCCGGTTGCAATTAAGAACTAAATGGAAGACATCAATTCAAGTGCACATGAATTGCTCGGCATCAACAATACCTGGAATTGTTCCGGGTGCCAGTGCAATTTACAATGTGCCCACTTGAGAAGTAGAATGGAGACACTAAAATGGCATTTTCATATATTTTCAAATACAACAACAAGACTTTCTCGGGAAAAGAAAACTTATGTCATGAGCAGAGCCACAGTCATCCATATTTCCAGGTCAGACATCACTAATTGACTACTGCACATTTTACTTCGAAGTAAGGTAAATTCTACTTCAATCTGCTACTCCAGGCAACCACTGCCAATTGAAAAGTGTTGGCACACAGGATGACACCTACTTCCCACTCTTACATAGAGACTAATTTTTCCAAATGCCATGTAGTTTATTAGACAGTCTAAACCAAGTATGTGAAACTCAAATGTTAACATGGGCCAAATAAATGAGGCATGTGGCCCTCGGGCCGTGAGTTTGACATGCTTGATCTAAACCATTAAATAGTCAATCTCATTAAATGTTAAATATATGTTTGTATAATGAATATTCAACATCTTGCTCCGTACACCGTAGTTACTCCTAAAATGCCATTAGTTATTAAAATTTCAATGAACTTACAGAACTGTACTTGAAACCTATCAAATTGTATTCCCAAAGTCTCTCCAATAAATGGAATAAAAAAGTAAACAAAAAATCAGTGAAAAATTCTCAATCTTCTTCCACCTCTGTCTTCACCAAATGCACTGTTACTGCTATTGGAGTTCTCCTTCCCCCCACATCGAGGTTTCTTTGTTGTTTACTTCCAAACTCCTTTATTGAAGATGAATTTTAAGCACTATATGCCTTCAAAAAAAGTCTTCTAAATAACAGACCACAAATCACTTGCATTGGATTTCCTTGGAGTACAATACAAACATGGCTCCCACTACAGACCTAGCAGACCAACATTTAAGAAGGAGACTATTGAATTGTGTGTGGATGGGAAAGACGATAGGATGTATGTAGCTCTGAAAACCTGCCATATGATTCTGATACATGGTAAGGTCAGTCAACTACTGTCCATGCCATCCTTTGAAGATTCATGACTTTCCTGCAGAAGCAGTTAAATCTTAGAGAACCTCTGCTGTGCATATTTTCCTTTCTGAACTTTGATTTCTTACTGTCAAGCCCACACATGCTAAATAATACTTTACTAATAACAAGTTTTTATTCCCCCAAAACTTATCTTTTAAAAACTCACGAATTCTTTCTGATATGAAACTCCATTCTTAGGATATGGCATCCTATTAAGAAAAAACAAATGAAGCACTCTGCTCAAGAGATTTTTACTTAAATTCTCTCCATTTGACACAGTGAACCTTTGACTTCTGGAGAATACAGCTAAGAGGACAAGAGTGTGACCTTTTTCTTATATAGATCCTAGAAAATAATTCTGTTTCTTTCATAGTCTGGCTTGGATTATTTCTGGCTTACCCATTGCTCATGACACCATAATGTCAATAAAGCGAGCTTTAACTGTGCATGTATAGTGTACCACTGACATAAATGCTTTTAGAAAAGGTGTGCTCCAATTTGTTGCTTTTTCAACTCAAACTATTTTCCTATCCTCAGAGACTCATGTACATGTTCACCTGTCTATATTCTCTATAGATATTATATTTTATGACCTCTAGTCAAAAATTATACACCTGATATCCCTTTTAGCAATTATCTGAGAGTCCTACTTGACATAAGTTGAGAACTAGTAATTGTGTTAAAATTAAAATCATAGATAATATTTTGTTTCCTTATTTCACTTTGACTATTTCAAATTTACCCTATATTCCTACTTGGGACAAACCCAATTTTCCACAGTAAAAAATTCAAGGCTCATAATATACAATTGACTGGTCCACAAACACTTAAAATGCACCCGGGATGTCAGGTGTGTCTTAGACATATTTTACCCTATTCACATTTACTTTCTTCACAGTCAAGTCAGTTTAAACATGAGGGGATGCTATTTCTAAATTCTACTTTCCATCTTCTTCCGCCCCTGTCTTCAATAAAGGGAGAGGGACATATTTTCAGAGGGAGAGGGAAATATTAATTTATAGAGTCTGGACCATTTATATTAATTTGGGGGATGTTTATTGGAAATGGGTTGTGAAAAAAACCACATAAGAAGCTGTTTGATTCCCGTGATTCTTAATAATCTGTAATGACAGGCTTACTTTTACCAGAGAACTATTAATTAACATTTATGATTCAACAGACATTTATGGGGACTTAACTATCTATCAGATACTATTTGGGGTGATTGAAGAAGAACCATTGAGTAATATAAATTCCCTACTCTCATAGTGTTGACTTTATAGCCTCCAAAATAAGAAAAATAAATGCTCTTTTCCTAGAGAACCACAGACCCTATGCTATAGTTTCAGTGTCGAGTATCCTGGGTACCCAGTACGTGCTGGCAAATATCTGCCATATATAAATATGAAAGCTGCCTAGCATTGCTTACATCTATAACAGATTTCTATATTATGTCCCCACTTAAATATACATAAAGAGGAAAGGAAGAATAAGAAGATATTTGCTGATTGAAATTTTAGGCACCAGACAAGTTTTGGATAATTGTTTCTAATAAGAGCCTATGTGTTTTAAATATTTCTTTATTGATTTCAGGGAGGAAGGGAGAGGGAGAGAGAGATAGAAACATCAATGATGAGAATCATTGATTGGCTGCCTCTTGCATGCCCCCCCCACTGGGGATTGAGCCTGTAACCCAGGCATGTGCCCTTGGCTGGAATTAAACCTGGGACACCCCCTCCACCCCATTCCCTCAATCTGCAGGCTGACGCTCTAGCCACTGAGCCAAACTGGCCAGACATGCTAATCTTTTTAGAGCCTATGTTAATTTTAGAGCAGTTGCTTTCTAGCATAATAAGATCTGTCAAATTCAAGTCATCTCACTGTGCCCACAATATGAACAGACATTCATATTATCTGGAATACAGCAGATAGATGTTGCTATTTGGGGGAAAAGAGAAAAGGTGACAGCATTGTCCCATTTCTTGGTGTGCTCTGGTCACATTTCATTTTAATGTGATTAGGGGCCTTTTGACACTTTAATCAGGGTGGTATCTCATATGCCTGGAACACTTAGCTTGGGACAGGAGACAGAACACTGACATTTGTTTTCTCCCCATGTTCAGTGTGTCACTGTCACTCCAACCTGGTGGGTACCAACAGGTGTGCAGAGATGAATCATAGCTAAACATTTTAGTTTGTTCTGGGTCAGAGGCCAGATGGCAAGTAGAGCAAGACTTTTACAAATGGACTTCTTAGTGATTAAGCCAATCCCATCTTATTTCCATGCTGTTGCAATTGGCTGTTTTTCTGTACTGAACAAGTCCCCCTGTGTGAAGTCTAGGTGACATGTGCTATCTAAGATGAAAATTCTTTTTGGCTCATACTGAAGTCAATTTTGTCCAACTTTAATTGATGGTGTAGGTACTAGGCTAGTAGTTTTTATATAAATCTCATATGTATTTGTCATTACTACACTTAGAGAGAAATATTTTATTCAAATTTTACAAATGAGGAAACAGAAACAGACACTGAACTGCTCACTTGAAATTAGTATGTAATTAGCTGTGGTATTGGAACTGAGCCTTCATCTTCTGTCCTAAATCATTGGGAAAATTGAAGTTGCAATAAGAGAACTTCCAGAAATGCAAAGTATCATGAACTTCCACACTTAACTTATTGTTTTAGTTGCAATTCAATTATTGTGGCTGTTGAATCATCCATTGACCAAAATGGGGTGCTCTGATCAATAACTTAGGTATCAAACTTTGCAACTGAACTTTCTGAACTACCTGGGCTTTGATGTTGTTATCCTTCCTCCACAAGCAAAATGAGAGAAGTGAGACAACCATATGAATAAATTTGGAGGCAATTTCCTAAATCTAATTCTGTATCCTCAAAAAATATTTTACATGAGCTTTCTTCATTCTGAGTTTATAAAATGCTGTGAAGCAGAACTGTTACACCTGTGTTGAACAATGATGAGACTGCAAAGTAGAGGTGTAAAGCTAATTACTCAAAATCCCAAAGCCAGCCAGAAGGAGAACTATTTGGTTATATGTAGTGTGTCACAGAAAACGTATGCCCACATTGAATAATTATTAATTCCAATGGGTTAAATCTAAAAAGAAACATCAGTTGAGCTTTCAGAAAAAAACTGTGTATGTATACATTTTTTTGGGACACCTATTCATTTTCCATTCCTATTTTTAGTAGACATTCAACTTTTAATTACTAACTTGTAAAGGCTGTTTATTCATTGATAGCATTAGTCTTTATCCAATACAGTTACATATATTTTTTAGTTTGTCATATCTTTTAACTTTGTATGTAAAATGTTTAAACTTTTGAGGTGAGGTTGATCTGTTTCGTTACAATTTGGAGCTATGGTAAAATACTTTCAAAGCCCTACTTTATCTCAAGAGTATAGAAATCATTACCTATCTTACATATCTTTTTTCTCATCAATTCGGAAATATCCAAAATAACCTAACCTCCCAACACTACGGAAATGATTAATATGTCTGAGTGGGTGGTTTATGGGTAATATCCCACTTTCTTCTTCAGATCTTTGTGGTTTAAGTATATAAGGACTCTTCTTATTTCCTTAAATCCACTTAAAGTGTCTACATCAACAGAGATTTTACTGCCTCATGGATCTGGCCAGTTCAGGAATAGGCCCTCTACAGGTTTTGGGGCCCAGATTTGTGTTTCAGGCTTTCCCCCCGCCCCCTGACTTTGAATTTAGTTGCTCTGCTTCTTCTGCTTCATTCACAAGTATAATGTCATGTAGTCATGACAAGATGGCTGTTTGACATTGTGCATGAGGGGCAGGTAGAATGGTGTCATAGCTTTTCCTAAAGATGTAGGGTTTCATTTAACCAGGAGCCTTGGTTTTGTATTAGCTCATTGGCATGGGGTCATTAGATCCTGCATCTTTCCCTGATCTAATCACAATGACCCTGGGTCACTTAAGCCAATCAAGATCATTTCTGAAGGTGAGAGGGGGGCCCATTTCGCACCAAATATTCTGCCAACAGTAAATTTCTTAAGAGATAAACTATTTGGCAGGGGAAAGAATGGATACCAGTGATGTAACAAACAAATGCCCTCTACAAATCTTTCTTCATTGTTCTTGGTAGGAAAGGAGTATATATATACTCAAACAATTTAAAAAAAAATGTGAATGAAGTAATTTTCTTCTTGCGCCCCATCAATGTCTCCTAGAATAAAGAGAGAAGTTATTTCTGGAAGTGCAAATTCTAAATGATTATATCTAGCATCCCTGGCCTGGCTGTCAACTGAACTTGTTAACAGCATGGTCCTTGGAAATGTCATTCATCTGCTTAATTAGCCCTAAAGGAAGCACTTGTTTCAAATTAGGAGCAACAGCATTTCTGAAAAGGACATAATAGCATTCACAATGGCAACTTGTTAAAGTAACAGGGCTTTTAAGGCTGAGTGTAAATGAAACTGACTGGACCCAGAACTACTTTCATTCAGTTGGTTTCCCAAATCTCACAAGCATCCACATCTTCATCACCTCCAACTATAGCTACCATTCTTGTCACTAAGGGGGAAATGAGTTCTGGAGTAATTGATTGTATACTGTGACAACAGCAGAGTTATGAAAATATTGCAATCATAACTGTGATATAAATACATAACTACCAGGGTTTTGTGTTTCCTTATGATTTACACAAGTTACAAACTAGTTTTACAAGTATTTCTGTGCAAGTATTCACATATATTTGGAAAAAATAATAATTGAGACAAGAAGGGGAAAGAGTAAGAGTTAAAGAGAGTTAGTTGACTCAGTGGAAACCAACTTTTCCCTATTTGTTTAATTCAAATGAACTTGATAATATATCTTCCTAAATAGTTAACAATTTACATCTAGTGGACTCAGGGGGTAAACTGATTTTGTTTCATTTTCCCACTTTCCATTATTATTGCCCTGGTTTTCTGCAAACAAGCTTATTCTTTAACACCTTTGTGGATCCTTCCCACTATTCTCAGTTGCTTCAAACACTTAGAGGGAATAAATAATTTATAAATAACCATATATGTGCAGTGGATATATGCTGCTTGTCTGGCCAACCAACTTTTATTTGGAGAACAAAATTTCCCTCTGCCACACTCTCACTAATGCTGTCAATCCCAGCCACTTAAAGGAACACATGACAGTACTCCATGCTACAGGCAAGAAGATCAGCCCAAGGTGAGCTGACATATTCAAAAATCTGGTGGACATTCTCCTTTTAAACATTACCTGTAATTGTATAGGCTCCTGGTGGTCTCCTTCCCACAACACAGAAAGATACGACCAGAGGATGAAGCTCAGTAAAGCTTAATACATAGAGGAGCAGAGCTGAGCTATAGAAAAAAAGAGAAATAGCCAATAGCAGTTTCTGAGCTCCTAGATTCAACAGGAATTAAAGGCCACTATACTCCCAGATCCCCTAAGTGTATGAGCCAATTACATGCCTTTATTGCTTAAAACAGTCACACTTGGGTTTGTGTCACCACAAAAATACTTATGATCTATCCTTTTGACACTTGCTTTTTCTTATCTTTTAAAGTTTCATATTAAACTGCACTTGAATGGTATTTAATAGCCACTTGCTGAATGTAACCTATAATAGCTTTCTAAGTCAGAACCACATACTACACAGAATGTGGAAAGAGCCAACCGTGAGGATGAGGATGATGGCGGCGATGGCCTTGGTGAGGGGATGTAAGTGACATAAAAGTTTTTGAGGATGAAAAATTCATTAGCAATGTTGAGTTTGTCTTCAAAACACACAGCTCTGTCTCTAAGCCCTTATTCACAATGTTTTTGTGTTGCCAATGTAATTGTGGGAAAAAATGCTGGGTTCCTATACATAAAGAGATTTTCTTTTAACCCTTGTTTGGAGACATGGTAAGTATATCTAATAGAATCCATTGCTTGCTTGTGATGTGGCATAATGATTGAAAACCAACATTCCCTTGTCTTTAAAGCTCTCCACACCACTAACTCCTGCCCCTACAGAATGGCAAGATTATTGAGTGTTCCTACTAATTAAGAAATTCAAACCAGGAGGACTGAATTATGTATGTTTTCTCTCCACAGCTCCATAGACAAATTCTACACTAAATTATAGACCCCAATATATTGCAGAAAATATTTTACAGGCTTGGACAATATAAAAATAATCATCTCCATAGCAGCATCAAATATTTTAGGGGCCGAAACAGGTGAACTATGCAGGCTTTTCCAAAATGATTTCAATGTACTGTCCCTATGTTAGGAGTTCAGGTGTACGATTCCTCCACACTCTGCTGACAGGTTAGTCCCCAGGCAATGGAGCCCAAGTTTGACTCCTAACCTGCAGAATATTAATGAACATAGCACCTCACCCCAAGGGCTGTTGTAAGAATTACATGAGCAAATCCCAGGACACCAAGTTCTCCCTAAATGTCTAAATATATAAATGTGTGTATGTGTGCAGATGATTTTTAGTTAGGAACTGATATGTGAGCAGGAAAGATAGTGATAACCATATGCTTTCAGTTTACTAATGTGAATCTTAGGCTCAGGTCATAAAAGGCCATGGCCCAAGGCAGTACTACCTGAGTTCGACAGGTGGAGAGCTGGGCCCAAAGTCTCCTAATTCCCAGCCCAGGGAGCCGTCCACTGAACAGAGGCTTTCCTCCAGAGCGTGGACAGAAGCCACACATCCTCCGATGTGCCAACGATAGGTGGGAGTTAATCTGGCAAAGCACATCCTCACGTATTCATACTCACTCACATTTTTATATCCTGAGAGTAATCGTTCTGCTTTGCCATTTTATGTTTCCTCCGTTTTTCAGATTTCTCTGACACATAGCCATTATTCCTCTGTTTAGTGTTGTGCCTGATAAATCCTTCCCTCTCCCTCCCTCCCTTTCTTTCAACTTGTATGCGTATTTGTGTACCTCACTTTAGTTGGATTCATGTTTTTACTTATGCATGCACTGAACACAGAACCACCCCAACTACCTTGAGAATGTGATTCGGTCTCTGATGGCCTCTCTGTATAAGCTTGATTCAAATTGGATGGTGCAGTATTTCCAACATGCTTTCAATGCACTGCTGCCCACCACATCCCATCCCCCACCAAGTGTAACTCCTGGTGTGTGGCCACATAAACAGGCCATGGGGACACTGGAAATATAGGCCAAAAGCACTTGCTTTCAGGTTTAGAGAACCATTATCCAACTTATAGGAAGTGGGGCAATAATACTTTCAATAAAAGGCTCACTTCCCTCCCACAAATTTGATGTACATTAAATTAAATTTGCTTTTTGGTGATAAACATTTTTTTCCCTCATAAATTGAATACCTTATCTCAGACTGGAAAAAGCCTTTTCAATTCCTTCAAAATGTTCTGTAATAATAAGGCAACTCACTCTTCTATTTTTTTATTTCCAAAGTAATTGGCTTTGATTCACTTTTGATTTTTTATATTGTACTTAAAAAGCCCAAGCTCCTGAATCAATAATGCAGAACTGAATTTTCTGTCCTCAACAATTATTTACAAAGTATGGGAACACTTGTAATTTAAGCTGCCATTTAGGCAGGATAGTAGTTGAGTTGCTTGCCTTTTAACTTGATAGAATGGGGATGAAAGAAGTCATTGTGGCCAAGAAAAAAAATCGGCTTAGAAGCTACCAGTATTCTAAACATCATTGCTTTAGGAACAAGAAGAAACTTCTAGGTTTGGTGCATATATTACAACATGAGGTATATAGATAAAGAAACTATCAAACCATATAGCTACCGAACCATGTTAAAATGTACCAACACAAATAAACAGAATTTTAAAATTGCTGGTTATCATAAAAAATCTATGTTATAGATCATTTGATATGGGTATTCTTCATCACATCATGTAGGTAGTTACTTGCTGCATTTATGCATAAGGCTCTAATTTGCAGTCAATAAAACTATCTTGTCTAAAGTTGCTGTGGTGGGTGGCTGATGGGAGAGAGTGCTAGAAATACAACATGAAAAATATTAAGAAAAGAAGGATAAAAATACCTAGAAGTGGACCATAATGCAGGTAGGTTCTTGACAGCAAATCTGTCTTAAATGTGAATGGAATCTAGCAGTACAAAAATAGACTTCAGCCCAGCCAGTGTGGCTCAGTGGTTGAGTATCGACCTGGCAGGTGGTCATAATGTGATTCCCAGTCAAGGCACATGCCCAGGATGCAGGTTTGATCCCCAGTGGGGGGTATAAAGAAGACAGTCAATCAATGATTCACTCTCACCACTGATGTTTCTATCGCTCTCGCCCTCTTCCTTCTTCTCTGAAATCAATAAAGATATCTTTTTATAAAAAGAAAATAGACTTCATCTCACAAGTCAATGATGATATGCTGATTTAATTATTCTGGAGTGTGAGATCGAGAGGGACTCTGAGGCTGTTCATAGGCCTGATGTAACCTATTAATTTTTGTTATAGATGTGAGAAAGGGGAGAAGGCATAGTGGACCTGAGTCACTTAGTCAATTTTTGTACTAAATTATTTCCTCTCCTTAATGCCTTCTTTATTAGCTCATGCTAATTATCACTCAATAAATAGTTGCTTAATGAATGTGTAAATGAACTAAGGACCTTATCCTATTATTCTCTCCTACATGAAATGCTTTGTTTTGAGTCCTTACTTATTCAGCTCCCACAGTAAGTAGACTGGGTATTCTATCACATAGGATTCTCTCATTGTGTGACTGCCTGACGAACTACTTCACTATATTCAGGTCTTTGTCAAATACCATCTTCATGGAGGCCCACCTGACTTCCCTATTTCAGATTGCATTAGTCTAATCCGCTCCTTTTAAACTCAAATTCCCTCAGACTCTATGAATAACTTCTTTATTAAGATTAATGATTGTTCCCCCAGCTAGCAAATACATTCTAGTTGCTTCATTGCAGAAGCCTAGTAGACACTCAGTGAGTATTTCTTAAAATGAATAAACTCTTCACAGGAAAACTTTCCCTATATAATGGCTTTATTAGCAGCATAAACTGAAGGGCTGTATTCTATTTCTTTTGCATTCTCCAGAGACACATAGCAAAGCACTGAGAATAGGCATTTTCTTGAACATTTGATAACTGATTTGACCTAACTTCAATAAGCCATTTGTCATGTATGCACTGCTATCAAATAGGAAATATTTTTCAGCACTTGCTATGTACTAGGCACCATGCCAAGTTATTTACACACATTATCTCATTTAATCCTCACAAAAAAACTGTGAGACAGGATCATTATCTCCATTCCACAAAGAAAGAGAGTGAGGCTGAAAGGCTTCAGCATTTCTCCCAAGTCAGCTTAGCAGGTAAGTGACAGTGTGGGTTGCTTGAGGCTATCTCACATCAGAGGCCCAACATTTAACCAGGAGACAGAGAAAGGCATGGACTTGGGGACATAGTTGAAGGCTATCAGATTGAAAGTAAATTTCTAAATCTGGTTCTACTAGATGCTGAGTGATCCACTTTTTTTTTTAATTATTCTTTTTGTGTTTTTGAATGATTCACTTTGTCTGTCTCCTAGTTTTTCCTATGTAATACTGAGAGATCATTTATTGCCCAGGCTCAGAGAAATGACCAAAGTAAATAAATAACCTACACCTGCAAAGTGTTTGGGATTCCTAACATAAAAACCCTGCTCTCTATTTCTAAGGAACATGAACATAATATTAGCTTGAGCATTAATAACCTGTTCCCGCAGGAGGAATGGGTTGCAGTTAGCAGAAAACAGCTCTTGACATGTCATAAACTAAAACTCACTGGGAAACACTCAAAAGTTCAAAGGGGAAGGAGCTAGAGCAGGGGCTGGCATAGCCAGTGCTTTCTAAGTAACTACAACCCTGTGCCAAGCTGGAGGCAGCTGGACTAATCCCACTCAGCTGGAAGGACTGCACACTCATGCAAGTCACTGTTACCGCTAAAGCTAGTTCTTCTGGTGGTATGGCACTGAAAGAGCCAAGATATCCCCTAATGTTTTCTACAGATGTTAAAAAGAAAATCAGACCTCAGCTGGTAAGCATTAACTTCCAAAGCAGGGTATTAATTACCACATTCATGAATTTGAGTTCTTTTTCCCTTCTTATCATCCAGAAGCATCTAAGCAAACCAAATCTTCCATCTTTTTAAAGGCCTGATTGCAAAGAACAAAGGCTTACTCAGATGCTCCATGAAAAGAGGTGCATTGTAAGGAATAAGACCTCCTGCACAGACCGTTATACAGGCACCCACCATACAATAAAACATTACAAAAAGCACAAAAGTGACAGGGAGCAAAGGAAGTCAGGGCTGGGTCTCACAATCTATATATCTGTTACATTTCCCTCTGCTAACCAACATCCTCTCCTTAATGTTGACATTTCCAATTACTTTCATTATTTTCTTCCAAAACTAATACAGCATAGCATCTCCTCATTATATCACATATATGTCTAAGTCAAAACCACAATGAGATACCACTGCATGCCTGCTAGGATTTATCCGACTGTAAAGTTGAGCTGTAGAAAGTATAAGCAAAATGAGGAATTGTTGAGAGAAATAACTTTCTCAAGAGAAGAGTCATGATATGCCTAGCCTCAGATAAGAGAGAGGGTGAGTGGATCGCAGTAGCGAAGAAGAACATGGAAAAATGTGAAACTTAATCCATAGGCAGGAACCATCTTGTGGGCATCTTGGTGGACATGTAATATTTGGGACCTTAGCACAGCAAGAAGCGAGAGAAGGAACTTAAGCTAAGGAGTAGTAGCATCATTGTTTTTTGCCTTTCAAAGAGATTGCTTTGGAGACTATAAGGAGAAAGAAATGTAGGAGAGCAATAATGGAGGACAGCAAGAGCAGTTAGGTGGCCCACAGACAGCCTCTGATAAGAGAAAATTATGTCATAGCCTCAAGCTAGGCAGTGAGATGGAGAACAATAGGTGACTTAGAGAGATGTTTGGGAGTTGTAATCTACAAGATTGATTGACTAATCAGCTAATGACCAGATATTTTGACTTGAATGACTGTTGCTATCATTACTCAAAGTGAGAATCTGAAAAGGAGTAGATTTGATGGGAGGGTTAAGAGCTCAATTTTAGTTAATTTGCACTTTAGGCACCAGCAACCTCTCAGTTGAAATGTCCAGTTAATTGTTAGATGCAAAGACTGAATGTTAGAAATGAATGAGAGATATAGGTTTGGGGTTAAGAAACAGTGGGAATATCTGAGGTCACTTCTTCCTAAGAAATGCCATCTTCCCCAAAAACCATTTTTAGAAATATAAGAGATCATAGAGGTTATTTACTGCAATTCTCCTATTTCTCAAATGAATCAGCTATCCAGAGAGCACAAGTAATTTGCTATGCACTATGTGTAGGAAGCAGTAAGTGGCAGGGAGAGAGAAAGGGAGAAGGAGTCAAAATTTATCTCTTCCAAATGCAGCAGCATCTTCATATTATATCATACATCTAATTATAATGTACTAGAAGCCCAGTGCACAAAATTTGTGCACTTGTGGGGATGGTCCCTCAGCCTGGCCTGTGCCTTCTCACAGTCTGGGAGCCCTTTGGGGCAGGCCTACGCTGGCAGTTGGATATCTTTAGCACTGCCACGAAGGTGAGAGAGGCTCCCGCCATTGGTGCTGTGCTGGCAATCCATGAGCGGGGCTTCTGGCTGAGCAGCACTCCCCTTGTGGGAGCGCATTGACCACCAGGGGGCAGCTCCTGCATTGAGTGTCTGCCCCCTTGGTAGTCAGTGTGCATCATTAGCACCGTCATTTGCATATTAGCTCTTTATTGTATAGGATAATTTGCACTCCATAAAATAAAATGGCATTTTAGTTTACTTTAATTATATGTAAACATTCCCTAATTTTTAAAAGATCACATTATACTTATGGATTGATACAGGAATGCTATGTGATTATGATTGATTATAATTTCTAAAAGTTCTAGTTATTGTTATACTATTAATTAGTTTAATGAAGCATTAATTTTGATTGAATATATACTAGTAAGATTTTGATTTTAGAAATCATTAACTCATTAACAAGTTATTGCTGTATCTATAGGAATCACTAGATTAACCTCCTAGTGTAAAAGAAGCAACTTCCCAAATAGCAGAAACCAGAATTACATTCCTGAGCTGTTTTTAGTGTTAATTTATTTGAAAGGAATCTATTTTCATTCTGTAAGAAAGGTCAAATTACTCTGATTTTATCCCTCCTTTCAGCTCTAACAATTTTAAAATATAGTCCCCCTTCGTGCTCTTTATGGTAATGAAAATATGTGAGCCATGTAATAACTATAATTTAGCACATTATAACAACAACAAACATAAATAAGTTTCAAAAATTGTGCATGTTTTCCATCTCTGTTCTTTGTGGCACATAAAAAAAATTCAAAACCTCTGTGAATAAGCTCAGAATTCTAATCAATAAATGAATATGCCATCTTATTCCCTTCTAAACTTTGGGAAAAAATAAGAATTACTGCCCAGTCTTTGGAAACTTCAAAAATTAAATCAGAAAGAGAGCTTAGGGACCATTGAAAGACCCTTGCTATGATTCTAACTTCTATCTTATCTCCTGCCCTCATTGTATTGGTCCCACTGACTTTGTTTCTTGAGCACAGCAAGGTCATTCCTGATTGGGGGCCCCCAAAGGAACTGTTCCTTCTGCTTGATATAAACTTCCCTCAGATCTCTTCATGGCTAGACCATTTCCATCATTAAGACTTCAGCTTTAAGTCACCTTCTTAAAAGCATTGCCTGACTATCAGTGTGATCCTGCCCTTACTTTCCACCCCATTTCCCTATTCTATGTATAGTATCTACAGTAGCTAATCCCTCTGTTTACTATGAAAGTATTTTCAACATATTTTCCCATATCGCCCTCTGGAAGGGAAGCTCCAGGGAAGCAGGGACTTTGTCTTGTTCACAGTTGTGCCTACAGTGATTAGTGAGGTGCTGCATGGCAGAGTAGGCTCCACCGATGTTTTTATTTTTTATTCATTTTTTTTAATTAAATCTTTATTATTCAGATTATTACATTTGTTTCTCTTTTTTCCCCTCCATAGCTCCCCTCCATCCCACTCCCACCCTTCCCTCTACCCTTAACTCCCTCCCTTTGACCTCATCCATAGGTGTATGATTTTTGTCCAATTTCTCCCTGCACACCCCTCACTCCTTCCCCCTGAGAATTACCAGTTGACTCCCTTTCTGTGCTCCTGATTCTATTATATTCACCAGTTTATCCCGTTGATCAAATTTTTAATTCATTTAATTTTTAGGTTCACTTGTTGATAGATATATATTTGTTGTTCATAATTTTTTGTCTTTTACCTTTTTCTTCTTCCTCTTCTAAAAGAGTACCTTTCAGCATTTCATATAATACTGGTTTGGAGTTGATGAACTCTTTTAGCTTTTTCTTATCTGTGAAGCTCTTTATCTGCCCTTCAACTCCCATCTGGCCTGCATCTTTTCTGTTGAGAAATAAGCTGACAGTCGTATGGGTGCTCCCTTGTAGGTAATGAACTGTTTTTCTCTTGCTACTTTTAATATTCTCTCTTTGTCTTTTGCTCTTGGTATTTTAATTATGATGTGTCTTGGTGTAGTCCTCTTTGGATTCCTTTTATATGGGGTTCTATGTGCTTCTTGGACTTGTATGTGTATTTCTTTTACCAGATGTGGGAAGTTTTCAGTCATTATTTCTTTAAATAGGTTTTCAGCATCTTGCTCTCTCTCTTCTTCCGGCACCCCCACAATTCTGATGTTGGTATGCTTGAAGCTGTCCCAGAGGCTCCTGACATTATCTTCACATTTTTGGCTTCTTTTCTCTTCTTGCTTTTCCAGTTGTTTTCTGATTCTTTATATTTCAAATATTTGACTTGATTCTTGCCTTCCTCTAGTCTGCTGTTAGGTCTCTGAATAGTATTTTTTATTTCAGTCATTGTATGTTTAAATTCTAGTTGGTCCTTGATCATCTCAAGTTGGATCTTTTTCATCTCCTCTTGGGACTCGATAACTTTATCCAACTTTTCTAGGATATTCTTGAAAAACCTTATAAGCGTGGTTTGAACTCTATATCCAGTCATTTCTTTTCCTCCATTTCTTTTGATTGTGATCCCTTCCCTTGTCTCGACATTTTCACTATGCCAGGAGAACTTGTGTGTTGGATTCAGCCTTATGATACCAGACTTGCAAAGCCGCAGAAGCCTCTGTTGAGCTTGGGATGGGTGGAGTCTCAGGGCTTAAGGGACCGCCTTGCCTTCCAGTCAGCCCCGCCCTCCACAGCACCTGAGTCTCATGTGACTGGGTAATGGCTGGAGCGGTCCCTGTGCGTACTCGCTTTCTCGCAGTGCCTCTAGACTGTTGCCCCTCCGGTTTCCCTGCGCTCTGGGATCATATGAGTCTGGGTCCCCAGGGTTTTGCCCGAAACTGGGGTTTAGTGGAGTTAGAAATGGCACAATTGGGAGGGTCTGTCTCCCACCCACTCATGAAAACCAGTGACACAATCAGCAGTCTGTCCCCTGCACACAGGGCTGTGCGTGCCACCAGACTTCTGATCTTTTGCAACTCCCCTTAATTTCCGTGCACTTCTCCCTTTTCACAGTCCAAACTACCCCTGTATGAGTTTCGGCTGGATCTGGGGTTTAGTGTCGTAGGATAAGGGTTCAATGCCATTGGGAGTCTCTGTTTCCCTCCCGCCAGAGTAAGTCACCCAGGTACTCCGGCACCCACTCTCTCAGCACATGCGTCTTTGTACCTCAGCTTTTTGCAGCTCCTCTGGGTCTCTGTGAGTCCCTCTCTTTCCTTCTAGTTGTAGAATTTCCACTCAGCCAGCTTTCCTGTGGTTCTGGATGATGTCCGTTCTGTCTTTTAGTTGTAAGTTTGAAATTGTTGTATGAGGCAGCAGTGTAGGTGTTTACCTATGACGCCATCTTGGATTCTCCAGAACCACTGATGTTTTTAAATGATTATTCTATCATACCTCCTTCAATTTATGTTTGGAGCCTGTGGCCCACCAACCAATGATAATCCTAAGGCAGGGACCCCCTATTTTTCCACTGAGAGTCAAAAACACTTCCTATCCTGATCAATCACATCTGAAAGGATCCTCCTGAGGGCATTTAAATATTTGTTGAAAATTTATAAATAGTAACAATAAGAAGATGACAGGTAACATTTACCGGACATTAATTAGGTGCCAAGCTTGCACCGCTTTATATGCTTTAACACATTTAATGTTTGCAATAACTTTCGGGTAGTAAATTCTATTCTTACATTTAGATAGAAAGAAAACAGAAAGAGATCCAAACTGATTTAAATAACATGCCCACAGTCACAATGTGACATCCCTTAAGGTGTCTCAGGATGAAAATATATTCCTTTCAAAAACACTGGTCTTTCTTAATGATTGCAAACACAGATACCTATTTTGTTACATTATGTTGTGAAAACCTTACAAGATATTTCATTGAACACTGAAGAAAAAAAGCACCCTATATGAAAAACAAACCTCAGGACAAGTAATGTCCCAGCCAATCGGACTGATGAGGTTTGTATTCTTCACAAGTTTCATTGTGAAGGAAACATCGGCAGGAGCTTTCCCTAGGTTACATCATATTGATCACCGGAAAACTCTGTGGCCTCAGGCTTGCTAATAGGTCATCCATCACCGTAACTTCCCCAGCGCCTAATGGAGAAGTGCCAGCATTTGGGCCCCAAGGATAACAAGATTAATAAAATACACACGGTCATATTTTACATGTATTTTTCACTCCAAAATAAAATGAATCCAATCCTGCATTCTTCATATTGACTTTTCTGAGTGTTAATGTCAGAATTTACAGATTTCTTTTCAAGGTCCTCACAAGTGTCTAACTGGCACAATAAATAATAAACTTAAACAGATTATTTAACTTAGAGAGATGAGACTGTAAGTGATTGTTTGAACAACAGGTATGTTGATTATTTTCAGGGTTGCACATAGTTAAGGAATAGAAATTGTCTTCCTCCCAAGACTGAAGTGGGAAACCATCGAGTCCTGTGTTATGTGTAATTAAATGAGAGCACTTGGGATAAATATAAATATTTATATTGACACTGATTTTAAACTTTGTTGGAATTTTTACAGTATCTAAAAGGAATAATAGAAATCATGAATATAAAAAGAAGTTCAATATCTGGCTCCCTCTTCCAAAGAGCCTAACAATCTCAGCATCCTTAAAGCCATTCTATTTTCTTCATTCTTAAAGAGAACTTAACATTTTTTTTCTTTTTACATATTTTTTCATTTTTCCTTACAAAATAATTAATTTATTATTTCTTTTGAATCATTATTTTACCCAAATCCATTAAAAACTAGTTCTGACCTATTAGGAAAAGAGTTTCCTATATTGTTAGATGTAGGAAGGATGGCTGTGTGGTCAAGAGAGAAGGGCACTAGTTCATCTTTCTGGGTGACCTTGGAGGAAATGTTATAGTTGTGGTACTTCAGTTTTCTATGTATCAGAAGACAGAAGTTAAAATGATAAACTCATAAATGGATTTCTCCCTCAGGTACCCTTAACCTTAAACTTAAGCACCTCCTCACCTCTCATCCCATGCAAGGTCCTTGAATTCAAAGGTTATAAAAACACTGAAATATTTCAAATACATGTATATATGCATTTTCCTATTTTTGTTCTAGATCATAAGACAATAGTTTTTGTTGGATTCTAAAAATAAGTTCATGACTATGCCCCTGCTCCTATTTTCAGAGACACTGTCTACTCTTCAACTCTACCCATGAGAGGCTGTATCTTTAAAAAAAAATGTTTGTATTAATTTTAGAGAAAAAGGAAGAAAGAGAGAGAAAGATCAATGTGAGAGCCCACAACCTGGGCATGTGCCCTGATTAGGAATCAAACCAGCAGTGCATGGGATGATGCTCAACCAACTGAGCCACATCGGCCATGGGAGTGGCTCTGTCTTAGAGTAGATGAAAGGACATACTCTGGATTCAAACATTTTGGTTTCTTTCCTACTCTTCAAAATACTAATTTTTGGCCTTGCACAAGTTACATCATTTATTGCTTATTAGCTGTCCTATCTAATAAAAGAGTAATATGCAAATTGACCATCACTCCAACACACGAGATGGCCATGTGGTCAAAGATGGTCACCCCCATGTGGACACAAGATGGCTGGCAGGGAAGGGCAGTTGTGGACAATCAGGCCAGCAGGGGAGGGCAATTGTGGCAGGGGGGGGGACCCAAGCCTGCAGGGGAGGAAAGTTGGGGAAAACCAGCCCTGAAGGGGAAGGCAGTTGGGGGGGAACCAGGCTGGCAGAGGAGGGCAGTTGGGAGTGACCAGGCTGGCAGGGGAGGGCAGTTAGGGGTGACCAGGCAAGCAGGGGAGTACAGTTAGAGGCGACCAGGCCTATAGGGCGGGGGGACAATTTGGGGCAAACAGGCTTGCAGGGGAAGACAGGGGGAACCAGGCCTGAAGAGGGGATGGCAGTTGGGGCCACCAGACCTGCAAGGGGAAGACAGTTTGGGGAAACCAGGCCTGCAAGGGAGGGCAGTTGGGGGCCACCAGGTTGGCAGGGGAGGGCAGTTAGGAGCAATCAGACCAGCAGGGGAGCAGTTTGGCTTTGATCAGGCTGGCAAGGAGTGGTTAGGGGGTGATCAGTCTGGCAGGCAGAAGCTGTTAAGGGCAATCAGGCAGGCAAGCAAGCAGGTGAGCAGTTGGGAGCCAACACTCCTGGATTGTGAGAGGGATGTCCAACTGCCCATTTAGGCCCGATCACACTAGGATCGGGCCTAAAAGGGCAGTTGGACATCCCTTAAGGTGTCCCAGATTGGAGAAGGTGCAGACTGGGCTGATAAACACTCCCCACATCCCGTACATGAATTTCATGCACTGGGCCTCTAGTCTTTTCTCTAAAAGGAATAATAAAACAAAGTTCCTTTGAAAGCTTAAGTAAGATTCTGTAAGCAAACTTCTTGGCACATAGAGAACACTTGTTTCTGTTATTATTTATGTTTTAAAATAAATGGTCATATACATCTGATTATATATTTATTTTTCTAGTATGTTAGTAGAAAATAAGAGTTTCAACAAATATGTGAGAAATAAATGAATGAATACATGGACAAACTAAGGCTTTTAAGTAGGTCAGTAAATATCCTTAATCAAAATCAGATATAAAATCCTTTGCCACAAATTGTGCTAAATAGTGAAGGAGTATTAGAGGAAAACATTGAAAATACTCATGTTTTTCTTTTTATTTGCTTTTTTTTTTCCTCCCTAGTACCAGAGCTGTTATTCAGTCTTACTATGTAAACAAAAAGCCTGCTTGGATTCAACTGTTTTATTTCTTTACATTCACAAATATAATTGCCCCAAATCACTAACCTGAATATATACTAGATAATGATTTTTAAATAGCTTAAACTAATATCTCCAGCACATAATCTATTTTGAACCTTTCTTCCTCAATTTATTCATTCAGAATGTTCATTCAAGATGCTATACAGATGCATTAATATTTAATATTATAAAAGAAAATGAGGATTTAAGGAAGTGTGTGGTTTTTCTTTTGTTCTTGTAGACTAATTGCAGAGCTACTGTTACTATTTCAATTATTAGTAGTAAGCATTTAACAGACATCTGTTTATGCTGGAGTTTTAGGCAGCCTTGTCCTGTAACAGCTGGAGATCTGAAATAATGATCTTTGAATACTAATTCACCTGTAAAGTTCATTTTGTATGCAACCAATTTGAGACATTTTTCACATGTCTTAATTGTTCCAGACTTGAGACATGGTTTCAGGACATTGGAAAGAGCCAGAGTCAAGGTGGTCTCACTTGTAGTAACTGCTCCCCATCTAATTAGCAGCGAGATTTCTGAACAACCCTTCAAGTCTCCAGGTCTCGGTTTCCTCATTTATAAAATTAAGTGTATGAGCAGTTGGCTAGAACCCTGTGATTTTAGGTCTGTAGAGAAATTAATTACTTGAGTTTTTTAAAAAAATAAATCTGATTGAGTTGTTCCTGCTAAATCACCATGGAAAGTTCAACACATTTTTTTTTCATTCATGGTTGGAAATAGCATAACAATGCCAAATGTTACTTTATTTTTTTTCTTTTTTAAAGGTTATCTTGGCTCCAATGAATGATTTTTTGTTGTTCTTAATCCTCACCCAGGAATATCTCCCCATTGATTTTTAGCAAGACTGGAAGGAAGGGAGGGAAGGGGAGAGACAGAGAGAAACAATAATATGAGAGTGACACATTAATTGGTTGCCTTCACACAAGCCCTGACCAGGGATGGGGATCTAGCCTGCAACCAAGGTACTTGCCCTTGGCAAGAATCAACCTCAGGACCCTTCAGTCCGTGAGACAAAGCTCTATCCATTGAGCCAAACTGGCTAAGGCCCAAATATTACTCTTAAGTATAAAGTGCCATGTAATGTAAGTAAGAAAAGGATGCCCAGGGTATAAATCTTCTCAGTTTATTTATAGCTTGACTCACATAATAGTATATCTCTCTCCATTAAGCATTTGATGAGAGCTCATAATGTAGCAAACACAGGACATAAAACTAAATCTCACATAGTCCCAACCCTTAAGAGCCCACAATACCAGGAATTTATGGTAAGACTCCCTGATTGAAAACAGTTAAGATAATGGTATAGAAAGCCTCATCCCCCTCCCCCTATAGAGACATCAATTCAACAACAATATAGGGACCAATTTCCTTTGTGAGAAATTCAGAAAGCAGGTAAGAGCCTCCTGAACCCCAGGTGAGTATAAAATCAGCCACACTGAGGCCAGTTGGAAAATTCATGGTACATAATCACCATAGACTCACCTGCCTATTCAGCACAACAAAATCTGAGAAAACTCCCTGCTCCAGGGTTCTTGCTGGGGAGGAAAAGAGATGTTCTCGCTTTTCAGGGAGCTTCCCAGAGGGCTAGTTTGTGTCTTGCTTGAAGCTGAGCACTGGCAGGAAAAGGTGTCTTTCATGGACCTTCCCAGAGGACTAGTCTGTGTCTTGCACGAATTTAAACACTGGCAGGAAAAGGTGCCACATTATAGGCTACAGAGAAGAAAGGCAAATTTTGGACTAGCACACCCTCATCCTCTATAGCTCTTACCCCTCTCCAATACGAAACAAGCTTGGGAAACCGTCCAACTCCCAGCTTTTCCGTGGGGAGGGACAGAGTTGGAGCATGCACTCAGTGTTCCAGCGTTTGAGAGGAGCTCCCCAAGGACTGGTTTCTGTCCCCACTACTCTGCTGTACTGACTGGACAGGCATCCTCTATCTGCCCGGAGGCCGCTAAGAACAAAAGAGGGCAGGACAGCTTGCTGCTCCTCAAGACCTATGGTGCTGCAGACTGGGTGACACAGTTCAGTGCCTTATCCCTGGGGAAAAATAAACAAATGGGACTACATCAAAATGAAAAGCTTCTCCATAGCAAAAGAAACCATCAAAAAAAAAAAAAAAAACAAGAAAGCTCACTGCATGGGAGAGCAAATTTGCCAATGTCATCACCGATAAGGGTTTAATCTCCAACATTTACAGAGAAGCGTGGAACATGTACCCACAGTTCTAGAATCTCAGAAGGCTTCTAACCAGGCTGGTTTCTGTCTGGCCTACTGAAGCACTGGTGAGTGTTGGAATAACCAAGAATCACGGGGGCCACTGAGAATAAATAAGAGCTGAGCGGCAGCTCGAAGGAAGCTACAGTACCACAACCTAATAAGACTAATTATTACAAAACAGAAAATGGGAACAGACCATTAACACATAAGATGAATCAGTAATGAAAACCACCCCAGCACAGAAAAGCCAGGATCAAATGAATTCACTAATGAATACTACCAAATATTAAAAGCAGAATCAATGCCAATCCTAGTCACATTTTCCATGAAATTTAGAAAGGAACATTTTTAAACTCATTGTATGAGGCTAGTATTACCCTGCTACCAAAGTCAAACAAAGATACTGCAAGAGAAAATTGCAGGCCAATATTTCTGATGAACACAGATGTTAAAATCTTCAACAAAATACTAAAACCTGAATTCAACAGCACATTAAAAAAATCATATATCATGACCAAGTGAAACTTACTCCTGTCATGCAAGGGTGGTTCAACATATGCAAATCAGTAAATGTGATACTCTACAAAAATCACATGATCATCTCAATAGATACAGAAAAAGCCAACAAAATTCAAAATCCTTTCATGATAAAAATGCTCAACAAACTCATTACAGAAGGAATGTATCTCAACATAATGAAGACTATATCTGATAAACCCACAGATAATATCATTCTCAAGAGTAAAAAAACATTAAGGGAGACACAAATAAATGAAAAGACACTCCACATTCACAAAATGATGATTTAATATTGTTAAAATGTTCATATACCCAGTTATCTACAGATTCAATATAATCCCTTTCAAAATTCCAATGAAAATTTTGCAGAAATAGAAAGAAATCCCAAAATTCATATGAAACCACAAAGAGCCTTGAATAGCCAAAACAATCTATATAAAGATAGAGCTGGTGGCATTACAGTTATCGACTTTACAGCATATTACTAAATTACAATAATAAAAACTGTATGTTATTTGCATAAAGATAGATACATAAAGAAACATATAAGGAAGAACTAATAACTCAAGGTAATAGATGGTAAGTGTATGTGAGACATGCAAACATTAAATGCTACAGATATTTGGAAAGCTTAGATGTTCAAGACCCCAGAGATTCAGGCTCCTTGGAGGGCATTTAGGGAGGCAACACTGAGTGAGAGATAAAGCTGAAAACCAGGGGGCAAGACAGGATTTCAAGGAGGCTTACTCAACTACTTAGGGACTTTCAACATTATTGCTCATTCACACTACACTGGTTTTAATTCACATGCAATTATTCTCTGTTCTTTAGCAGGTCTCTGACTTGCACACCTCTGTGGTTACATGTATGATAATTCCTTCACCCTAGAAATTCCCCTTTCCTCCTCTTGTCTTCCTGAAATATTTTTAAATTAAATTTATTGAGGTAACACTGGTTAATATTATATAAGTTTCATGTAGACAACTTTATAATACAACATCATTACACTCCATTCTGTGCTCACCATCCAAAGTCTTGTCTCCTTCCATCACTATATCTTTGACCTCCTTTAGCCCGCTTTGTATTCTAATCCATCATTGCCCACATTCCCACTGGTAACCACAATTCTGTTGTCTGTATTTATAAGCTTGTTTCTTTTTGTTTGTTCATCTGTTGCTTTTGTTTCATGTCCCACAGATGAGTGGAATCATATGGCTCTTGTCCTTTTCTGTCTCACTATTTCACTTAGGATGAATACACTCAAGATCCACCTATAGTGTTACAAATGGCAATATTTCATCTTTTTATGGCTGAGTATATATGTACCATATTTTCTGTATCTAATCTATGGCCAAAGGATATTTGGGTTATTTCAATGTCTTAACTACTGTGAATAATGCTGCAATGAACATAGGGCTAAACGTATCTTTATGGATAAGTGTTCTCAAAGATTTTTAATGAGCCTTTAAACTCAACTCAAATGTTGCATCTTCTCTGTAACTCTCCTGGACTTCCCTACCTTACATGCTCACCTCTGCTATGAAGTACTGTGTTACCTCTGTCACAAAGCGGGTGCATGTGTCCTCCACTAGACTGTCAGAAATTTGAGAACAAGGTGTTGTGTCTCTTCACATGCCATGCCTTAAATATAGCAAGTGCTCAATAAATGTTTTGAATCAAATGGGAGTAGAAAATATAGACTCTGATAGAAATAAGCTACACATGCTTTGATAGGACTGTCCATATTCTCAGCAATGAATTTAAAAGATGAAATAGAAGTAGTTGGGAGACTCTCAGGAGAAACAGTAAACATCCTATTTTCCAGTTTCTCTTTTTGTGTGTGTGGTGAGTCTTGGTCTGATCCAACAGAAACATTAGGTGTTCTCTTATTAAAATCTCTATCAAAATTAACACCACTGTCAAAATGACACTTTAAAAAAAAAATCTGCTGCTGTAAATTAATCACTCCCTCCCATTAACAGAGATCATTAAAAACTGAAGCTAACAGAAACAACACATGAAGTATGCCCAGAAGATCTGGAATCATAGAAACACGTGAACTGGGCTGCCAGTAGGTGTCCTAATAACTATAATTTCAGCAAGATGCATTTATTAGAGGTCTCAGAATTGCTAAGTGCTGTCAAAAGTCTTTCAGAAAGCACCGTGCGGTCACATCCCTGGTGGGAAGAACTATGCCAGCGGCAATATTGCTCATGTCATTAGTGTGTGGTGAGCAGATGCTGCGAACCTCTCTGAGAGGTTCACAGAACAGTCGCTGTGCAACTGGGACAGAGTCCACGCTCTCATTACTGGAAATGCCAAGCTGGGAAGGAAGTGGGTCAGATGTTCCTCGTGCTCCTTGAGATGACATCACTGGCTGTTTCTGACCTTTGTCATTCAATGGCCGTTTTAATTTCCCTTCTTCTGTGTGAGGCTTATGCGAGATGAGTGCAAGTGACACATTTGTAGACCAGAAGGCTTTTCCTACTTCATTGTCATTAATCTGCTGTGAAAATAATAACGACGCTTACTTTGGCCTGCGTCTTGGTCCTGTCCTCTAATTGAGTTTTCTGAACAAGAATCAGGTCATCAGCCATTTTGGCTACTTTGCCTCTTTGTCAGAAACTTGGATAAAATGCAGCAGGAAGGCCTTGAATTTGCAAAGAAAGTGGATTCTTAAACACTCATCGACTTCAGGACCTGAGTCATTCCTCTTCTGTTTAATTCAGAATAAAAATAATATTTAAAAAATCCTCACCAAATTCCCCTAAAGAGTTTATCTCAGAAATGTTTTACCCAGAGGATTTTCCTTAAAAAAAAATGCTAATAAAAGATAATATGATCCTTTCTCAGGCAGGCACAGCGTCTCAGAACTGTAGGGCTGGAAGGCAACTTAGAAATAACCTTAATCAATTCCTCCATTTCAGAGATGAGGGGGAGAGCCTATTGGACAGGCTGAAGGACTTACCGCTAGCACCTCCATCTGTTAGTGACAGGGCTCAGTCTAGAACTCGAACCTCTTAATTCTGAACAGGGGCTGTATGTTTACTTCGTTTTGTTTTTTATAAAATCTTCACCCGAGGATATGTTTTTATTGATTTTTTAGAGAAAGTGGAAGGGAGAGGGCGGGTAGGGGAAAGGGAGAGAGAAAGAGTTATGATCAGATTCCTCCCACATGCACCCCAACGGGAAATTGAGCCTGCAACCTGGGTATGTGCCCCAACATGGAATAGAATGGCACCCTTTCTGTGCAGGGGACAATGTTCAACCAACCGGGCCACACTGGCCAGGGCTTTACTTAGCTTTTTTTGTGTGTTAATGAGGAGAAAACTGTTTTACCAAATCAGTACAATCATAATATGTATCTGTTTTCATCTGCCAGTGTGCAGACAAATTAAACTCATACAACCAAATAAAGAATAAACCCTCTAATTTCCAAAGAGAAACAGTGAGTGTCAGAATAAACCCCCCAGCCTGGTGGCAGGGGTCAGGGTCAGAATATTGGTATGTTATGCATGTTTTGATCAAATAAATGATGCATTAAAATCAATCAGAGTTGGTTATCTACAGGATGCCAAAAACAATTCAGTAAACCTGGATAAATCAATGAGGAAGCACTTCCAAATTGGTCTATTCAAAAGAATTGAATGCAGTATGTAACCAGATATTGTCAGAAAATAGGAGAGCATGGGAGAAAGGGGAACATAGCATCCGAATCCTGCCCTGTGAAAGCACAGCACAAGGCTGGAAGGACACGGGCTGCAGGTGTGCTCAGACACCTTTTAGAGGCAATCCTTTGCACCGGTCCCTTAAGTGTCTTCATCTAAAAATGTGGCATGGATTTGGCTCTTGGTATGAATGCTTACATAACTTGAGACACCCCCACTAGCCATTGTTACTTGTGCCAGATCAGGTCATCGAACCAACCTGGGCAATCAGTAGTGCCATCCTCCAGGAGTATGGAATTAGGACAAGAAGAGACAGTCTCATTGGGTGACTGAAATCCTAACAGATAACAACAGAAGATTCAAAGCAGCAAGAAAAGCTGATTGGCTTGGGAGTTCACAGGTGCTCAAAAGACAGCTCATCTATACTAATGATAGAGGAATATGCAAATTTTCTGGGATGCCATCCCAGTAACAGTAATGACCAAACAGCAGCTATGTGGGGCAATAAGGTTGGTTAGTGAGGGCTGGCCAGACCAGCAGAGGGAGCAGTTGGGGATGACCAGGCTGATGGGAAGGGGCAGTTGGGGGCAACCAGGCTCACAGGGGGTTGGAGGGGACAGTAAGGTGCGACCAGGCAGTTGGGGGTGGGGCAGTTAGGGGTGACTGGGCCAGGGGGGGAGGGTTGGAGAAGGAGGAGTTGGGGGCAACCGGGCTAGCAGGGGGTGGGGGAACTTGGGAGTGACCAGGCCAGCAAGGGGGTCAGTTAGGGGTGATCAAGCTGACAGGCAAAGACAGTTAGGGGTTATTAGGCTGTCAGTGGGGGAAGTTAGGGGCAATCAGGCAGGCAAGCCTAAACCAGCAGTCAAGCCTAAATTGGATCGGGCCTAAACTGGCAGTTGAACATCCCCTAAGGCAGCTGTTCTCAACCTGTGGGTCGTGACTTGTTTTCTGATGGTCTTAGGCTCTACAGCAGTGACCCACAGGTTGAGAACCACTAGCAGGGTTGCCTAAGACCATCAGAAAACACAGATATTTACATTACGATTCAACACAACACGAGGAACTGTATTAAATGGTCGCAGCATTAGAAAGGTTGAGAACCACTGCCCTAAAGGGTCCTGGATTGGAGAGGGTGCAGGCTGGGATGAGGGGACCCCCTTCCCATGTACAAATTTTGTACACCAGGTCTCTAGTGATTGTAATAAATGTAGTAAGAGAAATAAATAATATCCTGTGGCAGAGTACAAGGGAGTGAGCATCCTCGTAAGAGTAGTTGGCCAGGGAATGGTCATATATGGTCATTTAAAACTGAGACCTAATGAGTAAGGAGCCAGCCATTCAAGGAGCTAGGTGAAAATATTTTAATTTAAGTGCACAGCATGAGCAAAGGCCATGGGGTGTGAAAGCTTAGCACTTTTAAGGGACTGCAAAAGGCCAGTGGGATTGAAGCAGAGTGACGAGGGGGGTGGAGAGTGAGTTTAGAGACAGCTTTCTAGTTAGGGTGACAATTTATTCCTATTTGCTCAGTGCAATATGAGTTTGAGCCTGTTGCCCATTATAATTATTCCCAGTATTCCTTTTAATCTTAAAATATCCTGGCATAGATATGATTACATGGTTACTTTATTGTTTCTTGCCCAAAAGTAAGAATTTATATTTTCTTCCATGTTCAAGGCGGAGCCAAGGAAGATCTTTTGGCTGAGAGGGACAAGATTAGATCTGTAGTTTTTGAGAGGTCATTGTAGTAAAGAGTGTGCATTATAAATCTGGAAGCACAAACTATGAATAACTAACTGGGCTTTGGGTCTAGCTTGCTGTTGGCTTCTGCCCTAGTCGGGTGCCCTTCCTACCCTCAGGTACAGAAGTTCCTGAATAGGTTTGTAAAGAGATACACTGATGGGGTCAGAGGAGTGTCTGAGTACAGCTCTCATCACATTCAGAAGAGGATCCCAACTATTCAGGCCACACCCATGCAAAACAGAAAGGGTTCAAGAGCCTAAATTAGTTGCACAGATGGCTGACTTCTCCTTGTAGGTACATCCTCAGGACAATAACAAGAATATTCCCTCACTTCTCTTCAAAGCTATCACTTAAAGATAATTCCTCTGAAAAGAATGCAAGCACAATCCCCAGGCCAAGTCAGAGATGAAAGAAAACCTTACAAGAGAAGATAGGAAAGAAATGCACATACAGCTGCTGAGTTCTGCATAAGATCAAAGATCATTTTCAACAGCTGAAACAGGGATGTCTTTAAATCAGAGGCTTGCCTGAAAATCATCAGTCCCCTCAAATAAACAGTTCTGAGACAAGAGAAATAAAGAGTTGAACATAAACTGTTGGCTTTCAATAATACCAGAAAGTCGTAATTAAGACAGGTAAAGTTGGCTACTTCTTTAAAATGAGAGACTCCTCCATGCCACCCACTTATCTTGGATGGTTATAAAGACTGATGAGAAATTACTTTGGCAAATAAACATGACTGAAAACTTATCTTTAAAGAAGGAAAAAGGTCAGATCAGGTGTGATAGCCTTTTCACAGGAAGAAAAGGTTAACTTTGTGGTGATTTGTAAGGCATATCCATTACATGGTGCTTTAATTCCTGGTCTGTTTTTCTAAGTCCAATTCATAAGTGGTGAGTAATTTTTACAGACACATCCTATACCCAACTACAGCTCATATTTCTCATACCCTGACCCTTAACAGAAAAGATAATATATTTCTTCCTCAAATATAGCTACAAGCCTACTGACTTTATCGGAAGCAGTTTTCTTTAAAAGTAGCCTATTCCTAAGAAATGAGGTGAGAGCAAGGGAAACAGTAGAGTTTCCATCCTTAAAAGTGGATGAGCTCCATAAGCAACATGGAGAAACCTACAAAAATCTCAACATGGTTTTGAGATTACGGTATATTTTGGGAAAGTGTCTACAAGGAAGAGAAAGACAGAGGAAGGAATACACATGTATGTGAGGCAGATAAATAATTCCAAAAGAGACACAAAAATTGAAGCAGTGTTAGTCACAATGTGATTGGAAGACCACCTGCATGGGCATCAGGGGTTTTCCCACAGATGCAGGTCCTCAAACCCCTTCACAAATCAACCAACGAACTTGCATTCCCATATGCATAACCCATGGACACAAACAAATGGGTGGTAAAGGCCTGGGGACGGGCTAGAAGAGGGCAATGATGGAAAAGGGGACATATATAATACTTTCAACAATGAAGATTTTTAAAAAATGAAAGGCTGAAAGAATGATGGACTTCATAACAAATGTATGAATGATTAATATACATGCTTTTATTTTTAACCATTATGTCAGAGTTTAATGAAGGCATAGTGACCAAGTTAGCCTAATTTCGAATTAATTCCCAATTTCTGACACAGTCTCATATATACTACATGAATGGAGCATCTTATATATTTATTTTATGTTACAGAAATGCCTTGATTTTATTGGAAAGTGCCTATAATGGAGAAATGTGTTATGTCGAACAAAAATCTCTTTTATTACCACTGAAGCTCCTTTCCTCTACAGTGGCTTTGAAGAAGAGGAAACAGGCTGTGCTCTCAATACACTTCAAGAGATGCAAAATCAGATGATGACGGAGTGCACAGGTGATGGAAATGAGTGAGGCTGGAAGGTTGAAAGACAACAGAGTGGTGAAAATTGTGTGTCTCATAAAAATGCATGCTGAGTCAAAAGAAATAAGGATTCTGTGCTGCTACAGCTTCAAGTGAAAAAAAATCTGAATTTTCATGTGAAATGATATCTAACATAATATGTAGGTAAGAATTATTTTGCTTCAAGCTATGGCAGAGTAGCACATCTCACAGCAGCTAAAAATCCAAATCCAAATCTCTCTCTCTACACACACACACAGACATACACACACACACATCTATGCAAGATAAAAATGCCAAGGCAGCCAAGATTTGTGAGATCAATATCTCAGAAAAAGGAAGTCATTGAGGTGAGGTATACAACGTGTACACTGTAAATACCACCTTCTGCTGGGATCGTTTGCTGTGTTTTGTAGAAGATGAGAGGTTGAGAAGCCAAAAAAGCAGGAGGTGGCAAATGCAAAGAGGTAGAAAAGTCATCAAAGTGTTTTGGCAGTTTCCCAGGATTGGGGAGACTAAAATTGAAGTTTGAGTTTGCCAAGGCTGTTCTTACAAGAGGAAACAAGATTCCTGAGAAAAGGGAGGGTAGAGACAGTAGCCTACAAGGCAGTGTGTTTTCCTTTGATTCACATGTCCATTCTTAAGCTGTGCCTTACTTTATGTCTAACACAACTCCATTTGATTGCCATCGAAGCTTCTTTTCCCTATTAGGTCTGCAGAACACAGTACGCACTATTCTTCCACTTGATTTCAGGAGATATAAATCAAGTGATCACAGGTAGGAACCATGCAGCTGGTGAAAATGAATGATGTTGCTTGGGTGTAGAATGATAGGAGGTAGTGGACTCTCCAGTGAGCTGGAAAGTGATGCAGCACCTAAGAAAAGAGCAGTCACATGGTACCAAACAATTTTTGCCTTTTAGGAATAAGGATTCTGTTTTTGTAAACCAGGACAGACTTTTCAGTAGTTTGGAATAACAAAACTGAAGTTCAAGATCCCAAGCAGAAGGAGTCATCATAAGAAGTGCAGGCTCTCAGTTGGAACCCCTGAAGACCTACATTCCTGGAATCCTGATCTTTAAAGAAAATTCCTCATTTATTGTATTGAATGTGTACACCCTGCTCTAGCTAACAACGAAGAAGAAGGCAAATAAATGTCTTGGGAAGTATAGTATCATCTACAAATATTTAATAAAAATATTACCAATTGTAACAAGGAAATGGTTAAGACAAGAAAACAAACGGCAATGAAAACAAGACTACACTCACCCAGATGTTTGAGATACCAGGCATGGACTTCACAATAACTATGATTAATTTGTGGAAGAAAATAGGGGGAAGAGGGAGAATTTCACCAAATAAGTCTAATCTAAAAAACCAAATGGACATTCCAAAACTTAAAAACATAACTGACATTATTAGTAAAACAGAAAGTAGGTCAAAGAAAAAAACCTAGATATAAGCACAGAGGAAGAATATGGTAAAGATATGGTAAAGGCTTAACATATGTATAACTGGAGTCTCAGAGGGAAAAGTGAATGAGATACAAGAAATACCCAAAGTCAAGTGTTTCTGAGGATTTTCTAAAACTAACTTTAAAAAAAATCAACCCACAGCTTCAAGAAGCTTACCAAATACTAGGCAGGGTAAATACAATTAAACCATATCCAGGCACATTATAGTCCAACTGTAGCAAACAAAACAAAAAGAAGTTTTAGTTGGAGAGAGAATAAAAGGCATTGGCCTCAAAGCATCAAGAATAAAATTATCAAGTTTTTTTTTTTTTTTAACAGAAATGATGGAAACAATAAGATAGTGAAATGATGTTTTTAACCTGCTAAGGAATAGCACCAACAACAAAAGTAAATTACTAAATTGAAATTTATTAATCTGTAAAATATTATTTTAAAATCCAATATAATAGAGTGGATATGCAAATTGACTGCACCGCCAACACAAAGATGGCTGCACCCACAGTGGAGGCCGAGTTCCTTTAATGAATAATCACCAGGATCCTGAGGCTGCAGCGCACCCCCCCCCCCCCCTTGAGGATTGATGGGGGACCTCAGACCACGCCCCCTGCCCCAGCACTGGGCCAGGGAACCAGAAGCCACACCCCCCACCCCAGCACCAGGCCAAAGGACCTGAGGCTGTGCCCTACACCAAGCTGGGCTTGACGGAGGACCTCAAGCCATGCCTCCCCACCCTGGCACTGAGCCAGGGGACCTGAGGCTGCATCCCCTGCCCCAGCAGTGGGCCAGGGGAATTCAGGCAGTGCCCCCTGCCCCAAGCTGGGCTGGGGGACCTGAGCCCATGTCCTTGCCTAGTGGGGCTTGACAAGAGACCTCAGGCCATGTCCCCCACCCAGTGGAGCTTGACAGGGGACCTCAAGGTGTGCCCCCCTCCCCACCCTACTGCTGGTGCAGGGGACCTCAGGTCCCCCACCTCCGCCCAGTGGGGCTTGACAGGGGACCTGAGGCTGGACCCCCCTCCTGGTGCCAGGCCGGGGGACCTGAGGCAGAGCCCCACACCGAGTAGGGCTTGAGGGGGGACATCAAGGCACACCCCCTGCCCAGTGAGGCTTGGCAGGGGACCTCACACCATGCACTATGCCTGGCGGGGCTTGACAGGGGATCTCAGGCCGCATCCCCCATCCAACAGGGCTTGAAGGAGGACCTCAAGGCAGGCCCCCTACCCTGGTCTGGGTCCTTAGGCTGTTCCACCCACCCCAGTGCCAGGCCAGGGGATATGAGGCTGCACCCTCCCACCCGGCAGGGCTTGACAAGGTAGGGACTGGCCAAGTTTGAATCTAGCCCAAATAGGGAGCAGTTGGGTCTGGGTCTCATGTGATTTTGATGTACATATAGGTAGGTGGGGACTTGACTCTGGGTCCCATGGTGCACCCCAGACTCTGACAGGAGGAAGATTTTTATATACATTTTACTAATTTTCTTTCATCTCTGATACTTGATTATAGAGAAAGGGCAAATATTAATATTAAAATATTTCCTCTAATTAATCCCCTTATAATGTGCATGAATTTCATGCATTGGGCCACTAGTGATAAATAGATTTCCAGAAAAATAGTAACTGAGATATTCTATCATTAGCAGATCCAGAGGTGCACACAATAGCATAGGGAGTAATCTTACTTTATTCCATGGTTCTACCTTCCTTTCTGCTGACAGTAGGTTCATTACTGTGATGGCCCAGATTCAAGCTCACCTTTTTATAATTCTGAGTTGAATAAATAAAAAGAGGTCTCTTTGAACAGAAGACTCACTAGAGAGAACCCTGATACTCAAGGACCAAAAGTGGAGACAGCATAGAGACTGGTAGGAGGTGAGGAGGTACAAAAGGGCTTGTGGGAACCCACAGACAGCAACTGAAGTTCCAGAGAGATATCTCAGCTAGGGGGGATTCCCACTGAGAACTCTGAGGTCTATTCTCCAAGCTAGGTCCCCAAGCAAAGAGCACCAGAACTGAAAAGGATACCCATATAACATATGACTGTGAAAAGCAGAGGGGTTGCTATCTGCCAGGGAGAGAAGGCTGGAAATTCAGGCACCCTCCTAAAGGCCAATGCACAAAACTCCCTGTGGAGCCACCTACCTTATGCTCCAGCAGAGAGAGGGCCGAATGGATTAGAGATGGATGAGCAGAAACCAGGATCCAGTTCTGGGGTTAGAGCTCAGAAGGCAGACATCCTGGTTTCCTGTGCTGAGACATTCCCTCAAGTTGCAGAGGACATCTTTCTCACACAGGCATTAGCTATACAAGCAGCTTCCCTGGGGGAAGTGGGGGAAGGGGAAGACACCTGACCCACCCTATTGGAAAACACCTTGGCCCACAGTACAAAGTTACTTAAGAGACTAAAAATAACAATTAGCCTCTAGGCAGAAACAACTGCCCTACCCTGTTGAGGAGAAAAAGAAAATTTGCCACACCTGAGGAAAATTGCCTTAGGGCAATTCAAGTTGGAATCCTATCAGCCTATGGTCAGAGGTAGTCTCTGGAGGCCTTGATTCTTTGCATAATATAATTAGTCAGAAATAGCATTTGACATTATCTTAAACTAATGTTTTAGAGGTGTAACAGATCTACCTAATACATAGGCACAAATCCAAACAGGCAGCCAAAATGAGGAGACAAATAACAAGAGAATTCTCCAGAAGAAGAGAAATGAAATGGGTATAAAAAATATTGGTCTGAAACAGAGTTCAAGGTAATGATGGTAAAAATGCTTAACAGCATGAAAAAAGATATGGCAAGTATGAAAAAAGGATAGTCAAAAATAAAGAATAACATAGCACAAATAAAAAAAACATTTGAAGGAATAACAGCAGATTAGGAGAAGCTGAGGATAGAATCAGTGAATTAGAAGACAGGGTTGAAAATATGAATCAGAGAACCAAAGAGAAAAAATTAATATAAACAGGAGGACAGCTTAAGAGAGCTGTGAGACAATGAGAAATGTAACAATATTCGAATATAAGATGTGCCAGAAGAGGCAGAAAGGGTGAAAGGGATAGAGAATATATTTGAAGAAATAATGGCAGAAAACTTCCCTAAAATGGTAAAGGAAAATGTCACATAAGTATAGGAGGCACAGAGAACCCCAAGGAAGAAGAATCCAAACAGGCCTACACCCAGATACATCATAATTAAAAAGCCAAACATTAAAGACAAAAAGAGAATCTTAAATCAGCAAGATAAAAGCAAACTGTTACCTACAAAGGAGATCCCATAAGGCTGAAAACTGATTCCTGATAAAAAAAAAACAACACTCTACAGGCCATAAGGGAATGGCATGAAGTACTGAAGATAATGGAGAGCAAGGATCTGAGACCAACATTACTATAAACAGAAGGCTATCATTTAAAATAAATGGCCGACTAAAGAGCTTCCCAGACAAAAACAGCTAAAGGAGTACATCATCAGCAATCCAGCATTAAAAGAAATGCTAAAGGGACTGCTGCTTTCAGAAGAAGAAACAGAGGAAACTAGGCATATAGAATTTAAATGGCAATAAATAAATACTTATCAAAAATAACACCAAATGTAAATGGTAAATGCTCCAATCAAAGGGCATAAAATAGCTAAATAGATTTTAAAAATATGAACCAACTATATGTTGTCTACAAGAGACCCATCTCAGAACAAAAGACCCACACATAGAAAAGAAAAAAAAGTTGGAGTAGTAATACTCATATTTGTCAAAATAGACTTCAAAATGAAGGCCATTACAAGAGACAACAAAGGTCACTATATAATACTAAAGTGATCAATCCAACAAGAGGATATAACCCTGGTAAACATATATGCACCCAATGTTGGAGCACCTAAATATATAAAAAAAAACTTTGAGGACTTTAAAGAAGAGATCAACAATACAATCATAGTAGAGGACTTTAACACCCTGCTGACTTCACTGGATAGATATTCCAGACAAAAACTTAACAAGGAAATAGTGATTCTAAAGGACACATTGAATCAGATGGATTTAATTGACATTTATATAATACTAGAGGCCTGATGCACAAAGATTTGTGCAAGAATGGGCCTTCCTTCCCCTGGCTGCTGGCACCGACTTTGCTCCATATTGTAGCCACCTTTCCACTCCAGCCTGGAGCTGCTTTCTGCCTTCCCACACTGCCCAGAGGCCTGGAGCAGCTAGGGTGACAATAATCTGCCATCTTTGTTGAGTTAAATTGCATACTCACACCTGATTGGCTGGTGGGCATCACAAAGGTACAGTCAATTAGCATGTTACTCTTCTTTAGGTAGATTTCACTCCAAAGAAGCAGAATACACATTATTCTCAAGTTCACATGGGTCATTCACAAAGATAGACCACATGTTATGACACAAAACAAGTCTTTACAAGTTCTAGAAGACTGAAATCATATCAAGCATCTTCTCAGATCACACTGAGATGAAATTAGAAATAAACTACAGTAAAAACACCCCAAAATATTCAAACACATGGAAGCTAAATAGCGTGTTATTAAACAGTGAATGGTAGCCAATGAGATCAAGAAATAAATTAAAAAAAGAAAACTTCCTGGAAACAAATGAAAATGAACACACAACAACCCAAAATCTCTGCAACACAGCAAAAGCAGTCCTCAGAGGAAAGTTCATAGCACTAGCAGCATACCTTGAAAAACAGGAAAAAATAAAAAATAATCTATTTAACCTTACAATTTAAAGAATTAGAAAGAGAACTAGAAATGCCCAGAGTAAGTAGAAGGAAGTAAATAATGAAGATTAGCGCAGAAATAACATAGAGATTAAAAACACAATACAAAAAAAAAAAATCAATGAAATCAAGAGCTGGTTCTTTGAAAAGATAAGCAAAATTGATAAACCATTAGCCAGACTCATCAAGAAACAAAGAGAGAGGACCAAATAAATAAAATCAGAAATGAAGGTGGAGAAGTAATCACTGACACCACAGAAATACAAAGGATTGTAAAAAAATACTATGACCAATATATGCCAACAAGCTGGACAATTTGGATAAAATGGATAAATTCCTAAAAAAATACAGTCTCCCAGAACTGAATCAGGAAGAATCAGAAAACCTGAATAGGCCAGTAACTACTGAAATAAAAGCAGTTATCAAAAACTCCCAACAAACAAAAGCCCCGGTCAAGATGGCTTCACAGGGGAGTTTTACCAAACATTCAAAGAAAAACTAATGCCTATGCTCCTCAAACTATTCCAAAAAATCCAAGAGTAAAGAACACTTCCAAACTCTTTTTATGAGGCAAATATAATCCTACTTCCAAAACCAGATAAAGATACTACAAAGAAAGAGAATTACAGGCCAATATCCTTGATGAACATAGACGCTAAAATCTTCAACAAAATATTAGCAAGTCAGATCCACCAATATATTAAAAAGCTCATACACCATGACCAAATGGGGTCTATTCCAGAGATGCAAGGCTGGTACAATATTTGTAAGTCAATGAATATGATACATCACATAAACAAATTGAAAGACAAACATCACATGATCATATCAATAGACACAGAAAAAGCATTCAACAAAATCCACCACCCATTTTTGATAAAAAAAAAGACTTTCAGCAAATTGGGAATTGAGGGGGCATATCTCAACATGATAAAGGCCATATATGATAAAACTACAGCCAACATCATACTCAATGAGTAAAAACTAAAGCCATTTTCCCTTGAGAACAGGAACAAGACGGGGATGTTTGTTTCCACCACACTTATTCAACATGATACTGGAAATCCTAGCTGATCAGACAAGAAGAAGAAATAAAAGGCATCAAAATTGGATGGAAGGAGGAAGTCAAACTTTCATTATTCAAAGATGACATGATATTCCACATAGAAAAACCTAAAGATTGCACCAAAAAATTACTAGATTTAATAAATGAATTTGGCAATGTAGCAGGATACAAAATCAACATTCAAAAATTGATGGCTTTTTTTGTCCACCAATAATGAATTCTCAGAAAGAGAAACTAAACAAAAAATTTCATTTATCATTGCAACAAAACATTAAGATACTTAGGAGTAATGTTTATCAAGGAGGCAAAAGACTACAAAATGTTGTAAAAAAAGAGGTAGAAGAAGATATAAACAAGTGGAAGAATATACCATGTTCATGGATTGGTAGAATCAACATCATTAAAATGTCCATACTACCCCTGGCAATCTACAGATTCAATTCAATCTCTATTAAAATATCAACAGCATACTTCACAGATATAGAACAAATACTCCAAAAATTTGTTGGAATAAAAAAAGACCCCGAATAGCTGCATCAATCTTGAGAAAGAAAAACAAAGTTATAGTACCAAATTTCATGTTATACTACAAAGGTACCATAATCAAAACTAGTACTGGCACAAGTACAGATATATAGACAAATGGAACACAACAGAGACCCCAGAAATCGATCCAAGCCATTACTCTCAATTAATATTTGACAAATGAGGCAAGAGCATACAATAGAGTCAGGACAGTCTCTTCAGTAAATGGTATTGAGAGAATAGGACAGATTCACGCAAAAAAAAAAACAAAAAAGAAAAAGAAATTAGATCACCAACTTACAATATACACAAGAATAAACTCAAAATGGTTAAAATACTTAAATGTAAGTTGTGAAATCATACAAATCCTAGAAGATGCCACAGGCAGCAAAATCTCAGACATCTCTTGTAGCAATATGTTTATGGATACATCGCCTAGGGAAAAATAAACTAAGGAGAAAATAAATAAATGCAACTACATCAAAATAAAAGCTTCTGCACAGCTAATGAAACCATCAATAAATCAAAAAGAGAGCCCACTGTATGGGAGAATATATTTGGCAATGATACATCTGATAAAAGGTTAATGTCCAAAATATATAAGGAACTCATACAACTTAACAAAAAGAAATCAAATAATCCAATTAAAAAATAGACAAAAGACCTAAATAGATACTTCCCCAAAGAGGACATACAGATGTTCAAGAGACATGAAAAAATGCTCAGTCATTGATCATCCGAGAGATGCAAAACAAAATGACAATGAGGTATCACCTCACACCTGTCAGAATGACTACCATCAACAAATCAACAAATGACAAGTGCTGGTGAGGATGTGGAGAAAAGGGAACCCTCATACACTGCTGGTGGGAATGCAGACTGGTGCAGCCATTATAAAAAACAGTATGGAGTTTCCTCAAAAAATTAAATGTGGAATTGCCATTTGACCCAGTGATCTCACTTCTAAGAATATATCCTAAGAAACCTGAAGCATCAATCAGAAAGAATATATGCACCTATGTTCATAGCAGTACAATTTATAATAGCTAAGATCTGGAAATAGCTCAAGTGCTCACCAGTAGATGAGTGGATAAAAAAGCTGTGGTACACTTATACCATGGAGTACTATGCAGCAGTAAAAAAGAAGAATCTCTTACCCTTTGAGACAGCATGGAGGGACCTGGAGAGTGTCATGCTAAGTGAAATAAGTCAGTCAGAAAAAGACAAGTATCACATAATCTTGCTCATATGTGGAATCTAAGGGACAAAATAAACTGATAAATGCAGTAGATTCAGAGACATGGCAGCATGTAACAGACTGTGTAAACTTAGAGGGAAGGCAGGGGAGGGTGGATGGGTGGGAAGTAATCAACAAAGAACTTGTTTTATATATTCATGGCCCATGGGCTATAGGGGGGGTGAGGTGAGGAAGCAGGCTGGAGGTTGTCAATGGGGGAAAAAGGGGACACATGTAATACTTTCAACAATAAAGAATTATTTAAACTCTTACCTAATAAAAGAGAAACATGCAAATTAATCATCACTCCACGACAACCACAGCCAATCAGAGTGGGTATGCAAATTAACCCAACAAAGATGGAGGTTAATTTGCATATGCAGGCGTGGATCAGCCAGGAGGGCCTGAGGCCTGCTATCAAGGGAAAGGGGGCGGTGGAGGGAGTTACTGGAGCGGTGCTCCAGACAGAAGCTAGGATTTGCTGGCTCCCAGGAAGGCCAGGAGCAGGGACTTGCCAGCTCCCGAGTGTCTGGGAGTGAAGCCAGGGGAACAAAGGCCTATTCTTGCATGAATATCATGCAATGGGTCTCTAGTAATAAAATAAAATGAGAGCTCTTTCAGCAGTTCAAAGTAGAATGGGGGTCACCTTTTTCAACTAATCACCAAAACCTGGGGATTCAAGGTTATGATTATAAAGTTCTTAGTCACATGGAGCATCTGGCTAGGGGTCAAACTTGCTCATCAGATCACACAGAAGAGATGATTCACCAAGTGCAATAGGGAAAGGTGAAGAAGCAAAGAAAAGAGGAGATTGTGCTCTTCGCCTGTGACACATTTGCAGGTTCCTCTAGGGTTCCATACATTCTCTTAAGTAAATCAGCAGCTCTAGAAAGTTTTGATGGGTTCATTATGCTTTGTATATCAAATCAAGTTGCAGATACAAATTCGTTTACTCTTATTTAGTTATGTATGTCTTCAGGTGACCATTTATTGGTGATAAAAATCTGTGACTTTAAAAAAAAAGTTTGTATTGAATTTAGAGAGAAAGGAAGGTAGAGGGATAGAAAGATATAAACATCAATGAGAGAGAGAGACATCAAAGATTTGCCTCTACACACCCCCTACTGGGGAATAAAACCACAGTCTGGACATATGACCTGACTGAGAGTCAAACCATGGACTTCTTGGTTCATCGGTCAATGCTCAACCTAATCTGTGATTTTTGAAAATGCACATTCAGCCATCCCCTTCCTTCCTCCTTCCCCTCTCCTCTCCTCTCCTCTCCTCTCCTCTCCTCTTCTTTCTCTCTCTCTCTCTCTCTCTCTCTCTCTCTCTCTCTCTCTCTCTCTCCCCCCCCCCCTGCTCTCTCTCTTTCTCTTAATTCCCTTCTTTTTTTTTCTTTTTCATATATTTATTCCAGCTTCATATCCTGCATTCATTTATCTAAGGTTTACTTCTAGAAACATAAGAACAGTTTGATGTTTTTTCTATAATGATCTTTTGGTATTTCATTCTATATGTACAATCTTCTTGAATTTTTAAATGCCTATAATAACTCCTCTGTGAGATGTTGACCATTACAAAAGAGTGTAATAGATTTTCCATTATTTTAGATTTGACAGGAGACCTGTCAAATTATTTTAGATTTATAAATATTTCCCATTATTTTTGATTTCTACAAATGTTGTTCAATCTCTCTCCCTAATCATGTGCTTTCTTTACTCATAAAGATTATCCTAGCAACTTCCTATATTCACTTTCAGTGTCTATAATGAACTTTTATTCTTGAGAAAAGACATTATAATTCCCTGGGCAATAGGTTTATATGTACAACTTTCATTTCATTTATCAGATAACAATGCAATTATATATTTCCCTTCCCTAATATTTTTTATTACTCCAACAGAAAGGGCTGCATCATATCATTATATTTTCAGTTCCTGCTATACTTTCCAGCACACATTACATGTTTACTGAGATACACACGAAGGAGAAAAAATAAAGGGATTCTGTGAAGCAAATGTAATTTTTCTAAATTATTTTGAGATTTCTTTCTTTCCCTTCAACTCTTCTCCCTCCTTTTGGAACAGCTTTTTGAATTTTCTGGGTTATAAAGTGATGAAATAGAGTAATATCACAGTGAAGTCTTTTTTCTTTCCTATCACATCTTTAGAACATTTAAAAAGTAATTACATGGACTCACAGTGTTATTAGTTATGTTCATTGAATTGACATTTCCATTATGAATCCATTTTTAATTACACTGGACACATTTCATCAATATTTCTTCTGAGAGTAGCAGAATGTGTAAAGGCAAATGCACCAGATTAAATGGAAAATTCTATACCTGTAAGTTATGCCGGCTATCACTGGAAGTTTGATAAGGCCTCTGAACAACCTCACATACTTAAATGTGGTCTATACTAGCAGAGAGAATAGAGAATTCATTTATGATCTGATTTGTAACACCCCCCAAAATCTGGGAAGGATAGAGAGAGTTGGCTGTGTTTCTCAATTTTTCTTCTTCATTTGTTGGTTAAGCGGGATGGGGAGGGGGAGGAGGGTGCGAATGGGGGTTTCTGATGAAGGAAAAAGTTCTAAGTTGAAAAGTCAAAGGCTGCTGCCACTATTTGAAAGGGCTGAGGAAAGCAAGGGCACACGTGTTGGCATTGTAGGTTGTACACATCAGTCAAGACCCTTTTGTCACAAGTGTCAGAATCCTAACTCAAGTGCTCAAGTAGCTACAGAAGAACAAAGGAGATTTGTTGGCTCATGGAAATGAAAGGCATCTTGCTGGATCTAGGTGCTTAAATAAAATATTTCTTGACTTTTACGGGTACTCTAATCCAAGAGTTAGCAAACTATCTTCCATAAAGCACCATATAATCAATATTTTAGGCTTTCAGAGCCTTGTTAGAGCTCTATTGCATATTCCTGGAATTTTTGTTTGGTTTTACAACACTTCAAACTGTAAAATACATCATCCGTGGCTCAAAATCAGGCCCTGGAATAGATTTGGTTTACACATGGTAGTTTGCCAATCCTATCTAATAAAGAGTGAATATGCAAATGGACCATCATGCTGTCACAAATATGGTGGTGACCATAGCCACAAGATGGCAGTGCTCAATCTTCTCAGCCCTGCCAGAGTCTCACGGTCCTTTCAGGACAGCTGGGGGGACACAACTGGGGGTGGGGGAATCCTCAGCCTCCCAGCCACTCAGTGCCAGACCAAGGTGCAGGCAAGCCTCTAATGGTAGCTGCCCAGCTGATGCCCAAGGTGCACACAAGCCTTGAATGTTGGCTGCCCAGCCGCCTAGGGCCAGCCCAAGTTTCAGGCAAGCCTCGTATGACAGCTGCCCAGCCGCCCAGGGCTGCCTGAGGCTCAGGTAACCAGGGCCAGCAGAAGCTTGTGCTGCCAGCAGTGGCAGCAGCAGAGGTGTGATGGAGGTGTCAACTTGCCCTAATCACCAGGTTGCCTCCTGCCCCTAAGGGATCCCGGACTGTGAGAGGGGCCAGGCAGGGCTGAGGGACCCCTTCCTCCAGTGTATGAATTTTCATGCACTGGGCCTCTAGTTTCTAATAATTCATAGTCCATATTCAAAATTTGTTACCTCATGCAAAAGCATCCCTTGTAACCATTTTTGTTCTACCTGTGCAACCCAATTCAGGATAATGCCTTGTATTTAGTTGTCATGTCTCTTAAACAGTACTTCAGTTTTTTATTTTTTTATTTTTAAGCTTTATAGTTAGGGAAAAAAAGCATATGCCAATTATTGTATAGAATATCTTTCAATATGGATTTGTCTAAAGTTTCTTCATAATTAAATTAAGGTTATGCATTTTTTATAGGAACACAATGAATACATGCTGTGTTTTTCTCAGTGCATAAGGACAGGAGACACATGTTGTGTATTTGTCTTAATATAGGTGGTATCATATGTTAGCTATATTATTAAAGTAAGGTGGTAATTGTCAGATTTCTTCACTGCATAGTTATTATTTTATCCTTTCGTAATAAAAAAGTAATTCATAGGAGATACTTTGAAACTATATATCCAGTTCCTTATTAAACTTACCCCTAAAATTTTACTTTCCATTGATGATTTTTCAACTTCTATGCATTAGTTGTAATTCCATTGTAAGAAGCTTTCTCTCTTTCTTTCTTTCTTCCTTTCTTTCTTTTTTTCTTTTATTCCTTTTCTTTTCCTTCCTTTCTTGCTTGCTTGATTTTACCATAAAATCATATAATTCTCACTTTAATTAATGGGTTTTAATTCTTACTAGCATTATTTATTTTAACATTCAAAGTATTGACTTCTTGATAACTGGGATCCTGTGTCCTTTGGACACGTCTCTTTCTTACTTTTTGATAAAGTAAGATATTCCTATTTCATCTTGGCGCAACCCTGGAAACAGCCATTTCTCCAAGAAACCTCCTCGGTTCTTTCTGTGCATAATAATATATAATATGTATAACAAAGTCACCCTTTGTGATGCCAGTGAAGATCATGTGGAAATAGTAACAAGTTATTTTTAGTCCTTGCAGCCATAGTGACATTACAATGGGAGCCCAATGAGGAGTCTGAACTCCCATCCCAACCGAGCAATATTGAGAAATAACTCCACTCAGGACATCAAGGAGGCTGAGTAGAAGCCTGGTATTCCAACCCTACTGACAGTAGCCAGGTGGCTCTCTGCTTTGCCCACTGTGCAGTGTCAGAGGAGATGGCTAAAGCAGAAGATTTAAATTAGATTACAAGTTTCATAATATAGAACTCCATATGTCAGGAATCACTCATATTACAAAGAAGTATAAAAATCTAAAGACAATAAAACAAATGCCAACATTAAGAATGACAAATACTTAGAATTAAGTGACAGTTTTTAGAGCAGCCAACGAAAGAATGCCTGAATGAGCAATTTTAAATATGTTTGAACTAAGAAAAAAATAGAAAATTTAATAAGAGATACAGAAAATATAATTATGAAATGAAAATTTTAGAATATTAAAAATCACTCAAAACATATAGATGAGTTCAACAGCAGAATGAAAGGGACAGACGGAACCATCAGTGAATTCAAGACAGAACAACAGAAATTATCCAATAAAAACAATAGAGAGGTAAAGGACTAAAAATCTATGAAAAGAGCTGCAGGTGCCTCTAGTACTATAACAAAATATCTAACATTTGTGTTGTTTTGAGTCCCAGAAAGAAGAGAAAAAAAGAGGGTGGGCTGGAAAAATATTCAAAGAAATAATGGCTAAAAATTTCCCAAACTTGACGGATGACATGCGGACAAAATATCTTACTTATATTCAAAGGTATTAAAGAAAATTTGGGTAGATCTGGGACCATCTAATGGAGAGACCCATGTTAGGTCAACAGATTCACTAGCTGCCTTTAGAACAAATGACAAAAATCTGTAGACAGTGGGTCTTGTGGTTCAAAGAGAGCACCATGTTTCACACGCAGCCATCATTAATTAAAAATCAGTTTTCTGTTCATCTTTGTCCTAAATCTGAACAAAGGTTTGCAGGTTACTTATAATACCCCTTCCAAGTGAGAGCCCTGTATGTCATTGACTCACGGAGGTCTGTCCTTGCAGTTATAATTAACGGATTGACGCCCAAAGCAATAGGCGGCACATTAATTGCAAGACTGATGAACAAAGAGATAAGAACAAGGGTGCACACAGCTATTCTTTGGGAAAATGATGAGAATAAAAGGAATGTAGGTTAAAAAATAGAGGACATAAATTGTATAATAAGTAAAATGCATAATGCTTGTTAAGTAAAATGGTCATGTCTTAGTTTCAAAATTTTACACTCTTCTGTGTGTATTTTACACTATTCTGTGTGTATTTCCCTGGTAAGTGGTTATCCATGTCAAAAGAATAACTGAGATATCAGTAATGGCATTCGGCCCCAGTGCTCCTTTGAGAGCAGGGAAATGGCATGGAGGCACTGCCTTAAAAACGTGGGAGAGGAGGATGGGGAGAAGGGAGGACGGAAAGGCTGTTCTCTGGGGCAGTCTTTCTTTTCTCTTTGTATAAGCTGTTCTCATCTAGGACACTGAGGCAATCCATAGGATACTCCCAAGGGTGCCATTAGTCTCAGGGATTCTATAGACACTATTATTACAGAGGAAAATTACTCTCCTTAAGGGTATTATTTTTCTCCCTTCATTGAGCATGACTAACAGAAAAGTTACAGAAAGAATAGTACCAGTCAAGCTGAAACGGCTCAGTTCTCCTTGGCCCTTAGACATCTGCCTTTTTGCATTGGGTAATATGCTAATAGATGGAAAGTGCAAGTGTGTTGCTATTTGAACTGTGAGTATGTCTTTCAGATTTTCCTATCATACAAATATAACAAGGCATTCTATACAAAGTGGTTGCTAAAAATGGTTCTTAAAACAAATACTGAACACTTACTATGTATCACATATATACTAAGAGTTTCATATTTGTTATCTAAATTATTATTATACTTGGGTCCTAGTACACGAAATTCTTGCATTGGGGGGTCCCTCAGCCCAGGCTGCACCCTCTAGCAGTCCAAAAGCCCTGGGGGAATATCCGACTGACAGCTTAGGGCTGCTTCCCATAGAGAGAGTGGGTGTAAGCCGGCAGCTGGCCATCCTTAGTGCTGCAGCGAAGGCGGGAGACGCTCCTGCCATTGCTACTGTGCTCACCAGCTATGAACCTGGCTTCTGGCAGTGCTCCTCCTGGAGAAGTGCACTGACTACCAGGGGGCAGCTCCTGCATTGAGCATCTGCCCCCTAGTGGTCAGTGCACATCATAGCAATTGGTCATTCCACCATTTGTTTGATTTTCATATCAGCCTTTTATTATATAGCATAATTCATAAAGTAGTTACTATTATTCTCCCCATTTTGCATTTGAATATACTAGGTTATAAAGATTATCAGTTATGGAGCCTGGATTTAAATTTGATTCTATTGTCCAAGTTCTTAAATGTAATGCAGGAATATAGACTAGTGATTAAGGAAAGGCTTTGAAGTCACTAGTTGAGGCCAGGCCAATAAGACTTAGAATACAAATAAGGAGTCTGTGTTTTATTCTCTAAATGTTTAGGAATTAATGAAGATTTTGAGCAAAGATATGACATCATTAGAACAATGTTCTAGGAAAATTAATATGAGCACAGTGGTACAAAATAAATTGAAGGAAGAAAAATAAATATTTTAAAAAGTATTAAATCTACTATTAATTAGCACCCATTATGTACCAGGCACAGGTTATCTTATTAATGAAAGATATAAGACCTGAAATAGAGCAAAATGAGTGAGATTCAATCTAAGTATACAAGTATACAAAATATATAGTAAGCAAAATTAATAGAATTAGCAATTAATTAGCAAGAGGAATTACACCTAGAAACTTCTCAAATAGACTTATGAGAGTTCATTTCTCTTACCTATCACATTTTTAAAAAGAGTGATTAATATAAGATTTAAGAAATACTAGACACTGAGTCATTAAATAATCAGCCCTATTTCCTGACAATGGTCATCATGTGATGCAATAAGCATTGTGGGTCAGCCTCAGCCAGATCTTACAGCCTCATCTGTTTCACTCAGAACATATGATTGTAGCATATATTTTACCAATCATTAAACAGCATTTATAAAGAGCTCATAACAAATATAGACCTACACCTGCTGTTTTATATCTATTCTAATATAATATCTAGAAAGCAGCAAGTACCATATTTCTATTGTGCTAAAAATCTATATATATTTAGTAATTTATATAGCACCAGGATAACCTTTAATAAGCTATAACAATAAAAGCATAATATGCTAAGTAGACTGGACAGTTGGACAACCTTCTGGATGAAGCCAGGGCTGCAAGGGCCGAGCCCTTTGCACGAATTTCGTGTATCGGGTCTCTAGTATCTATATAAAATTTCATAGCTTACCTCAAATTCTCTTAAAGAGATTTTTTTTCCTTCTTTTCTGATCTGCACATGAATTTCAAGTACTGGAGCTTTGAACAAAAATGTTCAAAATTCCAAAACTTCATAAATAACTTTTATGTAAAAGACTTTTAAAGCCCACTGAGCTGAACATATTAAAATATTTCTTTCACTATTTCTCTTTTAGGGTTGATTCTAATTTACAAGAGATATTAGAACAATGTCAGTATCCAAAATTTAAATTAAATTCTCCATTAATTATTTTCCTTACTCATCAGATAGATGCACAGCACAGCTCTTTGCATTACTGTGCACCTCCTCCCTCCTACAACATTCCCTAAGAATTGAAAGTGTGGAAAAAAGATGCATTTCAATTTGGGGGAGATCAAATGTCAACTAAGGCCTAGAAAAGAGGAATTGGATGGGGAATGAGAGATTGAATTGATTATGGGAAGAAGTAAGTAAACTGTCTTGATTAGAGAGGGATGATGGGAAAATAGCACAAAGAAGTACTTTTTTTATTAGCTACTAGAGGCCCAAGACTCGAAGATTCATGCAAGAATAGGCCTTCCTTCCCCTGGCTGCCATCACCACCTTTGCTCCAGCTGGAACCACCTTTCTGCCTTCCCACACTGCCCAGAGGCCCAAAGCAGCGGGGGGCGGTATGGAATGCCTGCATTGTAGGACACAAGTATCCTGCCCTGCCCTGGCCACTTGGGTCCTGCATATGCAAATTAATCCACCATCTTTGTTGGGTTAATTTGCATACTCACTCCTGACTGGCTGGTAAGCATCGTGAAGGTACAGACAATTTGCATGTGACTCTTTTATTAGTGTAGATGAATTTTTATTTATTAACTATACTCTGGAGGTGAGTCTTAGAGTTTATGCATACATTCCTTTCAAGTTCTCCTTGATCTGCCTCTGGTTTGGAAGCCATCAAGAAACTGCTTCTGCAATGCATGCCCTGTCTGAGGTTATATAAACCAGTTAATGTTACATGGACCAAAGATCAGATAGAAAATTCACAACATGTTTGGAGTATAGATATACTTAATACATCAGTCTGACACTTAACAACATTTAAATATCCTGTGTTTCAGGTATCACCCACTAGGAGGAAAAGTGGTAGCTGTGCCAGCTACCAGATATACAAACTTGAATAAGACAAGTCTTTTCTTTCAAGGGGCTTATGGGTTTATGCAAGGATAGTGATAGTGGTGGGATGGACACATAAATAAATTTCTTCCATATAGCATTACAGAGCAGTATATGCTAGGGAAGCACACAAAAGGGATATTCAACCACATTCAGGAGATCAGGATTGTTTCTCAGAAAAGATCGTGTTCAGTCTGAGTTTTAAGGGAACAAAGTAATCTAAGAGTTGGGACTGGCATGCAAAGCAGAGTGAGCTTCAGGATTTTGAAGACTATTGATATCCTAGAATAAAATAAACCCAGATACTCACAGGCTTTCTAAACTCTAATTATGACTGTCATTTTGATGATTTTTAGGACTCCATCCCCAACCTTTGAAAGAATTCAGGCATGCTTCTGATAATACTTAATTGTCACAACAAAGAGCTTTTCTTACTAATTTAAAGGAAACACATCCTCATCACAATAACTCGCTATTAACTGTACTCCATTTAATTTTCTTTAAGCATATATTTCTTTCTATAACTCACTTATTTATTGTCTGACTATATCTGCTAAAATGCAAGTCCAAAAGAGCAAGGACCTAGTATTATATCTTGTTTATTTCTATATCCCCAGTGTCTAGAATAGAAGAGGCTCAATAGATTCTTGTCAAATGAATGAATGGTTGCCTTTTCTACCAACTGGAACAAAGGGTAATAACATCTGGTGTACTTCTGCCTTGGCATTTCTAGAAGCATTTTAATGGACCACATTCTTTGATTTTAGTGAACACCGAGTCATAAAACAACATCAAAACATCTATTCAGTCACTTTAAAAAATTATTGTGGTGAAATATTTGACAAAATACAATCATTTGTCACCGTGTTAAATATTTTTATGATAGCAATCTATAAACTCTGTGCAAATATTGTAAATCTCAAATGGTGACTTTTATACATAGAGATGCATTTTATATGCTTACCTAGCTCACATGAGGACAAATAGTACAAAGAAAAAGCAATTCAATTTATCAAGTGCTTGTTGAGTAGTAATTTTGGGACAAAGCTTTTGGGTAAAAGAAGTCAGTAATTATTCCATGATTTAAGTATGGTTTTCAAAGCCAATCTGAATCTCTTTGGAAGACTCACTATAATTAAAATGTCTTTTAAGTTATAGCCTGCCTCATGGTATAAGATCCCCAGTGAAATAATATTCAATTTTGAATTGTCTCATGACATTCTCATCTTTCTACATACTATTTCAGTGGTAATCATAACCCAACAAAGATGGTGGATTAATTTGCATATGTAGGACCCAAGCAGCTGTGGGCAGGGCAGGATGCTTGTGTCCTACAATGCAGGCGTTTCACTTGATAAATTGAATTGCTTTTTCTTTGTACTATTTGTACTCATGTGAGCTAGGTAAGCATATAAAATGCATCTCTATGTATAAAAGTCACCATTTGAGATTTACAATATTTGCACAGAGTTTATAGATTGCTATCATAAAAATATTTAACATAGTGACAAAAATCCTAACAATGATTAAAATATGAAGACTCACAGCAGGGCTCAGTGTATATGGAGCAGTCCTATTACCCTCATTAATACTTCATGGGTGGGCAGGAATTACCATTATCTCTGCTTTGCTGTGCGAAAACGGAGGCATAGAACTGTTCTAAAAGTCATAGAGCTATCATTTCAGGACTTGTAAAAATATCTGACCACGGGGCTGAAGTTTCTGGTCACTACACTATATGTAATTAAAATAATTGAATTTTCCTTTTTAAGTGAAAAATCTACTCATTTAGTTCTTACTTAGTTGATTTAGAATTCATATTAATTTCGCTTATTAAGAACAGTTTTCCTGTTATCTACTTTCATAGATTTAAATGTACAAAGAATCAATAATAAATCCGTTTGCTTTTTAGCTGGAATCTAATTTTCATTTCTGAGGTTCCTGTGGGGTCCTTTGAAAATAAAAATGATAGACATCATAGGGCCCTGGTTGTGTCTCAAAGCAATTAAAGATTGGAAGTCCTTCTCACAACTTGGCTCTTGATGACTTTTCTTAAGTAGCAGTTGCAAGGGCATACTTATATCATATCATGAGTAAGTTCATTTGAGATCGTGTAATATGTTTTGTTCAAGCTGTTAATACCAGCTCTCAAAAGAGGTGAAAACATTTTGTTAACCCACATAATACTTTCTCTCGCTTGCCCTCCTTTCAGGCTCCAGTGATACTTGATATAAATAATTACTTAAGTGATAGTGAGATCAATAATCCCCATCAGATCTGGCTTTGAGCTCAAAGCCATTTGTTAAGGAATCCATCTGTGTATACTGGAGAGCTCAAAGACATAAGCCCTACACAGATTTTTGTTCATGGCTGTTCTGCCTCTTATCATCTGTATTAGAGGCCTGGTGCATGAAATTTCTACATGGGGGAAAAAGGGGTGTCCTGCAGCCCAGCCTGCCCCCTCTCCAATCTGAGACCCCTTGAGGGATGTCCAACTGCCCGTTTAGGATTGATCCAAGTAGGATTGGGCCTAAACAGGCAGTCAGACATCCCTCTCACAATCCAGGACTGCTGGCTCCCAACTGCTCACCTGCCTACCTTTCTGATTGCCCCTAACCACTTCTGCTTGCCAGCCTGATCACCCCTTCACTACTCCCCTGCCAGCCTGATTGATGTCTAACTGCTCCTCTGCCAGCCTGTTTTCCCCTAACTGCTTTCCCCTGTGGGCCTGGTCACCCTCTAAGTGCCCTCTCCTTCAGGCCTGGTCACCCCTATCTACCTTCCCCTGCAGGCCTAGGATCCTCCAACTGCCCTTCCCTGCAGACCCAGTCGACCCCAACTTCCCTCCTCTGCCAGCCTGGTCACCCCTAACTACCCTCCTTTGCGCTTGATCACTCCCAACTGCCCTCCCTTGCAGGCCTGGTCCCTGCCAACTGCCCTCCCCTGCTGGCCATCTTCTGTTGGCCACCTTGTGTCCACATGGGGGCAGCCATCTTGTGTGTTGGAGTGATGGTCAATTTGTATATTATGCTTTTATTAGATAGGATAGAGGCCTGGTGCATTGATGGGGGCCAGCTGGTTTGCCCAGAAGGGTGTCCTGGATGAGGGTGGGTGTTTCCTTGGGGCATGGGGTGGCCTGGGCGAGGAGCCTATGGTGGTTTACAGGCCGGCCACACACACCCCGCAACCCAAGAGGTTGCCCTGGTATCTGGGATTTATTTATCTTCTACAATTGAAACTTTGTAGCCTGCAGCAGAGCCAAGCCTTCTGCTGGCTCCATGGCCATAGCCACTGAAACTTTGTTGCCTTAAGCAGAGCCCTGGGCTGACCAAGGTGTGTGGAAAGCATGGCCTCCTCCTCACCAGGGGCAACTCAAGCCTCCCTCCTGCTCTCTCTGTGACCATAGCCATCTTGGTTGGGTTAATTTGCATATTTGCTCCTGATTGGCTGGTGGGTGTGGCTTGTATATGGGGGGGTGTGGCCAATTTGCATATTACTCTTTTATTAGATAGGGTGTCCTAGGGCATGTTGCTTATTCTTCTTAGTCTTCTGTTTCTTGTATTAAAAAAAATATTTTAAACACTCATACCTCTTCTCAAGATGTATTTTTTCCTACTAAAGACTATGCAAACACAATGTTAGCCATAAATAAGCACTTAATAAACCGGACTACACTTTGATGACATAACCAGGGACAACTTCAGCATGAATCAGCAGGGTAAAATTTCCATCACCCCTGACCCTGGAGTTAGCCCACAGAATAGGAGAGATGAGTTTATCCATCAGGGTCTGATCCCACCACAGGGATTAGAACTGAAAGATTTTAGTCTTCTTATTTGATCTGTCCTTGTTTTGGCACAAAATCTGACCAGAGGACAAAATCGAAGAGAAAATCCAAATAAAGCTCTTTGGCATGGGCTTTGAGCCCTTCATTAATTAATTCATTTATTCTTAACAAGCTAGGAAACTCACATGTACCAGAGTGGATGAAGTACAGATGGCTAAGTCAAAGATCTAGGTACTACTAACAGTGAGTAATGAAAGGGAAGCAGAGCCAAATATGAGCATCAAACATTCCTAGAATCTTCAATGTTTTCCCATGAATATAGCTTCCTCAATCACCACCCAGTATTTATTTGCATTATTTTCTTAGAGGATGAGAATTTGATTATATATTTTTTTCTTTTTGTGATACTAAAAGATAATCTATTAAGCTATATATATTTCTCTATTTAAAAAGTAACATTGAACAAATCTTAATAAGAGCTTATTTGGGGAAGAGGAAAATAAAAGAAAATCTCTCTGCTTATGTGGAAACAAATGGGGGGAAAACTGTAAAACATTTTCAATTAGCTTTCCTTAAATGTTTCAAATAATTCATGTCCAGTTCTTTTAATCACTACTCCTCTTTCAAAAAGTATTAGCCACAGTGCTATCTTTCCTGAAACAGGGAACATTATCTAGTTATGCAGCCTTGTACTGAATTTATCAGAGCCAGTGAATTAGAAATAGATTAGGGCCTTATTTGCATATGTAAATATGATAACTTCTTTAGGTTCTCCAACAGTGTGACCACAAAGTCTCCATCTCTGCTTCCAGATCCAAAACACTGCCTAGAAATGTGATGAAAATTGAAAGGCACAAGTGACAGACAGGGAGACCAGATGGCTGTGCTGTAGTCAGGAGTCAGGGGTTCTTGCTTACAAATCAACACCAGGTTTTGAAGTAGTGACAATGCTTTATCTTCAAAGCCAGATTAATTTTGTTAACTGCTGGCTCTCCAGTGGCTGCCTTTTTATGGTCCAGATAATTCACTGAAACATTTATGTTTTATCCATTTTTACATTTTTAGTTCAAGCAGTTATCTATGACACAGACATGCTTCCATGAATTAACCTCCCTTGAATTAATAAAAACTGAAAACATGCAACACATAGATGCTAATCCTTTTGTGTTTAAAGCTTTACCTCTCCTGTAAGCCTTCTTTGTCTCACTCAAACTGGCCTAACCACCTCTGAATTCTTATAGTATTTTCACCAGGAATTTCAATATTTGAAGAGTTAATAAAGAGTGAAAGATACAAAAGCCTAACTTTACTCACCTTAAGCTAATGCCTGTCAAAATGCCTCATTCTGTCCCATGCCACATACAACTTCCTGGCAGAAATGCCATCAAAACAGCAAATACCACTAAAAACACTTAATTCTGGTAGGTTGCTCTACTATACAATTTGATTCCATCTTCTTTGTCTCCCTAATTTTTAATGCATTGTGTGATACATAGCAGAGTTGATGCTATGTTGCTGGAATGCATGAACAAATGTTAACCCTAGGAATTTTGATTTGTATACATATGTGTAGATTTATGTGAAAGTAACATACAGACACATTATTTAAATCACTAATATTCAATATACTAGAGGTGTGGTGCACAAAATTCATGCATGGGGGTGTGTATCCCTCAACCCAGCCTGCACCTTCTCCAATCTGGGACCCGTCGAGGGTCTGACTGCCCTTTTAGGCTCAATCCTGGTAGGAATCCCTCCCACAATCCAGGACTGCTGGCTCCCAACTGCTCCCTGGATGCCTTCCTGATTGCCCCTAACTGCTTGCCAGCCTGATCACCCCCAAACCACTCCCCTGCCAGCCTGATTGATGCCTAACTGCTTCCCTGTAGGACTGGTCACCTACAACTGCCTTCCCCTGCTGGCCCAGTCACCCCTAACTGCCCTCCCCTGCAGGCTTGATAGCCCTCAACTGTCCTCCCTTGCAGGCCTGGTCCCTCCCAACTGCTCTCCCCTGCTGGCCATCTTGTGGCAGCCATCTTGTGTCCACATGGAGGTAGCCATCTTGTGTGTTGGAGTAATGGTCAATCTGCATATTACCCTTTTCTTAGATTGGATAGAGGCCTGAAGTGTGGGTGGGGGATGGCTGGTTTGCCTTGAAGGGTGTCCCAGATCAGGGTGGGGGTTCCTTTGGGGTGTGGGGTTGCCTGGGTGAGGGACCTATGATGGTTTGCAGGCTGTCCCCCATCCCCTCCCCCCACCCAGCCACAGTGACCCAAGCAGGCAGCCCTGGTATCGGGGATTTATTTATCTTCTATAATTGAAACTTTGTAGCTTTCAGTAGAGGCCAGGGTAGGCGGGAAGGGTGGGTGGGAAGCTTGGCTTCCTCCATCATCAAGGGCAACCCAAGCCTCCAGCTGGCGCCAGCTCCGTGGCCTGCTGCCGTCTTGGTTGGGTTAATTTGCATACTTGCTCCTAGTGGCTGGTGGGTGTGGCTTGGTGTAGCAGAGTGATGGTTTATCTTCATGTTTCTCTTTTATTAATGTAGATAGTTTTGCAATTTACTAGTAATATGTTAAGTACTAAGCAAAAATGATAAATAAAATTCTACTAGAAATCTTCCTTACTACCTCTTCATTTCCTGCCCCACAGCCTTGGCTTACACTCTTTCTCTTTCCTAAAAGAGTTTCCTCCTCTTCCTGTCCTCTCTCATCCAACTCAAAGCCCTCCTCCTCTACAACTTTTTCTCAGCTTAGTCCAGATTTTGTTAAGCCTTTCTTCCTAGGAATCTGTCTGCTTCCATCAAAGCAGAGAGGATCATCATACGCTGACTTGCTAGGGTGGTGTCTACTCTACATTACTATTTTCCAACCTAGGAGAAGTTTAAATAACTACATTAAATAAAAAGAGTGGAAGCAACAAAGGATGAGCAGGAGGACGAACAAAGGTAAGATAACCTTTTTTTTATTTTGTTTTTGTATGCAGGCACCCTACCACAGTTTAGTAAAACCATCTACTTTGCAGTGATAAATTACTTGCAAATTATATCAACCTTAAATTGCTTCTCAAAGTTCCTAGCTGCTGATAGCAGCAATGTTTTATGGAGACTTAAAAAAGGTGATTTGGCAAAGGAGCATCAACTCACACTTGTACAGCCCTGAAATGAGTTTTGGTGGCAGAGAGAGACTGAGAAATGAGGTAAATGTCCCAAGTCCCTAATTTGTCACTTTGTGTACTTGTGCTGCCTAAGTTAGCAGCAGCACAGATGTTTGGTGGTCAAAGACATTTAACCTTCATTACTGCTTAGGGAAGACATTTGCCTATATTGGTTTAGACTAAAGAAAAAAAATACTTCTATGCAGATGGCTTCTGACTACAGTCTCCAGTGAACTTTTACTGTCTTGCTGTTTTGTTTAATGCCATGTAAAAATGCTCCAGTGGGGAGGGAGAGGTGAGAAGTTAATACTTGAGTCTCCTTTCTCTCTCAGACACACACACACACACACACACACACACACACACACACACAGCCATTTTCCAGAGTGACAGCCTAATAAAAAATCTAAAGTTTATTTCCTTCTACTTAACCAAAGTTGAACTGCAATCATGTGACACTTCTGTTTTTAAAATGAGATGTAGTCACTGTGTCAGTAACATTTAAAAATTATTATTATACTTAGGAATCAAATCATACATACTCTTGTCTGACTCCTAATCTGGCCTCTGTCTGTTTGGCACAGAATCTTCACACATAACAACCTATCTGTCATCTTTTTGGGAGTTCCCCTTTGCTCTCTCACACTGCTGCCAGGTTTAGGCACCAAAACAAATCCATTTGCACATTCTTTTTTTTAAAACTTTAATAAATCTTTATTGTTCAGATAATTACAGATGTTCCTCCTTTTCCCCCCCATAATCCCCTCCACCTAATTTCTCACCCCTTAAACCCTCTTCCCCCTGAGAATTGTCAGTTCACTCACTTTCTATGCCCCTGATTCTATTATACTCATTAGTTTATTCTGTTCATCAGATTTTTTATTCACCTGATTTTTAGATTCACTTGTTGATAGACATATATTTGTTGTCATTTTGTTGTTCATAATTTTTATCTTTATCTTTTTCTGCTTATTATTATTCTTAAAGAATACTCTTCAGCATTCATATAATCCTGGTTTGGTGGTGATAAACTCCTTTAGCTTGGTCTTGTCTGTGAAGCTCTTTATCTGACCTTCAATTCTAAATGATAGCTTTGCTGGATAGAGTAATCTTGGTTGTAGGTCTTTGCTGTTCATCACTTTTGAGTATTTCTTGCCACTCCCTATGGCCTGCATAGTTTGTTGAAAAATCAGCTGACAGTCATATGGGTACTCCCTTGTAGTTAATATTTTCTTGCTGCTTTCAAGATTCTCTCCTTGTCTTTTGCGCTTGGCATTTTAAATATGATGTGTCTTGGTGTGGTCCTCTTGATGTGTCTTGGTGTGGATTCCTCTTGTTTGGGGTTCTCTGAGCTTCCTGGACTTGTAAGTCTATTTCTTTTACCAGGTAGGGAAAGTCTTCTTTCATTATTTCTTCTAATAGGTTTTCAATATTTTGCTCTCTCTCTTCTTCTGGCACCTCAGTAATTCAGATGTTGGTATGCTTAAAGAGGCTCCTTACACTATCTTCATATATTTGGATTCTTTCTTCTTTTTGTTTTTCTGGTTGGGTCTTTTTTGTTTCCTCATATTTCAAATCTTTGGTTTGATTCTTGAGGTCCTTTGGTCTACTGTTGAATTTCTATATATTCTTTATTTCAGACAGTGTATGTTTAATTTCTGAATGGTCCTTTTTCATTTTTTTGACATTCTCATTAAGATCCTTAAAAGTCTCACTAAGTTCCTCAGAGGTTTTTAGAATATTCTTGAGTAGCCTTATAAATGTGGTTTTGAACTCTATGTCCAATAGTTTGCTTTTCTCCATTTCTTTCATTTGTAACGTGTTTCTTTGTCTCCACATTTTGGCTGATTCCCTGTATCAATGGGGGGGGGTTCTGTGGTAGGTGTCCTATAGGGCCCATTGGTTCAGCATCCCCTATAACCTGAGGTGGATATTCTTGGTGCACCCCTTTGTGGGCTTACTGCAAAGTCTTGTTATAGTTAAGGCTTGATTGCTGTTGGTACACTGGGAGGAATTGACCTCCAGACCAATTGGCTGTGAGGACCCACTGTGTCTATAATGGAAGAACTGCTGTGCTGGAGATACCCTTTTATGGAGTTGGACTTGTTTCAGTGGGGATTCGGTGTTCACTGAGTCTGCCTCTTGAATGTGTTACTTATGGATGTGAGGAGTTGAAATCTGTTGTTGTCTCACACTGACCAATAGGTACACTGACTTTGGAATCTCCAATGGGATGCAGGTCAGCTACTGTCTGAGGCATCCAGCAGGAGCTGCAGTGAGATCTGCAGATTTCTCCTCTTTGCTTGGGGTTTGGAGGTTTTGGAACTGTCTGATCAGATTGCAGTTTGTTAGGTTAAGCTGCGATAGGGCAGGGCATTTATATGCAAAAGCCACTGTACAGAGCTTGGGTGGGTTTGTAAATTGTTCAGGGCAGGGTCTCAGAGAATCACTAAGGTAGGGTGTGGCAAACAGTGATGGCAGCCAGTCAGCCATATCTGCATCTCTGAGTTTCTGCATCTCTGCATCCTGTGCCCCAGTGCAGTAAACAATGATTCCTGTGTGCACCTCTGCAAGAAAGCCACCCTCACTTTCCGACCCAATGGCAGACAGTCCTGCTTCTCCCCATAGGAGTCTGGGGACCCAGAGTCTCGCCAGAAACTGGAGTTCAGAGTAATCGGGAGCTTGTGTCTCCCTTTGGGTTGAAAAAAACAAACAGCATACCCTGTCGCCAGCTGCCAGCCCAATTCTCACGCCTCCATACCTCAGCTTTACTGTGCTTGTGCACATCTCAATTCTCTTTTCTGTTTCCTTCTAGTTGTAGAACTTCTACTCATCCATCTTTCCTATGGTTCTGGGTGATAGATGTTTTGCTTTTAGTTGTAGTTTTGGTATGGTTGTGAGAGACAGCATGTACAGGTGTATACTTTATGCCACCATCTTGTTGTTGTTTTTTTCCATTTGCACATTATTGTCCTGTGCTTGGCCTTTAGCCTCCACTGCCTTGCATATTATGAAGGAGTAGAATGCCTTGAAAGGTTATCTTAAAATTAGATCAAGAGGAGAGAATTCAACAAAACATTCTGTTGCATCTAGACATTTTTCCATTGTCTATTTCCTCCCATCAAAATGTCTTCCTCCCTGAACAAATGGAAATGTGGAAGATACTTTACACTTTACAAAATAATAATCAAAATATTTTTAATTTAAAAATAATAAATGCTTTGTGATTATTAGACACTCTACTCATCTTAGTATATTCCAGTTGAGTGCTAATGTCATTGCAATTGGTAGGTAGAAAGTCAATTCTTTTTTTTTCTTTTTTAACCCTCACCAGAGGATATTTTTCTATTTTATTTTTAGAGAGAATAAAAGAGAGAAGGAAAGATAACACATCAATTGGTTGCCTCCTGCATGCCCCTGACCAGGGCGTGGGCCAGAGAGCAGCCTACAACCTTGGTATATGCCCTAGACCAGAAATGAATCCAGGACCTTTCAGTCCACAGGCAATGTTCTATCTATTGAGCCAAACAAGCTAGGGCTAGAAAGTAAACTCCCATCAAGTCTCATTAATTTACACTATAGCCAAATTAGAGGAGTATGAACAGGCAATGCATCCAGTACTTTAGCACAGGTGGACCCACACATCCCACATCTCCCCTGTATAAAGGCCTTCTTCATATTTTATAAATAAGTATAAACAAATATAATCAAGAGTTATCTGGGGGCTGAAGCTGAGGAACACAAGCATTCTTCATTTTAATATTGAGATGAAGGTCAGTAGGTTAATTGAAACTTAGAATATGCTGATGTGAGCATCAATAAAGTCTGACGATATTGTAACTTCATTAACTTTTGGTCTTTTGCAACTGGGAAAAACAGATTTCACTATTCTCCATATGTCAGTTCTTGAGAGATACCTGACACCCACCCTGAATACTCTAATAATAATATTATAACAAAAGTGTACCATTGCCATTTCTCTGTCAAGAGTAGCTATTGCCATGTAAAGTATATAAGAATCATAAGGGGATGATGCCAGAATGCAGATTTCTGGGTCTCTAAGCCCAGAGATTTTAATTTAGAAGGTGACAGGTGATGCTCAAGTATGAATATAAAGACTGAGGTAAGCCCTATTTGAAGCACCACCTTATAATTAAGGCCTAAATGTAGATAGAACCTTACTAAGTCTCAATGATTCTTTATACCATATTAGGGCATGTCCAGTTAAAGTGTGTCCTTTTAAAATTGATCTTAAGGTTGAGTAATGTTCCAAAACCTATATAATCTTAATAGCCATTGTCACCCTAATGCATTTAATTAAAAATTGATTTTTAAGATATGTACATGCTTGTAAGATTTCTGATGATAAGCTTTATTGTAATGAGGTTGACTTTACTACAAATGTCTGTGATCCTGGCTAAAAGTTCTATTCAAAAGTCTAGTATTATAGTAGACAGCACAAACAATTAAAAAATTAAGCCTAGATAGAAATCCTGAACCTACTGTTGATAAATGTATCAGCTGAGACTAATTAATGTCTCTGAGCCAATATTTCCTTATCTATATATTGAAGATGACAATATTTTTTTTCTTGAGTAGGAAATGTGATAATGTTATAGTAGGCAGCGAGTTAGATATTACAGAAGAGAGCCAGACATCTAATTAAGCCAGATTAACTAGAAAGCAACATCTTCCTGACTCCCCAAGAGATAGATACATCTTCCACCAGAGAGACTTAATCCCCCAGCAGGCAGGGAAGACCACTTTCCAATCTCCCCAGAGAATAACCTTATCCATGCCATAGGCTAATGGGGGAGGAAGAACCAATGAAGAGAAAATTCCTTTATTGAGTGTATCATAGTACAAGCCAATGACAAAGCAAAACTATGAAGCATCCACAATAGAAGCCAAAATGGTGACCATAGAGAGGAGGAATTTTGCCTGGTATTATCTGGAAAAAGGATTGAATAGGGTAAGGGCACAAGACCCCAGAAGATCCATGAAAGTGGTTGGATAAGGGGAAGGTCCAGCACAAGCCCATAAAGATTAGGAAGAAGATAGTTTAGTTTGAATGAAAGCCTGGTCTCTCCAAAGCCCAAGGAATATAACCAAATCTTAACCAAGCCCCCAGGTATGTCCTCTCTCCCTAGCAGTCACTTAGGCTGAAGAGCAGTGAGGAAAGCAGGCTGGATGGTAACAGAGACACCCTGTTGGCCTACTCGGGCCTCATACAGCAGGCTGATGGCACAATAGTTCTGGGTCCCAGTCCTTCTCCTGGGCTTGGTGAGAACAGTGTAGGCCTGAGGCCCTTGAAGCTAAACTTCTACAATGAGATAGAGCCGAGTGACCTGATCATAGATGAAGCAGTGTGGCAGCCTCTTCAGGAGCATCTCTGCCCCTCCAATAAATCTTGCCACCATTGCTCACATCCTGCTATGCATGAGTCCCCGAAGTGCTTTCTTTGTGACTTCCTAAGACCCATTTCCTTACTGGTCCAGGAGACCCACCTTCATCCCAATGCATGTGCAACAACAATCAGGTATATAAAGCACCTACCACAGTGCAGAGACATAGTAAGCACTCAGTAACTGAGAAGAATTATCGTCATAACCATTCTAGTGCTTGACTGTTAATAATACCCTCTATAATCAGTGATATGGCCTATTAGGATTTCAGCAGCACCAAAGAGAATAATTTGTCTTGACTTTCTCTCCCTTTATGTACCTCTTGTTACAAGGCAGACCCTAATGCTCTTTCCTGGTTCAAAGCACCACAGGGGGTATAGCCTTGGGGATGGAACAGCTGTGTGTGAAGTCCCACATTGAAAGCCAGTGAGTTAATGTCATTTGAAACATGGTTTTCTTATGTGTAAAATTAGCTTACATATTTGCAAGGTTCCTACCACTAATTACTATATTAGCTAGAGTTACCCTGCAGGGAGAGCAGCAATGAGGAAGACAAACATGGCAGTCATTCTTCTGTGACTTTTCATTTGCATAGTTACCGAACTCTAGGCTTACAAGAAGACAGGTCCTGCTTCTCCTGGTTAAATCTAATATGACATTTACAGTTTTACACAAGAATATTAGGCAACAAATTAGCCCAAAGCTGCAATTAATCACAATCCAGAGTCAACCCAAGGGAACAGAGAACTAAACAAATAAATTTCTTAACATTTAGCCCTCTTCTTGATACGTGCAAGTTTGACAAGATAATTTGCTAACTCAAAAACATGCTGGCTGAAATTGCAGCCAAGAAGCTTTGGCAAGAAAGTTGTAACGTTCACAGTTGCAGATATATAGTCACTTGAAATCAATACCTGACTTCGAATCTTAGTTCACTAACTTCTTGCATTGACTAAATGTTATCCAAGAAGACAATCTTGTATTCAAGGGGAGAAGGATTCCTGATTCAGCCAGCTTAAGCAAATATCTTGGCACACCTGAAGGGAAAGGTGAGGGGTTAAAGGGTTCCTGCAGGTAGGGCTGGATCCAAGGGCTCAGAGGATGTTATTAGCATCTGGTCTCCCTTGTCTTTGTGTCATGGTTCTGCTTTCCTCTCTGTGTAGCACCTTTACAGCTACAAGACCCATAAGAAAAAGACACTCTTTCTTTCTTAACAGCTTGAAAGCATCCCTAGAATTGAGTCATATGTCCACTGTGAGATAATCGGGTGGCCTATATTGTTGCAATGATTGGCTAGGCCTGGGTCACGTACCTAACCTGAAACCTGTTGGAGGCATCTTTGCATAAACCATACCAACAGTTAATGCTGGTGGTTTTGTTGTCCCAGGGAAAACAGAATGTTGTTACTACCCAAAGGGAAAAGGGAGCTGAAAATAGAAAGGAAAGTGTAACAGATGCACACTATTGTAAATGATTCTACTGCTCAAAGTTTCAGTTCCCATAATAAATAACAGCTATCATAATAGTATCTACCTCTTGGAATTATGAACATTTGCATAAATTGAAGGCTAAATAATTGTGCTTTATTATCATTGCTTTCTCAACATTATTATCTGTACATATTCCTATCAGCCCTAACAATTGATTTCACTTTATTTCTACTGTAATTACAAATACATTATCTTTTATAAGTTAATTATGTTATCCTGTTTAGCAAGTTGTTCTTTAAGCAAAAGAATGGAAGTGATTCTGAAAGTCACACATCAAGTGGTAAGCATGGTTAGAGTTAGCCTTTCAGTCACCCAACCTGAGAGTGAAGAGAAATTTGTAAGATTTAGGGAGGTCAAACACCAGGATTCATCACCTGAAATATCTCTGATGATATATCTACATAAGAGTTGGGTAAAGATACAGCTGTGTGGGGCTTTTCTTTCTGAGATATTGATGCCGATGTAATTAGCTAGCTATTAATAATAGGAAAGGAATAAAGGGAAGGCCAGACATCACAGGTGGAGGGATCCAACAAAGGGAAGCTAGTTGCATGCTCAGTAAGGTTGGGATGGCATAGGGAAGGAGCCTGTCTGTCAATCATACCTGGGGACAGAGATGGTTGGCCAGAATGGGCATAGCCACTGCTGGCAGTTGACTCTCCTGGCTCCTCTTAGCATGCCTGGCTCATGGCTCACACTAGGATTCCTGGCCTTCTCCCATGTGGCCTAGAGTCATGTGGACCTCCCGCATACAATGGACTAATGGGCTGCCACTAGCCTGATGTTGTATTAGACCTGGCTCCAACATGAAACGGAAACTCTGGATACTAGCTCTGATTTTAACTCTACTGAATTCCCAGTTATACATCTTCCATGATTAAATGAAAAGAAATGGAAACCTAGCAGTGTAATTCCATGAAAATAAAGCTTTCTACCATATCTCATCCTCCCCTAGGGGCCTCCAGAAATGCTCTTTCCAGCAGAACCTCAAGAACTCCACTCCCACTAACAATAGGGAAAGAAGAGGCAAGTTTTTATATGGTAATAATATCAGTTACAATCTGTGTCCAGATCACCTCATTAGAAAAGTCTCTCAAATTTTTGATATTTATGTGTACTTAAACCAATTTCATATTTTATAGTGTTCCAAAGAGGGAAAGCAATATTCCCCAAAACTCTTCCTTGAATGTAATACACCAATTTCCATGATCATCAAGTAGTTGAAAAATGCCAAGATATTTTAGTATTCATCTTAACAATGCAAACATAATAAATAACTTACAAACTAATAGTTTATTAAAAAAAAAAACCACATCAGATCCAGAATGTAAAAAAAAATCTAAATAAACTAAATTCCAGAAAATTACAAGTCCTTCAAAGAGAAGAGATAGATTACACTATTAAAATTATGAAAAACAGGTGCTAGAAGTGAAAAATTTCATATTAGAAATGAAAAATTAACTTTCTGACATAATAGCAGACTAGATAGGCCCAGCAAGGGAAAAAAAGAGAGAGAGAACTTGAAGATTCATCAATAGAAAATACCAATGGAAACATCAAAAAGTTGGGAAGGAGGTTTAAAAATCAGATGTTGCTGAGACAGTATCAGTTTGTCTAATAATGTATATGTATTTACAGTGCCAGAAACAGAAAGAGAAGGGGCCAGAAAAATATTTTTATTGATAATGGCCAAAGACATTCTAACATTGACAAAAGACATCTATCCATAGATGTAAGAAGCTCAGTGAAAACAAAGCAGAATGAATACCAAAAAAAATCAACTCACATCTAAACTTACCATGGTCAAACTGATGAAAAACAAGAACAATGAGCAAATCATAAAATATCAGCAAATCAAATACACAACAACCAAAATTATGTTTATGAATCAAGTTTAGTTCAACACTTGAAAATCAACCAATGTATTTTACCACAGTAAAGAATAAAGGATAAAAATCATGTAATTATAACAATACATGCAGAAAATTCAGCATCTATTTATTATAAAAACTCTTAGTAAATTAGGAATCAAAGAAAAGGTGCTCATCTGATAAAGGAAATCTTAAAAAGTACTGAAACCTAGCATTATAGTATTTAACAATTAAATACTGAATGTTTTTCTTCTTAGGTCAGTAATGAGGCAAGAATGTCTATTTTAATGATTTATATACAATATTGTACTGGTGGTCTTGTCCAGTGCAATGCAGGTTTGAAAGAAAAAGGTATTTTCGTAGATGGCATGATTGAGCATGTAGAAGCACAATGGATTCTATAAAAAAGGTAATAAAACACAATACATATACAAAGCTCACATGGGTGATATAGATATTTTTGGAGAGTACTAATTAAGTATTCCATAGAATGTTCCTCAATTTGGGTTTGTCTGGTACTTGTTTTCCTCTAACAGGTTTGCCTGGGGTTGGAGGTGTTTTGGAAGAATATCACTAATGTACTCTTTCTATCACATCATATCTGGGGTACATGTTATCAACATGATTTACCACCAAGATTACATTTTGATTACCTGGCTAAGGTAGCATTATCAAGATTCTTCATGGTCGTTTCCTCATTTTATCCTTTACTCCTTGGAATCAAGTCAAGTCACTAAATCTAGCCAAGAGTTGGGTTGGGGAAAGGGAGGACAGATGAAGCTCTACCATAAGAAAACGTTTCCACATATATTAGTTGGAATGCTTCTACAAGGAAGAACTTGTTTGTTCTCTCCCATTTATTAATCCAATCATTTATTTTGTTTTTACTTTATCTGAAGGTCTAATAGTACATTATTAATTTTGTTATTTAAATTGTTCTGGTTTTGGCCTTTGGCATCTCTTTCAGGTTTGCTCCTATGTCCCCTGGACCAACCCTCCAACCTTTTGATTTGTGAGTCCTTTCTTATATTTCAGCACTATAAGAAGCTCCAAGCTCACCTGGTATTTCCCTAGAATAAACAGTTTCTCTGAGACGCAGATACCTTTGATTGGAAACCAGATTTGAGCATTGAGTATTCTCATTGATACTGGGTTGTCACTGCTCCTTAGCTCTCTTTGTGGACAGAGCCAAGAAATTTATGTATGTATACTAACTCATGTATGCATCCATATCTGTAATTATTTATGGGGATCTTCTTCTATATCTAAACACATGTTAATACTAATATCTGCTACTTGAATCCACTGTCACAAAATTAATTCTAATCTCCCCCCTTGCTTACCTATAACTTTGCTCTCCAACAAAAAGAAGACTATCTCCCGCTACCATGCATATCCATTTATTTATTTGACTTCAGTATATTTTCAAAATTGTTCACCTGTATCCCCATGATAAACAACCTTATGAAGTAGAGTATGAGGTTTATGTTCAATTGATTTCTAACATAAAATCAATTTCTTGTTAAAAATCTATTTTTCAAAGTTACTTAATTCAACTTATTCCCTCATCCCTTTCAGTGAAGTTATGTCATACATATGCAATACAGATAGATTCTCTCATCACAGTCAACATTTCATCCTGGAATTTCCTCCAACATCATTGATTTTTAATTGAATTTGCACACATTAAAGTTGATTCTCTGAGGTGTAAATTTCAGTGGCTTTTCAGAAATTCATAGTCATGTATTCACCATTCCAATAACATAATAGACCCACCACCCTAAAAATTGTTCTGTCTTTCCCCTTTGTAATTAACCCCTCTTCCCTCCCCTAACCTCAGGCAACCACTGATGTGTCTTTGACTCTATGTATTTTTCTTTTCTAGAATGTCATATAAATGGAGTGATGCAATATGTAGACTTTTGAGTCTAGGTTTTTCACTTAGCAAAAGGCATTTAAGAATCATCTTGTATGAATCAATAGCTCATTCTTTTTATTGGTAAATGGTATTTCATTGTATGTTTATATAACCACTCACCTATTGAAGGACATTTTGGTTGACTCCAGTTTGGGGCAATTATAAATAAGGTTTCTATAAACATACATGCAGGTTTCCATGCAAAGATAAGTCTCCGGTTCAAATGGATCATATTAGTACTTAGTAATGTGGTTGCTGGGTCATATGGTAAGTCTGTTTACTTTTATAAAAAACTTGCAAACTGTTTTTTTTCAAAGTGGCTGTCCTATTTTGCATTTCAACCAACAATAAATGAGAATTCTTATAACTCTGTATCTTCACCAATATTTGATATTGTCCCTTTTTTAATTTTCTCATTCAGGGTATAGATCTGCATATAGTAAATATGAATAAATGTAACTCCATGACTATACTTTAATCCCAACAATATTGACTATAACATATCGGGAAAATACCAGCCTAAATTAGTGTTAGGAGATTTGTTTTATAAATGTTGGAATAAATCAGGTCTCATTTAGAGGAATAAAATGATTTGGGACAGAAATGGCAAGATAGTTCATCTCATGTGAACTTTAATTGTTAGAGGTATGCTTGGAACTTTTGTTGATGGAAAGATCCATGTATCCGGTGGGATTCAGTCACTGCCTCAGGTTAAGAACAGCAAGCAGTTGACTCAGCCAACCCTGCCCCCCCTTTTTTTATAATCTCTACATCTTATTTATGACTCTAGGCTTTGCCAACACATAATGAATGTCTCTATTATTTTCTGATGGGCCTCGTGTGCTCAAGGTTCTGCTTGCCTCATATAAGTGACTAATTCTTCCTCCTCCCTCATCTCTCATTCCACACCTGCTTATGCTGCCCCTTCCTGCAAATGGCACAGGAGGTGAGGGGAGAAGTGGGATCATGCTGTGAGCACATCTTTTCTCATAGCTGTGAGCTGTATCCTTTTTATTAAATTCAAAATTGCGCTTAGGGGAATGAACACCGTGTCATGGATGGATGCAGTAGGTGCTGCTTTCTTCTCATGTAACAGAAAATAAAGTCCATGAACCATGCACACCAGTAAATTAGGGAAACATTAAAAAACCCAGAATAGCCTTAAAATCACGACTATCTCTCCAAAAAAGATAAGTTATGACATAGATAACTTAAAATTTAAAATAGAAGGAGTGGAAAGAAGCAGAAGATTTTTCCCTCTCCAACATGGCTGGAAGAGTCCTTTTCATCTCCAACAGAGGCAATCAAGGCTAATGGAAGCACGAACATGGCCCCAAGCCAGCACTCAAGAGGCACAGGAGGAAGCATCAGGGGGCAGCTGGTCCTTCTGGGAGGCAGAAAGGAGTGCCAGGACCCCAGGGCCAGAGGAGCAGCCCACAAAGCTGTTAAAAGCTACTCACAAAAGAAAAATCACCTTATTTGGATCTTGTGGTTTATAGTCAAAGGGATATAGTTTCAGATATTAAAAACTTTGATTTTTCCCCCAAAAAATATTCGTGGAAACCATTTACCCCAATTACATACCTGGGCTTCTCACTGCTGTGATTATGGTGATTAACAAAGGGGAAAGGGAGGGGAAGCAGAAGAGGGTAGAGGGTGGATAAATGGTGATGGAAGGAGACTTGACTCGGGATGTTGAACACACAATACAACATACAGATGATGTGTTATACAATTGTACACTTGAAACCTATATAATTTTTTAATTAATATTACCCCCAATCAATTTAATAAATGTGTTTTTTTTAAAGAAAGTTAGTGAGTGAATGTCTCGTCACAATAGCATTTTATAAAAAGTTATTAAATGGTTGAATGATAAATGAATGTATGAATTAATAAATGAATGTATTTAAAGGATTCCTGATCTTCCTCCCAAAATTGCTCCGGCCAGAGCCTTCCCCATCTCAGCTAATAATAACTGTTGTTTCATATTCTACATTCTATATGTTGAGAAATGTGGGTACCTACACCTTTCTTATCATCTAATCTGAGCCATTTGGGATATTACTGCAATACTCAACCAATAGATTTTCCTGTTTCTGCCTTTGCCACTCCACAATCTAATCTCAGAGTGATAACTATAAAATAAAGAATAGACTCTCTCTTCTGTATAAAACCTTACTTCAGTCAAAACAAAAGCCAAAATTCTTACCATGACCTACAAACCCCGTGTGATCTAGCTACCTGCCATCTCTCTAACCTCATCTCCTTCGGGTCACCCCACTCCTCACTTCTGCCACAGTGGCCTCTGCTGATTCTAGAACTTGCTGGGCCCGGCTTCTGCTTCCAGGCCTTTGCACTGGCTGTCCCTCTGCCTGGAATGTTCTTCCCCTCGCTTCACACTACCCTTGCACTGGCCGTTCCTTTTAATTCTGTAGCCATTTTCATTTCTTTACTCTGCTTTCCTTATTTCCCCTCACCCCCCTTTTAAATAACCTTATCACTAAGCAAGATAGCATTTTGCTTCTTTATGTATTACTAGAGGCCTGGAGCATGAAATCTGAACACGGGTAGGGTGCCTAGGCCTGGCCTGTGACCAGGGCTGACCAGGGCCTTCTTTCATTCCACATTGTCTCCTGTGGTCAGCGCACATCATAGCAAGCAATCAAACTCTTGGTAGAACTCCCAAAGGGTCACTTTGCATATTAGCCTTTTATACATACATAGAGAGAGATGTTGATTGTTTGTTGTCTGTTTCCTTTTCCTAAATTGCAAACTCTGAGGCTTTTTATTGATGCATTCTAAAGTCTAGAACATAGGATGTGCTCAATAAATATTTGTTGAATAAACACAAACCATATTATCATTATTATTATCACATAGTAGTCACACACAATGGTCTTGGGTACTACCTTCCTATCTTCTTAAAAGACACTAATAAGAAAAATAAAGGGCTAGGGACAATTTCTGGGACCAGCAGTTGTCTGTAGAGGACAGAGGTTGATTCTCTTTCCCTGGCAACTGAGAATCAAGCAATTACGTTCTGATGAATATCCCACAACACCAATCTGCAAGCCAGGGAGACTGCAGCTAATGAAATCAAATCACATATCAATATCAAAGTCATCTCTTAGAGGAGGATAAAATAAAAAAGGAGAAAAACATCAAACTTTGGGTATCAGGGGAGAAGTCTAATAAAGAAAATTCAGTGAAAACCTCAGGGCAAAAACAAGAAGCAGAAAAACTCATGTTTTCTCTCAGTTAAAAGGCATCTTATAGTATTTCTTTCCACAGATCCTGGTCATATGCATGCTGGGTGGGGTGAGGACCTCAAAATTTCACTGGGATGAGAATTATAGAAAAGTTTTGTTTCTAGTGATTCTGTGATCAACAAAGTGGTGACCAGCACAGGTTCCTGGGTCAGACTTCCTGGATTCCCTCTGTGACTTTGGAAAATCAGTTTTTATAGGATTCTTATAAGGAAAAAAATTAGGTAACATTCATGAAGAAAATGCTTAAAAAATGATGATCACTTTTCTTATTAAAATCATATCCACTAAAAGAATATGTTCTGTGACTCTTTCCTCCTGTTCCTAAATACAGATCTCCCTTCTTCCTCTTTCACCCTGTGTAAGCTGTTACTGGGATCTCTATTCCTTTCAGTCCATTACCTGTTGGGTCAGGAGTTTCAGTTGGAATAACTTGCCTTTCCTCTTGGCCCCCTTCAGGAATGTGAATGCTGCTGGCAGATCCCCCAGCTCTTGCCCTCACCCAATCTTCACTATCTGGAGGGAAGATCTGCTTTTAATTCCAACTCTTCCTAATCAGGGAAATCCCAGATGTCAAGAATCACGGACTGTTTCAGTTATATGCCCATATAAAGATTCATCGTTAGTATTTCAAGCACACATTTGCTATATGTGCCTGCCGAGAATCTGTTTCCCTTTATTTTGGTAATAGGGTGCCAGCTTTCTCAACTCCTAGACGTATGATCTGGGTGTGCACTATTCCAACCCCCACCACCCACCCCCTAAGCCAGAAGGGGATATGTAATTGCTTTAATGTCCACATAAGAAAAGTTTGAGAAGAGTGCAAAGCAGATGCTGGAGACAGTCCCATTGAAATTGTTTGAGCCCCTAGATCAGTGGTTCTCAACCTTACTAATGCCGCGACCCTTTAATACAGTTCCTCATGTTGTGGTGACCCCAACCATAAAGTTATTTTTGTCGCTACTTCATAACTGTAATTTTGCAACTGTTATGAATCGTATCTGTGTTTTCCAATGGTCTTAGGCGACCCCTGTGAAATTGTTGTTCAACCCCCAAAGGGGTCGCGACCCACAGGTTGAGAACCACTGCCCTAGATGAAGCCATGCCTAAAGCTGAATCACCCTCAGTTTGTCAGTTCTATCAGCCAATATGTTTCTTAGTTGCCTAATACATATTTCACTGGGTTTTCTGTTATTTGCTACTGTATCTTAATTCTCTATGTATGTCCAATCCTTCTCTCCTTGTTTGCTGTGATATTTATGTCTTTATGGGGTTACAGGCCCCTTTGAGAATCTGAGGAAAACTCTGAACTCTTTTGCACTCAAAAGACACAAAATACAGAAATACAAATGTTGCAAATATTTTCATGTTGTTTAAAACTTCCTGGAAACCTGATGCATACCTCATCTCGAAAGGTATGAGGAGAAAAGAAAAGAGTGTAATATAGCTTTTGAGAGCAAGATAATTATTTCTTAATTATTTGATGTTAAATGGGTGAAGATGAGATGAATTATTCTGAGAGTGGGTGCAGATAAACCTGTTTACAAAACCTATGAAAGCTGTATACTTAAGGCAAAGAAAGAACACAGGGACAGGAAAAGCTGTGAGACTAAAATGGGTCAATTAAAATATGTAAAAATGACATCAGATGCAGAATTAAATGGCAGTTAATTTTCTAAGCTCTTTTTTGTCATTCTTGCTTTCATTTATGGGAAATTTACAACACATAAAATAGGTAAGAGTATGAACCCTCATAGGCCCATTATTAAATCATGGCCAATATTTTTTCACCTATATCACCACCCACTTCCTCCTGTCTTTCATTTTCTATTTCTAAATGATAGAAATTCATATTTACCATTTAAAGATGAAAAACTTAGTGGCATTTAGTACATTCATAAAGTTGTGCAACACCACTTCTATCTAGTTCTAAAGCATGTTAATCACCATAAAAATACATCCTTTACCCACTGAGCAATTATTCTCATTCAGCACTCCTCTCAGACCAGTGGTTGGGGGTCACCACAACATGAGGAACTGCATTAAAGGGACGTGGCATTAGGAAGGTTGAGAACCACGGTCTCAGACCCTGCCAACCACCAAACTGTGTTTTGACTCTTTGAGGTCACCTAGTCTGGATATTTCATAAATATGGAACCATACAATGTGTGACCTCTGCGTCTGGCTTCTTTCGCCTAGCATGTTTTCAAGGTTCATCCATGTTGTAGCATGTGTCAGTATTTCACATATTTTTAAAATATATTTTATTCATTTTTTTAAAGAGAGGAAGGGAGAGAGAGAGGGTTAGAAACATCAGTGAGAGAGAATCATCAATCAGCTGTATCCTGCACAGCTCCTACTGAGGATGTGCCTGCAACCAAGGTACATGCTCTTGACTGGAATTGAATTTGGGACCTTTCAGTGTACAGGCCAATGCTCTATCCACTGAGCCAAACCAGTTAGGGCTACATATATTTTTGTGGCTGAATAATATTCAATTATATGAATATATCACCGTTTGTATGATATATTCATATAATTGAATCATTCATCATTCATGGACATTTGAGTTGTTTCTACCTTTTGACTATAGTGAATATTGAGGTTGTAAACATGGATATACATGTACTTGTTTGAACACCTGTCTTTTAATTCTTATGAGTATATAACCAGGAATGAGATTTCTGAATTACATATTAACTAGAGGCCAGTGTACAAAATTTGTGCATGGGAGGTGGGGAGACTCCTTAACCCAGCCTGCACCCTCTCCAATCTAGGACCCCTTGGGAAATGTCATCAGGATTGGGCCTAAACCAGCAGTCAGACATCCCTCTCATAATCCTGGACTGCTGACTCCTAATCGCTCACCTGCCTGCCTGCCTGGACACCCCTAACTTACTCTCAACCCCCACCAGCCTGGTCACCCCTCTGACCATTGACTCCTAATTGCTCACCCCTTCTCTGCCAGCCTAATCATCCCCAGCTTACCCTCCCGATGACCTGGTTGTCCCACACAGCCTGCTTGTTCAGTCGTTTGGTGGTCCCTCACTAACCCACATGCCAACCTGGTCATAGGCAGCCATCTTGTAAGGGTGTAATGGTAAATTTGCATATTACCTCTTAATTATATAGGATTCTGTGTTTAGATTTTTTGAGAAACCACCAAGCTGTTTTCCACTGTGGGTAAGCTATTTTACATTTCCATTAGCAATGTATGAGGACTCTAATTTCTCTACATCCGCATCAACACTTGTTATTTTTGTTATTTTCTGATTTTTTTATTATAGTTATTGTATGTGAAGTGGTACCTCATTGTAATTTATATTTGTATTTCTCTAGTGATTAATGAAGTTGAAGCTCCTTTTATATGCTTGTTTGCTACTTATACATCTTTACAAAAATATCTACTGAAGTTCTTTGTTCAATTTTAATTAGGTTATTTATCTTTTTGTTGTTGAATTATAAGTGTTGTTTGAGTGATCCAGACTTGGATCCTAGAACCTTATCAACTATATGATTTACAAATACTTTCTCCTATTCTTTAGGTTGTCTTGCCACTTTCTTGATAATGTCCTATTTTACCAAAAAACAGAGTTTTAAATTTTTATATAGCTCAATATAACCATTTCAAACATATTTTATGTAATCTCACACTTATCAGAATATAGATCTTGGTACTCCCATATTATTTTGTTCCTCATGTTTTTCCTGCCATATCTATGAATCTGTTACCAAATTCTAAGGTCATAAAAATATATCCCATTTTCTTTTGCTAACACCATGGTCGGCAAACTGCAGCTGGTGGGCCACATGGGGCTCTCTGGCCCCTTGAGTGTGGCTCTTCCACAAAATATCATAGCCTGGGCGAGTCTATTTTGTAGAAGTGGTGTTAGAAGTTTAAGTTTAAAAAATTTGGCTCTCAAAAGAAATTTCAATCATTGTACGGTTGATTTTTGGCTCTGTTGACTAATGAGCTTGCCGACCACTGTGCTAACACACTTACGGAATAGGTTTTTAGCCAGGCATTGCTCACTCTTCAGTGTGTTTTATGCTCCTCTCACGTTTTAAATCTTTAGTTACCTGATAAAGATACTTCAATGGCCTCAAGATCTTCCTAGTCTATAGGTAAAAGTCATGAAGCTGATCCAAACCAAGCAATATCCTCACATTTATAATGATACAGATTCTGATACCCTGAAATTCTCACCCTGGACCCTTAGGGTTCTAACCACATGGTAATTCTCGGCTGGCATCCTGTGATTACTGTCTGCCCTTCCCTTTTCTTTCCTGTGACCTGGGGGCTGAACTCTACCGGCTGCATCACCTGGAAATTGTTTCATGATGGGTGTTTGACACATGAGAGACAATGACAGAATATCAGAGGATGAGATTAGGATATTCTCTACCCACTGTGCTAAGCAGTAGCCACATTCCTTTACGACCACAGCTCCTTCGAGTGGCCTGCCTTCCACACTCCAGCTCTCAGAGGGCACTGATATGTTATTTCCTCTGTCTGTCCTTTCAGGCCTAAATATGGGAACAGGAATGAGTAATAAAGAACTCTAAGCACAGTATAATTTTTATCTATAATAGAGGTTTCAAAATGTTGTTGAGATACAAGAACCTAACCATCATTTTTTGACACTGTTCCTATGTGAATGGATGCTCTGGATCACAAACAAACATTATAAAGGAACTTCTGGAAGGCCATCTGCTTGTTACACAGGGTCCCTATTATTTGCTTCTCCGCCTTTCTCTTAAAAGCCTACAGGAAGGAGTATACTGTACCTTCTCCAACAAGAAGTTGACTTCAGAAAGTGAGCTTGAAATATATCATCATTTTATAAAGTTAGGAGAAACTCTAATTAGCACAGCTGTTATCTTGGGGACATTGGCTGGACTAAAATTAATAGAACTAGAAGGAACACTATAAATCCCCCTAAAATTTAGGAGTAGGGAACATCTTTCTAACTATGAATCAAAAATCTAGAAGCCATAATGAAAAAAGCCCAAAGTTAAACTATATAAATTTGCTTAAATTTTCATGAAAAGTAAAACAGTGCACAGTGCTGGTAAAGGATGAAAAGTATATGGAGAAGGAGAACCTGGAGGCAGGGGAAGTGATATTCCACTTCGTTCATAACAAGAGTAAGGCAGATTAAATTCCACTAAAAAGTTGTTTGTTTGTTTGTTTTTTACCAAAGAGATGGGCAAAAATCCATAATCATGACAATGTACTATTTTGGCAGGTTTATGGGAAACGTGGTAGCATGTAACAATGGCCAATTATTCCTCTCCCTAGAGCCACACCTCTTTGCAATGTGACTACAACTGCTCTTGTCAAGATGTGGAATTCATTCCCGGAATCTTGGCTGCCCCTGTGACTGAATTTAACAAACAATGAACAGAAGTACTATCATACTCTCTGTTTAGGCCTCAAGTAGCTTTTGCGTGCTTCCTAGTGTTCTCTTTAAACTCTGTCCAGCAACTATGTTAACATGCCTGCGTTAGCTTTTTGGGAAATGAGAGACAGACGCTTGGCCTGGTAACCTCCTTTCAACCCAAATACCAGTCAGCCTACCTCAGAAGTTGACTGGCAATTGACCTCAGACCCAGGACAGAGCCCAGCTGAGAACAGAACACATTTTATTGAGCCTTGCCTAAATTTCCCACCCACATAATTACAAACTAATTAAATGAAATGATAGTTGTCTTAAGCCACTAAGTGTTAGAGTGGTATTTATGTAGCACAAGCTGATACAAGGAAATAGGCACTCTCAGATTTTGTAGGAGTATAAAGCTTCCCTATGAAAGGGAGTCTGGTAATAGCTAACAAAATTACACTGCATGACACACTGGCAGTAAAACAACCTCCAGGAATCTATATTAAAGGTAAACCTGCAAAAGAATGAAATAAATTTTATATTTGGTTATTTTTGTGACATTATTTAGAGTAGCAAAACATTGGAAACAACACAGAAGCTCATTAAGAGGAAACTGGTAGAGTAAATGATGTTAGAAGCATATACTGAAGTGTTGAAAAAAGAATGAGAAAGTGAGGCTGCACTTCATGCAAGAAAAGAGAAAATAATATGTATGCATATATGCTTGTGCTGGGAAAAAGAGTCAGTGAAAAGATCAAATAAAAAACTCATAAAAATGGTTACTTACAGAAGGTGAGAAAGCTGGGAAGAAAATGAGAATTGCTATTTCATAAAACTTTTGCACTTGAACCATGAAAATATTTTATGTATTCAAAAAATCCAAAGTGGTCAACAAAAAGATCATAGGAACTCAGATAAAATAATTATCCTGTATACCTTAAAACATAACACTTGAACTGAACAAAAATAGTAAGATATATACTAAGTACCAAAAGAACTGCAAAAAAAATAAAATCTACTCACTAGTTTTAGTACAACCCAAAAATGTTTTACAGACATTGTAGGAAAACATAAATAGACACACATCCATATGCATATATGGAAATTGTTAAATCTAATCAGGAAATATATGGGTGATCATTTTTTCTCTACATCTATGTGTATTTGAAATATTTATCATAAAGATATGTGTAATAAAGAGGGCAAAAGTATCAGGGTTGTCACACAGTACTAATTTTACTATGCCTGTGCTAGAATTTTAAGATACTACCTGTAAGGAGGCCATACAGTTAGTTGGTATGGGATAAGATTTAGCTCATTCCAGCTCTGTGAAGTTGGATGAATAAGTCATCTTCATCACCCTCTCTGAATTTCCATTATGAGCCAGACACTATGCCAAAAGGTACTGATGGAACCTATAATGATGTATTATTATATATTGTCCTTGCTCTGAAGAGGGTTTGCAATCTAGTTGTTTTCACCCAATTGATACCCTGTATATGTAATTTTATTTTAAGTACTATGGGCCCGGTGCATGAAATTTGTGCACTGGGGGAGTGGGGTCCCCTCAGCCCAGCCTGACCCCTCTCACATACTGGGAGTCCTCAAAGGATCTCCTACTGATGCTTAGGCCCACTCCCCTAAGCTGCAGTCTGCCTCCCTTGTGGGAGGCAACCAGGCTGATCAGGGAAAGGCACCAGCCTCATCACCCTGCTGCTGCAGTCACTGCCAGTCACTGCAGCCACCAAAGTGTTTTCATCAACATGGACTCCAGTCCCTTCACCATGAAAAAATGACAAATTTCTTTAGGCATTTTCAAGATGTGTCTTTCATAGGATATGACATTTCTTTCTTTCTTACTTTTTTTTTTATCCTCACCTGAGGATATGTTTCCATTGATTTTTAGAGAGTGAAAAAGAGAGGGAGAGACAGAGAGAAACATCTATGTGAGAGGGACACTGATTGGTTGCCTCCTGCATGAGCCCTGACCTGGGCCCCAAACAGGGAGGAGTCTGTAACCTTGGCACATGCCCTTGATCAGAATCAGACCTGGACCATGTGGTCAGCAGGCCGAGGCTCTATCCACTGAGCCAAACCAGCTAGGGCAGGATATGACATTTCTTAGCCCTCCAGCAGCGGACCTTCGTTTTCTTCTCCAGGAGTGTGGTGGGAAAGCTCTAGATCACCTTTTTAGATTCTTATAACCAAGTTACTAAGAATATTACCAGTGGCAAACAGGGAGCTTAGCCAGTAAGTGGTCAGTAAAGGTGTTCCCTCTGTAGTTCACACCTATCACCTCTGATCTCTGCCTCCGCCCCTGTCAAGGCCTAAAGCCTGGGTGCCTGGGCTGGGGACCCCCAGCTCCCTCTGATCGCCGTCTCTGCCCCTGCCAAGACAGCAAGCCTCTGGCCCAGGCTTGGGTCCTGGACAGCACCTCCATCCCCAGCTCCCTCCTATCTCCCACTCCACCCCTGCCAAGGCCCCAAACTTCTGGCCGAGGCTTGGGTCCTGGGCAGCCCCCCTGCCACCCTCTCCAGCTCTCTCCAATCACCTGCTCCACCCCTGCCAAGGCCCCAAGCCTCTGGCCGAGACTTTAGTCCTGGGCAGGGGTTCCTCAGCTCATCTGTTTGCCCAGCTCTACCCCTGTCCAGGAGCCTTCTGACTCAGGCCCTTCCCCGTTGCTCAGGACCCACCCTGGGCCTACCTTGGAGTGACCTTCGTGCTGAGAAAGTTTCCAGGACCCAGGCTGCTGGATGCCAATGTATGCAAATTAACTTCCATCTTTGTTGGGTTAATTTGCATACTCACTCTGTTTGACTATGGGCATAGCAGAGGTATGGTCAATTTGCATATTTGTCTATTATTTGGCATGATTATTTTTCCTCCCCTAGTGTACATGAATTCATTGGATTAATAGTTCATTCAAAATGCACACACACACACACACACACACACACACACACACACGCACACAGAAATGCATCTAAACATCTAAACTCTTTCCAAATCTAGAAATGACTTCAATATTGAAATATAATCAACAGTTGATTATCCTGGCAGAATGATTCTTTCCATTTTTTTTTCTTTAATGAGCAAGGTAGTTGTTTTATTCTTGTGATGCTTGTGTAACTGGGTCTGGGAATTTTTCCCAACAATTAATGAATATTTTCATAACATGTAAAATATATTATAAATGAACTATTGAGCAAAAGAAAAGAAAAATACACCTCCTTGCTGAATCAGAAGCTCAAAAACTAATGCTCAAGTGTCTCTCTCTCTCTCTTTTTTTAATCAATAAGCCACACTACCTCACAGCTCAAAAAAGAAGATGGAAAAAAGGTTATTTTTAAGCCTTCCCTGAATTAAGTAGTATCACTCCTCTGACATATGGTATAGGTTATGAGGAAGATTTGGAGCAGAAAGTTTGGAATTTTAAAATCTAGATAGACATTAGATTCAAGTTAGATAGCCTATTATCAGCCAAGTGTGTCATGTAATGTTGGAATATAGAAATTCATCAGGAGTTTACAACCACTGAAAGCTTACTATGCGCCACACAGTTAGCTGCATATTTTCCCTCTGTCCCATGTAAAGAACATTTCTGTGCATATCACTCCACAGAGGTCATTTCTACTTTTTGTATTTCTCAGTTTTAGCTATAAAATTGATAAAATCTAAATTTATATTGATAAAAATTTCAGTTCACCTGCATTTTCTGTGTGGACATTTGCTATAATAGTCTAAATCTCCCATTGGTCAGATAATAATGATAGTAGGGTAATAACAGAGTGATTCTGCAATCACTCTAACTCTATTGGTGCAGTTTCACTTACAGTAGCTACTTAATGAATTCTCTTTAAATAAAGATTTTATTGAAGACAGAAGATTTTTGATATTTAATTGAAATTTAAATGCTTTATCCTAGAGTTAAAAGATGACAGCAAAGCCCTTTGTAAAGTAAAATCATAATTGATTTCAAATTAGACAGCCTGTTATCAGCCAAATGTGTCATGCAATATCAGAAAGTAGAAATTCATCAACTAGCCATTTCATTTTCATGAAAGTACAACATATAGTATACGTAAGGTAGTCATGCCCTAAACATATGAATAATATACATCTAACCTTCAGACATTTTATGAGTATTATACCTTTAGAAGTAAGTGTTGAATAAACTGAAGATTTTCTGTTCCAATTAACAAAGAGAATATTCAAGGTATAGGAAGATTTGGGAAGAGAAATATTGCTATATTAATGTGAAAAAGAAGATTCTGAATTTTTTTGTTAGGAATGCTCATTTCCCTTCTGTAAACACACACACACACACACACACACACACACACACACACAAAGAAAAACAACAACAACAACAAAAAGAGTAAACCATATGCTCTGGTGAATGCAACGTTGCCTGCAAATGGGATCTTAAACACCTAATGTCAGAGGAAGTGGTAGAGAAGAGGAGTTCACATCCTCTGAAAGCTTACTATATGCTACACAGTAGGCTGCATGTTTTCTCCCCATTCCACTTAAAGAACGTTTCTGTGCAAATCTTGCATACAGAATTATAAAGATAAATAACATGCCAATTTCACTTCTCCCCCAGAGTCTTATTTTTAGCAGTAAAACACACATTTTTCAAATGTTGGTAATATTTATGAACCCTTTTGAAGTTAGTAGAATTTCCTGAATAGATTTCAAGGGACTAACAAGATAGTGTGGGAAATTAGATTAGGATCCATGTTTGAGAAGTGGTGAATTCTAATAGTATGCCTCTAAAAAGTAAATTTAGAGTAAAATTTTTTATGATTCATTATAGTTCAAACGTCTTTAGGATAAACCTAAAAATCGTCATATACTATGAAAAATACAGGCCAGGGAAGATTACTTACTGCTTTTTAGTTCCCATGAAGCAGACACAAATTGGAATGGCTGAATGTTTGACCTCATTTCCCACCACTGCTTCTGGTAATACATTCAAACTCCTGGTTGCAAGTAGGGTACTGGTCCAAGTGCATAAGATCACAGTGCGTTCCTCCCTCCCTTATCACGGTTAATGGTCCAAAGTTTGGGGATGTGACCTAAGCAAAGCCAGTTAGACTATTGGCCCCAAAGTTTTCAAAATCAGCTAGGATTGGAGAAATTCTTCCTGAACAGTTAGGACATGAAGCCATGGTCCCTCGTGTGTGGAGAATACCCATCTATAGCAGAAAAGTTAAAGTGCAGAAATTAGCAGAGAAGGGAGAGAATGAAGAATGTTGATCAAGTCTTACTTATCCTTGATGTCAGTTCTTCCCTATACAGACCTACATTACCCTAAGTCATGTTTGATTTCTATCACTTGCAACCAATAGCCAACTATCTACTATACTCAGCAGTTTAGAATAGGTTGTCAATATTGCTAAATCATGTATAGATCCAAAGCAATTGTATAGATTTTTCACAGAAACCTGAGATTTGATCCTCAATAGTAATTCAATTCACAGGGAAATGACACAAGTTGTTACTTTACTACCTAATTTTAAAAATTCAAGCTATAACTCTCATTTTTATATATGTCTTTTTGTTCTTTTGTTATGTTTGCAATTACTCTTACCTCAATCCTGCATGCAATCTAAACCTATTCATTTTAATCTTTTGTTCAATCTGATCATAGTTGTCATTAGATAATTAATAACAATAAATTAATTACATACCATTATTAGCAGCTAGAATAATAAACATTAACTATAAGCCAGATAGTTGCCAAGCTCATTTTATATCATATTTTGATTAGAGCAATACTTTTATAATTCACCTAATTTTATTATCCCATATTATAAATAAATTAAAACATAGAGGAATTAAATAATGTGCTCAAAGTTACACAGCTAGTAAGTTTGAAGGAGCTGGGGTTAAAACTCAGGCAATTGGACTCCAAGTTAAGAAAGGCACATTTCAACATAAAACAGTATTTATAAGATTGATGAGCTCTGAAATCACAAGGTCGTGGAAAATTATATCAAAAGAGGAAGGAGGGATTTATATGCATGCATATAAACCTAACCAATGGACATAGACAACAGGAGGGTGAGGGCATGAGTGGGGAGGAAATAGAAGGGGTAATGGATGAATAAGAACACATATCAACCAATAAATTAATATAAATAAATAAATAAAAGAGAAAGGAAGGATACATTCTCATAGCCTTCTAGCTGTACTTCTGTTGCCTGTGGAACTCTCAAATGACAATGTGGGTAGTTGTTTAAAATCTCTCTCATCCCCTACACCATTTTTTTCATTTTCATTTTCATAAGATCCCTACTGCCTGCTGTAGTGTCTAGGACCTAATACTCACTTCATAAAAGTGAAATGAATGGAAGAATAGAGTCATTAAATGAATGAATCTAGGGGAAGATGGGAATAAAGAATAGGGAGTATATAAAGAAAGATTATAGGATCTGTCCATTCTGTGAAGGGCAATGCAGAAAATTAAATCCTTCCCAAAAAACTCAATTAGATTGCACTCCAATCCCGCCTCCCCACACTCCCACCACCAATTCTCACCACAAGGCCACTATTGGGCTATTTTCCCTATTTTTGTGAGATGTTTAAGAGCTTCAAGGATGTCATATTCTCTTCTTTGCCATCAGCACTTCTTTAGCATGGAATGACTATGTAGGTGCAGAGTGACTATTTTAGTAGGGTACCCATTTTAGACACCACTCTCGGCTTCCCAGCTCAAGCTTCTGAAGACCAGCTTGCTTCCTCAGCATTTAATGAAGCCCACAGGCAAGTGGAAAAACACAGAAAGGAGGTCAAGCAAAATCCTCCCCCTTTTAGCACAATATGTTTTAACTGTGATACCTAACAGCTAAGTAAAAACTAAAGGTGCATGGTAGTTCTTCTGTAGTTCCCTTTTTTAGCTTTTTATGCCAAGAGGACATGTGTGTTACATTGAGGACCTGTTCGTTACTGGACTTCTCCACTTGCCATCGCTGAGACCAGGGACAGAGTATGAGGGTTGGAAGGGAGGTGGAGAGGGCAGAGAAAATCTAGGCCACCACTAATTTCCCAGATGCTGTCTTATTCTGAATTTCATCATCAAAGAGAATTATGTATAAGCTGAATTAACTATTGACTTTCCTGCCTTCTGTAGGCTGGTCTAATTAGAACAAGTGATTTTAATCTCCTAGGTCAGAATTCACATTGGTGCCCTACATTCTTAATCTAGTCCGCAGATGGGTTTTATTTTCCTGGTGTTGACTTAAAAAATATTGAGCCAACATGTTAAAATTGAGAGGTTTTCTCCACTACAATGAGGTATAAGGCAAAGATGTCCTCTCTCACCACTTTTCAACATTGGAAGTTCTAGCTAATGCAGTAAGATACCAGAAGGAAATAAAAGGCATACAGATTGAGAAAGAAGAAATACACCTGTTTTTGTTTGCAGACAAGATTGAGAAAGAAGAAATACACCTGTTTTTGTTTGCAGACAATAAGTTCATTTATGTAGAAAATCTAAAAGAAACAAATAACAAAACTCCTGAAACAAATAAGAAATTAAGCAAAGTTACAGGATACATGGTTAATATATAAGAGTTAATCACTCTTCAATATGTCAGCAATGAACAAGTAGAATATGAAATACAAAACTCAATAGGCAATAAAATATGTACAAGATCTAAATGAATAAAGCTATAAACTATGATGCACAACATCAAAGAAAAACTTTAAAAATGGAGAAATATTCCATATTCATTGACAGGAAGACTTAATAATCCCAAGATATTAGTTCTTTTCAACTTGACCTATAGATTCAATAAAATCTCAAAATCTCAAGAATTTATTTTGTGAGCATTGACACGCTCATTCTAAAGTTTATATGAAAAGGTTAAAAAGCAAACAAACAAATAAAACACCAAAATAGCTAATACAAGATTGGAGAAAAAGGAAGTTAGAGACTGATACTATTCAACTTTAAGAGTTACTATAGGAGGGGACTTGAAGGGTTAAAAAAAAAAGTGATGGGATTAAAAAGTGCAAATTGATGATTAAGGAATAATTAGGGGATATAAAGTAGAGCATAAGGAATATAGTCAACAATATTCTAATAACAATGTATAGTAACAGATTGATACTGGATTTATTGAGATGATCACTTTCTAAATTATATGAATGTCTAATTACTGGGCTGTACACCTGAAACTAATATGATATTGTAAATCAACTATAATTATTTGATACTAGAGGCTTGCGCACGAAGTTCTTGCCGGGTAGGGTTCCTAGACCTGGACTGTGATCAGGGCCAGTCTTCCCCAGCTCCTGGCCTCACTCTCCACTACCACCGCCCCACACCCTCTTTGTGTAGGGGAACCTGCAGAGCAATGAAGGCCACAGCGCCATTTGTGTTCATTGTCTTCCACCCCTGGTTCTCAGTTCTGCATTGGGTAGTCTGGGCCTGTGGGTTGAGTGTCTGCTCCCTGGTGGTCAGTGCACATCATAGCCAACCAGTTGTTCTACTGTCCAGTCAATTTGCATATTTTTTAATTTTTATTTTTTATTAATGTGTTATGCTTTTATAATATAGATGTGGTTAGATTTCTTGGACCAGAACCTAATAGCTGAATTTCTGAATAAAATAGCCTTAGACAACCAGCCAGAGAGGGTGAAAATATGTATTTCTGCATTATTTGAGACCCTAAAAAAAAGGTATACACAAATTGGCTAATCTAACAGGAGTCATATGTGAAGGCAGGATAGTGGGAGACCACGAGGTATTATATCATTAGCATTCCTCAGATGAAGTAGCAAGATAAAGGAGCAGTAAGGAGAACAAGAAGATAGAGAGTTGTGTGGAAAAGGTCACCTGAAAGCACTACAACTGTGGTTAAAGGAAGCAGTCAAGTCATGGTGATGTCACCAGATGGACTCAAGGAAACAAATACCAGCATCATGCTCTTCTTTTGGCCTCCAATCTCCTCCCAGTTCTTGGCATATGTCAGAGGAAAAGAATACCCAATGATGTAGCCTACGCAGTTAAGCTTTTCCAGGGTGCAGAGCAAATGTGGAAAAGGGCAGAGTATGTCTGGAGTGGAAATATATTCAGTACATCCATCCAGGCTAAAATGACTAGGATTTTCAGGCTGACAGATGTATTTCCAAACATAAATCAGGATAAAAGTATTCTGCATTTAACTGGGTAAGATTATAAAATAATGAAAAAGGCTCTCCCAGGATTTTAACATATGATGTAAGCTTAATGGTCTAGTTTTATACCGTATCTGAGGCAATGAGTCATTGCTAACAATACCTCCAAAAGAGTGGCCTCAACCACCCTCATTTTAAGCATCTAAATTGAAAAATAACTCATTTATCCCTGAATCAGACAGGATTCCTTAACTTGCAAGTCATAGCAATCCAACTCAGAACACTGACATAGCTGGCATTCCAAGTGTGGCTTCCTGGCATAGTTAGATCCAGGGGCTCACACAATATTATCAGGAACAGGATTTGCTTGGGGTTGGGCCCACTTTCTACAGGGATTTTTTTGAATGTTGATAAAATGTTATTAGTACCTCCAGTCTTACCCTCCCATCCACTTCACATGTAAAGCTTCAGCAACATTCATGACCTAAATCTCATTGCCCCAATCTGTGTCATGCTTCCATTCCTGCCCTACTAATAGTGAGTGTCAAGGGGGATGAAATAATGTAATTAATCAGGCCTTAGTTAAGTCCTCACCTGGAAGATGGATGAGGGGAGAGTTTACTCCATGCAAAGCATCTGGAGTTAGAGTTATATAGAATTGACCTCCGAGATAAATCAGGGTGCCATTTTTATCAGAAGGGAGTATTAGAAAGGGAAAAAGGATGTCCACTATACTCATATGATTAGAAAATTCTTCCAAAATCTTCTTGCCACATGCCTTTATCCCAACTCCTCCTAATAGAGTTATCTGAAGATTATTTATTCCCTCTTTTGCACAAATCTCTTCATATATCTGAGAAAATCCCCCATACTCCTATATTACTATAAGTCTTCACCAGTCACAACACCACAACCACCAGCTTTATCTCCTCTTCATGGGATATATTTTCTATACCTTATGTAATCTTGGACACTCTCTTCTGTGTTCTATGCAGTGTATCAATGACCCTCTTCAAGAGTAGTAACCAAAGAAGGAGACCAAATGGATAACTCACAGAAGAAAAATAAACGTTAACATTTTTTTATTGATTATGGCATTACATATGTGTCCTTACCCCTCTATTACCCTCCACCCTCCACTCATACCCTCACCCCCCTGGTGTCTGTGTCCATTGGTTATGCTTATATGCATGCATACAAGTCTCTTGGTTGATCTCTCCCTCTTACCCCACCTACCCCTACCTTCCATCTGAGGTCTGATGGTCTAATCAATACTTCTCTGTCTCTTGATCTCTTTTTGTTCATCAGTTTATGTTGTTCATTATATTCTATAAATGAGTGAGATCATGTGACATTTATCTTATTTCACTTAGCATAATGCTCTCCAGGTCCATCCATGCTGTTCCAAATGGTAAGAATGCATTCTTTTTACTGCAATGTAGTATTCCATTGTGTAGATATACCACGTTCTTTAATCCACTACTCTGCTGATGGGCACTTAGACTGTTTCCAAATCTTAGCTATGTAAATTGTGCTGCTATGAACATAAGGGTGCACATATCCTTTCTGATTGGTGTTTCTAGCTTCTTGGGATATATTCCTAAAAGTGGGAATCAATGGGTCAAATGTGAGTTCCATTTTTAGTTTTTGAGGAAATTACATGCTATTTACCATTGCACCAAAAAAATTAAGATACCTAGAAATAAACATAACAAAGGAGGTAAAAGACCTACTTGCAGAAAACTGCAGGACACTGAAAAAAAGAGATAGAAAAAGACATAAACAGATGGTAGAATCAACATCATCAAAATGTCCATACTACCCAAAGCAGTCTATAGATTCAATACACTACCCATTAAAATACCAACAGCATATTTCACAGACCTAGAACAAACTCTAAAAATTTATCTGGAATAGAAAAAGACTTTGAATAGCTCAAGCAATCCTGAGAAAGGAGAACAAAGTCGGAGGAACCTCAATACCAGATTTCAAGCTGTATTACAAAGCCACTGTTCTTAAAACTGCCTGGTATTGGTACAAGAACAGACATATAGATCAATGGAATAGGATAGAGAACCCAGAAATCAACCCAAACCACTATGCTCAATTAATATTTGACAAAGGAGGCATGAACATACAATGGAGTCAAGACAGTCTCTTCAACAAATGGTGTTAGGAAAATTGAACAGATACATGCCAAAAAAAAAATGAAACTAGATCACTAACTTACACCATACACAAATATAAACTCAAAATGGATACAGGACTTAAACATAAGATGGGAAACCATAAAAATACTAGAGGAATCCACAGGCAGCAAAATCTCAGACATATGCCGAAGCAATATCTTCACCGATACAGCTCCTAGGGCAATGGAAACTAAAGAGAAAATAAACAAATGGACTACTTCAAAATAAAAATCTTCTGTATAACAAAAGAAACCATCAACAAAACAACAAGAAAACCCACTGTATGAGAGAACATATTTGCCAATGTTGTCATCGATAAGGGTTTAATCGCCAACATTTACAGGGAACCCATACAACTTAAGAAAAGGAAAATAAACAACCCAATCAAAAAATGGGCAACAGACGACCTAAATAGATACTTTTTGAAAGAGGACATAAGGAAGGCCAAACAGTCATTTGAAAACATGCTCAAAGTCACTAATCATCTGAGAGATGCAGATCAAAAATACAATGCGGGACCATCTCACACCTGTCAGAATGGCTATAATCAACAAATCAACAAATGACAGGTGCTGGTGAGGATGCGGAACCCTCGTGCCCTGCTGGTGGGAATACAGACTGGTGCAGCCACTGCTGAGAACAGTATAGACATCAGCATTTACTGGATACTTCCTATTTCCTAAGCAATGTTTCAAGAATGTTATACATATGAACAGATTTAATTCTAACATCAATCTTTTGGAGTAGGTATATATCATTGCCATTTTTTTTAAGACACTGAGAGGTTAAATAATATTCCCTAGGTTACTTGGCTAATAAATAGAACACTGTAAGTTCAAACCCAAACAATTTTTTTCCCACATTTGTACTATGATATCCTACAAGAATCAAAAGGCAGAGCAAAGGTATATTAACTCTTTAATCAAAAAATTTTCAACCACACTCATAGGCAAATAAGTGGAAAATCTTCCAATATAAGATTTCACCTTCAAGTTGTCATTCTACCAAATAAAGAGGTAATATGCAAATTGACCATCACTCCAACACACAAGATGGCTGCCCCATGTGGTCAAAGATGGTTGCCTCCATGTGGGCACATGATGGCTGCAGGGGAGGGCAGTTGTAGATGAACAGGCTATCAGGGGAGGGAAGTTTTGAGGAATCAGGCCTGCAGAGGAGGGCAGTTGTGGGGGACCAAGCTTGCAGAGGAGGGAAGTTGGGGGTGACTGGGCCAGCAGGGGAGGGCAGTTAGGAGTGACCATGCCTACAGGGGATGGCAGTTGGGGGAAACCAGGCCTGCAAGGGAGGGCAGTTAGGGGCACCAGGCCTGCAAGAGAGGGCAGTTAGGGGTGACCAGACCAGCAGGGGAGGACAATTAGGGGAATGGGCTGACAGGGGAGCATTTAGGTATAGATTAGGCTGGCAGAAGAGTTGTTAAGGGGAGGTTAGGCTGGCAGGCAAAAGCAGTTAGGGACAATGAGATAGGCAGGCAGTCAAGCAGTTGGGAGCCAACAGTCCTGGATTGTGAGAGGGATCAGGCCTAAACGGAAGTTGAACATCCCTCAAAGGGTCCCAGATTTGAGAGAGTGTAGGCTGGGCTGAGGGACACTTCCCCTCCCTATGCATGAATTTTGTGCATTGGGCCTCTAGTGTTTTAATAATAGCCAAAATTAATCAGTAAGAAATGCAAAACCTCTTCTGCTATTGGTAAAAGTCATGTAACAATTAAGTAAAATAATTTGGCATTATGCAAAAAAATAAAAATTAGTCTCAGAAACCTATATTCTTTGTAAACATATAGTTCATGGATATATTAAAATCTGTAGCTGCAATAATATAAAATGTTATGAATAATAACAAATATTAGAAATAATCTAAACACTAAGCAATTCAACCTTGGTTAAATACATTTTGAGACATGCACCTAGTGGAATACAAAGCAACCATTAAAAATGCTAATATACAATGTTTAATAAGACACAAATATGTTTATTCTATTTCATTGAATGTGCACACACAAAAGGCAGAAAGTAAATTGAGAGAATTGGAATGGAAGAGGAGGAGCTAATTATATCTCACACAGATGTTCACTAGAATTAATTTACATAGCAAGCTCCCTCAAATATTCAATTCACAGTCATTTGACTTCCATGAATCTTTCTAGGTGCATATCTATTACAAAGGGTTGGTCTATCTGAACTAAGGAGAGCTATCTGTGTCTGTACCCACACTGGCAATGGCCATGGTTTCTCAGATTGTGTTACACACTGGTGGATACAGCATCAGTAATAAAGGAACAGTCATCCTCCACCTTGCTTCAGCAAGTGTATGTTATGGGAAAAAATACTTATTTTTTGAAAAATTAAAATCATGCCACTTTTGGGCAGAATTTCCAGCTTACACATCTCTAGTGCTTTTGGAGAAAAACATGTGGAGGCATAACGAAAATTATTCCTATCTTTTTTCACTCCTATGAGTTTGTCTTCATTTTCTCTCTAATTTTAGTTGAAAATAAAATTTCAATCACATGTAAAAAGACCTCCCTCTCTGCATTGTGCTAGTTCAATCATATACACTGTTGTAATATTATTGTATACAAAATAAAACCATGTTCATGTGAATGATGTAAAAACAAGGACAAACTTTTAAAAAATGCAAATAATGCATAACATCACCACTAGTAGTACCACTTTTAACATTTTGTGTATATATTTCTAGAATGTTCCCATAGATATATAACCTTTTCCTTACACACATAAGATCTATGTTAATTCTGTGCTATAACTCTTTTACACTTCCTGAAGTAACATACACATCTTAACCTATCATTGCTTAGACTAAAGCATGATATTTACCACACAGATGTGCATTTGTTGTTTAAAAATGTACAGCTAAGTACTCTCAAGTGAAGAAAGGAAGAAAGCAAGACTCCTCTGATGTTTTTGGTATGTGTTAATATCTCAGTTGACACTGCAAACAATTAAGAATGAGGAATGAGGGAAGAACAAGAAGGAACCTAATATTTATTATTAACAAGACCTTTTACTAAGTACTTGATGTTCATGCACTCATCCCAAACATAGTCTCTTGAGGCAGGAATGTTTATTCCCCATTTCCCACGTGAAGAAATTGCGACTCTGCAAGGTTACGTGCCTTGCCCAAGGTTATCTCACTGTAAAATGCAGAGCAAGGACAAAACTTACTTGTGTCTGACTCCAATCATGTGACTATGAAATGGGACAAGGGATCCTAACTCAGTTCTGTCTGACCCCAGAATTCCCATGCCATTTCCACTTTATGACTGCCTCCTAAAATTTTTTTACAAAGTTCATTAGGCCTGATGCATGAGAATTGTAACTGGGGGGTGGAGTGGTTGGGGGTCCCTTAGCCCGGCCCACGCCCTCTCCCAGTTCGGGAATCCTCAGGGGATGTCCTCCTGACACCTCTGCAGGAGGCGACTGGGCCAGCTGATCAGGGGACAGCGCTGCCCCATCATCCTGCCGATGCCACCTCCGGCTTCTCTCTGTGGGAGGTGAGGATACGGGATCAGGGGACGGTGCCACCCCCATCACGCCCCTCTGCGGGAGTCAAGTGGACTGGTTGATCAGGGGATGGTGCCGGTCCCCTCATCTCTGTTCCCTCCCTCTGCCTGCTGGCATGCACCTTGGCTGGCCTGGCGCCAATGCTCTCCTTCCCAACCCTCACCGACTAGTCTTTCTGCCTTTTGCTTGATTTACATATTATGCTTTCATTACACAGGATAGATATATATATATATGCTATTTCCAGGCACTGGGTTAAGAACTGTGTATGCAAAACTAACCAAGCCAGGAAGGTCCCCTCTATGAAGTTTATGTGCCAGAGAGGAACACAGGAAATGGACAAGTAACCACATAAATAACTAAACCACAGGTAGGCCTGCCACCCCAATACTCCCACTAAGAAATGGGTCCAAACTCTGAGTCAAATGGCTGTGTCCTGCAGCCACTGGCCTTCAGATCTGTTCAGATTCCAGGGCTTCCACCCGGAAAGATCCCCAACTAAAGATCCTCAGAGCTTGGGACTGGCTCCCCATTCGCATCCCCAATGGAGTTCAGATAATGAAGGTTTTATTTTAGATTTAGAGGTCACAAGACAGGAACACACCACAGCCTATTCTGTGAAAGGATATCGCAGACTGCCTGGGAGCATGGATTCTGGAGTCCAAAGCCTTCGCCCGTTACTGACTGAGATGGCTCAGACAAGATGCTGAACTCCTCTGGGCCTTGATGTTTTTCCATTTACAACATGCAAATGACGATAGTACTTATCTCATAAGTTACCGTGAGGATAATTGAGTTAAAACATGTGGAGGACCTTGAACAGTGCCAGGTTCAGCGCTGTGTAAGTGCTCTTACTACAGCATCATGCCATGGTGCCCTGACCCCGGGAACTGGAGATCCAGCTGGGCATCAGAGCACTGGCGTCGCGCTCATCTCAGGAGTCTCTGGGTCCCATCACTCACTGCCCGAGTGATACTGAATACATTATTTGACTTCTCTAAATTTCATTTTCCCTCGCACTTAAAGATGGTTTTGAAAATTAAATGAGATAATGTGAAAAGGGACTGAGCAATTTGCATATGATAAAATCCCATGAAATGTTAACTATGATTAAACTTTAGAGTCACCGCACATATTAAAAAGTCATTTTCCATCACTGCTCTATCATGCTCCAAGCTTCTGGCTGCTATAATACCCACAAGTCTCTTGTGGACAGGGGGTGGGAGGATATCTCGCCTTTTACCAGGTGAGACAGGTACTGTACAAGTGTATGTGAGCATACGTTAAAGAAATGATGACCCTTTGTCTGAGAGGGCACCTCTTGCTTTTAGGTTTTCCTTTCGTTCTGCTCTCTGTTATCATACTAATGTTTTTATTTCCCGGGGTATATTATAGTATCAGAATCATTTTTCTCTTCTGATATTCTGGAACTGTTATGTAAAAGAGGGCAAGAAATGAGTCTGCCATAAGATTTAATGGGGTGCTCTCCAGGAGTCCCCATAGCACTGTGTCATGCTAAACCCGTGGGCCAAGTTCCCATTTATTTTAAGTCAGGTGTTGGATGCATCTATTACCTTGATTATGATGACAGTTTCATGAGTGTTTTCATATGTCCAAATCCATCAGGTTGTGTACATGAAATATTTGCAGTTTTTTTATATTAATTATGTCTCAATAAAACTGTATTTAAAAAAACAAAACAGCTGGACTGCTAAAAGAAAAAAATCTGCATTTCTGAGAAAGTGTGGTGTGAATATATATTTTGGTTTCTGCACTCACTCAGCAGCTGGGAAAACAACTTTCCTAGAAGCTGGTCTTGTGCTTCAGACATGAATGACTCCACAATACATTTTCAAGGCATAAATCATTTCCTCTTTACCTTTCCTATGCTTCATAATGATGTAAATGGCTGAAAGGTCACCAATTTCCTGGATGTTTATAGTCAGCAGGATTAATTTTTCCAACTGGTCAGAAAATGTCATGCCCAAGGGTAGCATTATTCACTTCATTAGCTAATGTAGTATAATTCATTGTTTAGGCATTAAAGAAAAGACACATTTTCAGAATACCCTGGAATAAGATAAAGAATATTACTCAAAATGGAACCTCTTTGCCTAAATTACCATCATCTCTATAGCTTGTCTTTTCTCAGAAAATGACCCCTTATGTCTGCAGATCAAATGACCATATATCATTTTCCAAATAGCCTAAGCCATGCTGTAGAAAAAAATCTTTAGAACCATTATACATTCATTTCAATAGCAAATATTTAGTAAGCTTTTAATATGTGCAAGGCTCTGAGATGAGTATTTTAAATAAATTGCCTCACTGAATACTCATGACATTCTCCCAAGGAAGGAATTATTGCTCCTAATTTTGCAAATTAGAAAATGGGTGCTTTACAAGGTCTAGCTGGGGGAAGGGCACCATGCCTCTGAGGCCTCACCCCTTTGGGCATTAGATAGTGGAACAGGAACTGGCTTCTGCTGACTCTTGCTAAGGCTTAAAGTCCAGGGAAATGCTGTTTCAAGGTTTAGATGGCAGTGAAAAATCTTGCCATTAACTCTCAGCTTAGTTCCAAGCTCTGCATCAACTTTGCATCCAATCTTCCTGGTTTCACCAACATGTATTTTATCGGCAAGTTAGGCATTGAAAGAAGAAAGGAGCCATTGCCCTTGTATGTCCCTACCAAGATCCCTACCATGACCACAGCAACCTCTCAGAACACATTTCCTGAAACCTTCCTCTTCACACTCCAGCCACCCTACCCGCTCCCCAGCTTGCTTATGGTGCTAGCACATAGTGGGTCCTCAATCAAAACATGTTAAACACATTATGAAATCCCACAGTTGAAAAAGGTAATGTTTGGTTACATGTCATCCTCTAATTAAAACAGTTTTCAGAACTTTCTTTTTATCCCTACTTGAACATCACATCCAGGGCATAGAAACAGATAGGAAGGCAAAGCAAGGTGCGGACTTCATGAAGTTACTGAAGTAGAGTTTGTTATCTGACACACTAAATGAAAACTCATCCTTGGCATAATGTGACAGCAAAGAAAAGATAATACTGACTTAAATTCAATAGGAAATCAACACGCAAGTAAGAAATCCTCTTACGATACAAAAAATATAGCTGCCTCAAAAAAAGTCAAATAATTACCTTACTACCTTTACATAAGATTGCCAGAGTATCATAACTGGAGAAAAAGCACTCTATCTCATTCCCAGGAGGAAAGTATCCCAAAATAAAATGATAAAAAGCACCATTTTAATGATTCTTTAAATAGGTTTAGTGACTATTCCAGCTACATTTGTCTCGTTTTTTCACTAAGTATTTTTTATCCCTGCTGATAAAATGCTAAGTATTTTGTTGTGTTTTTAATCAGTGTTATTTATAGCTCAATAATTGTAATATTTCAGAGCTGATGTTGATATGTTTGTCCCAAAAAGAGGCACAAAGGCAAATTCCTGGTATGACTGTGCTGTGAGCACGGATAGACCGCTGCTAACTGCCAAGAGATGGCAAACCTCAGAGGATGGGCTGCACTCCATGTGCAAATAAATGCTGGGAAGAGAAACTGCCAATTTTACAATTCTGTCCAAAGTTAGCCCTTGGAAAACAGGTGGAACAAATGTTTATGGCTATATCTATGAACAATATGCATTAAAAATAAAAGGGAAAGAAAGAAAATGCTGATGTGGTGCCTGATGTGGAATTGGGCTTCCAGCAGACCTGCATTCTAGATGCCCTCTCACACCCGTCAAGCAGGAAGCTTGGGAACCTAGTTTCATATTCCAGACCCAGCTTTTGTCTCTGTAAAATGAAATAACAACAATTCCCATCTCAGAAGCATCTTCAGTGATAAACAAAACAGACTATTAAGGAAGCTGCTCTTTGAAGCAGTTTCCCAGGCAGTTAAAAATAATTGGAGTTGGTCCATTTTTGCTGAAATCCCGGCTAGTGAGCTAAAGGCCTTAGGGCAAGTGACCCTTGCTTTCAGAACCCTAGTTTTCCTGTCTATAAAATGGGAACAAATCATTCCTCTTAGTGCTAGCCTTTTTCTACTGCTGTCTCACAACCATCCAGCTCTTACTGAGATACCTCCCCTGTGAAGGAGATCAACAGGCTGCCTGGCAACTAACTGCCCACTGGATGTGGCCAGTGGGAAGCACAGATGAAAAGCAGGTGGGAGGAAGTGAGGTAAGGATATTGATTCTCCGAGTCCCATGCTAGAAGGACTCAGTGGCTGGCCTGCTACTCTGCCTAAGCCAAAGTTCCAGTTCCATGTCCTGACCTATAACTACAACTACTCTCTTGGGATTCTACTAACTACTCCCTCCCCTGTCCCGTTAGGACTGGAGGTGGTAAAAACTACTGTGTTGGAAATAGGGTGGCTTCACCACCCTTGTTATCTTCTCTCAACTGTGATCACATTATGTAAATGCCTTACGTAAATTTCTTTAGCCCATATGAATGTCTCCTGCATTTCCCACCAAGACCAAACCGGCTGCTGATATTATAGAAAGACCCCGAGGAGAAATTAGGTTTCTCATACATTTGAGGAGGCCACAGATACTTCCTCCCCGAATGAGGTAAATGAAACACCAGCATTTCATGTGATGGAGTGGCATGATAATTGTTTTGAGTTATCGCTGGAGATGGCTGGGCATCAAGTGCAAATGGAAGGCAAGGGATTGAGAGATTAAGTGGCTGTGGCACTTAGTTTCTATGGTGACAATATTGATCAGAATGTTTTTGGGGTAGTTAGTTGCTGCTGACAACCCTGGAGAGCTGACAAACCCCCAGAGGAAGCACAAATTGGGATCTTTAACTGCCTAGCTCATACCTCAAGTGGAAAATCAGAAAGCCTTGATAATAACTTTGTCGTAGTGTTTTTTTCTCCCAGTCATAGGCTGATATGTCTGTGATGGAACATGAGGCCTGATTGTAAGTCATGCTGTGTTGGGATACTAATTAAATGCTCAACTTGCCATATCTTTTATATAATGGCTCTAATGAAGACGGAGTGAAACCCTGATACATGAGAAGCTATATTTGGGAAGAACATTTGATAACTTTGCATCTGTAAATCTTCCTGATAGAAGCAGGTATATTGAATACAAGAACCATAGAAGGTAAATCTGAGCATATCCAAGGCAGAGAATTCAGAGACTGGGAAAATAATCTATAATAATATAAGGGTAATATGCTAATTAGACTGGACATCCTTTCTGACAAAGCCAGGGCAGGAGGGATTGGGGGGAGGAGAGGGAAGGAAGCCAGCCTGGGTCCCAGGTGCCCTAGGGAAGCTGTTGCCAGCAGCTGGGGACAGGAAGGCCTACTCTTGCATGAATTTTTGTGCATCAGGCCTCCAGCAGTATATATGCCAACAGAGCTGCAGAACATTGCCAGTTACATCAAGAGAAGTGAGTTGACACAGCACGCATGGGAGTGGACTCTGATGGTATTAGACCAAAAGTGGCAAAATTTAAAACTGAATTTAAGCCAATTTTATTGACACAGGCATGTTCACTGCACTGGGACTTGAATTAATAGTCTGATTGGTTTTGGATAATTAAACTTGGATTAAGGAATGGCCTAAGTTGAGATATCAGAACTTCCTTTACATATATGGGGGAAGGAATCAGAAGGCTCAGAGAGTTGGGAATGGTAGCATAGACCTCAAATACATATATGATCTATTTAGTCATGCCCTCACCACCACAGCCCTAGCACCAGAAGACATTCCCTTCACCAAAATCTTAAAAATACATCCATGAGGGGCATTGGCATTTGAAAACAATGTTGCCCAGGTTTACAAAGGAAGTTGCTTTCTTGACCTCAATTGAAATGATGGGATCCTCAAGTAGAGAGTAGGAGCAATAATTACTATGACAAGCTACAGGGTAATAGAATGGTGATTAGAGTAGTTTTTGTTTTGTTTTTTAATATATTTTATTGATTTTTTATTGATTTTTTTACAGAGAGGAAGAGAGAGGGATAAAGAGAGTTAGAAACATTGATGGGAGAGAAACATCCATCAGCTGCCTCCTGCATACCTCCTACTGGGGATGAGCCCACAACCAAGGTACATGCTCGTGACTGGAATCGAACCTGGGACCTTTCAGTTCACAGGCCAATGCTCTATCCACTGAGCCAAACTCATTAGGGCTGATTAGAGTGTTTTGATGTACAGGAATAAGGTAGAAATGATTAATGTACTATCGAATCAATAGGAATTATATAGATAGAACATTTTAAGTATTGGTGGTGTATTAAGAAATCTAATTCAAATCTTTGGAACTGATCACAGTTAAACAGTATTCAGCCATAAGCTAATTCATAAATCCAGATTCTCTTGATTATGAGGGAAAATATTTCTGTCTGAAGTCAGTCTCAACAAGTGGCCATTGGTATGTACTATAAAAATTCATCCAAATCTCCCTTGAAGGAATCTCTGAACATTTATCAGACTTTTTGAGAGCTATTAGATACTGAGTCTGTACTGAAATGGATCTTCTGAGACCAAAAACATTGCTATGAGACACCAATCCTAATGCAAGTCAGGTGATAAATGAAGTCTTGATCCAAGACCATCAAATGATGGGTCCAGTGGGAGACTAATGCATGTTGTTTCTTCTTCTAATCTTAGAACATATCATGGAAAAAATGTGGCAGAGCTCTTAATTTTGTTTCTTGACCCACTAAGAGCTATCATGTTAGGAAAGGCTTAGTGATAAATATGTTGACATAATTTATTCATGGGGTGCTGCAAAGATTAAGATATAAGAGATTAGGTTTACTATCAAAGACTTAAAAAATAGACATAGGTATTACCATCTCATCTGCATTTAACTCACATGTTTGGCCAGAACTAAATCTAGGAAAATGATAGTTAAATTCAGAAGCAAGTGTAGAAATCACCAACTAAAAAAATCATAGCCAACAGTAATAATCATGTAAATTGATATGGCTTTTGTCACCTAACATCTAGTAGCCATAACTTGGGTCAGTATAGAAAGGATATCTAATTAGCCAGTTGAATAGAAGTTGTATTGTGGAGGATAAAGAAGAAGGCTTAAAAATATATTTCCAAGATATGTTCCAAGAACATGGTCTAATTTGTGACCAGGATAAAAAAAGGTAATACTCCCCTTGCAATGCTAAGCTCAGCAGCCATCACAGAAGGACCTTCCCTAAGTGAATTATCCTTCCTATTATCTGATTTAAGTCTTAGTATTAAATATGAAACCTAGGAAGGAGAGCAATGATTTTTAGATAGCTTATACACTTAATTTAATTCTTCAGATTTTTTTTTCATTTCATCCAATGAGATGTAGGAACTCTGATATTTGAGATCTACTAATATTACATAAGGTTTCCCAACCAAATTTGAAGTAGAGTTTCATCAATAACCTAGAGTCCATCAATGTCTTCTCATTTTTGCTCCAGGACCTTTATTAGCACACTTTCTCTAGTACAAAACAGCAATTAGATTCCATTTTATTGTTCCCTTAGTTTCCAAATCTTTAAAGTAGATTCATAACTTTTTAAATCAATACAGTGGTACCTCGAGATAAGAGTTTAATTAGTTCTGTAACCTTGAGGCGTGGGAAACTATGAGATGCTTGAGTTGCGGTAAACTGGTGGGTCCTGTGCAGCCTGCCGATCCATGTTGCTCATATTTCAAAGCAAAAATCGCTTGCTCAATGGCTCGTATCTCAAAAATCTTGCATGTTAGGGCATTCGTATCTCGAGGTACCACTGTATTTGGGATCAGGGAAGACTTGCTGTTTCCTGATCTCCGTCTTCCGGAGAATTCTGTCTCAGGGCACTGTTGCCTTAGTCTTCCCGAGTGATCCAAAGGAGCTCAGCACAACTGGCCTATTTTCTGGTGAAGTCTTAGTTTCCAGTAAATTCTCATGAATAGAGCCTGGAACCATTTTAAATGTCTCTGAAAGCACATGTCCTGTTAGATAATCTATGACAAGTCTCACGTGTATCAAGAAGAAAAGAGGATGGCATCTTAGCTAGAAGGGAAATACAAAGTAAGCAAACAAAACACTCAGAATCCCAAAGCTAAACTTCCCAGGGTTATAAATGAATATAATGTCAGGTCTCTGGGAATTCTTCCCAGTTCCTAAAAATCACAGGTGTCTGTTAAAATTAGGTTTGAACAAAATCTTCAAGGTAAATATAACATCAAAGGCTTCATTTAGGTTTTTCTATAGTATTTAAACAGTTTTTAAAACCTGTCACCTGGCCCTAGCCAGTTTGACTCACTGGATAGAGCATTGGCCTGCGGACTGAAAGGTATTGGATTCGATTCCAGTCAAGGGCACATGCCCAGGTTGTGGGCTCGATCCCCAGTAGGGGGCATGCAGGAGGCAGCCTATCAATGATTCTCTCACATCATTGATGTTTCTATCTCTCCCTCTCTATTCCTTTCTGAAATAATATTTTTAAAAAATTAAACCTATCTTCTGAGTCCCATTAGAAACTAGGAGAGGGAAAAAGAAGTAATTCATATAAAGAGGAAGGTGGGAGCTCACAGGGGCAGGTAAAATTCTAATCTTCTTGGCCACTGTTTCTATCATTAGTGCACAGCTTGTTGCTTGATATACATGCAGCAGGTGTTTAATACAAGTTGCTTGAATGAATGCATAGAAAGAAGAAAAAGAGGGTTGTCTAAACACTTGTGGAAGACAATCCCCACCTACATGATCCATCATCTCCCCATAAACTGAGCTTTAAGACATCATGAGGTACTTCCTTTGGAAAAATGAACATCTTTCGAACACTTTTTCATTTTGCTTACAACTCAAAGGACACAAAGAGCAGGCATGCAGGATCAATTACTATTTCTCATTATCTGTCTTAAAATAACTGTGCTCCATCAGCATCCTCTCCAGGATTTCATCCAGGCCAGGATTCATTTGTGTAATGTATTATTATGCTGCCCAGAAAAAATCTTGGGGAGATAAATGTTACTGAATATTCCAATTATATTCTTCAGTATATTCAAATAAACTTCTCCCATTCTCTTTCCTATCTCCTTTCTGTTTCTTTTCTCCTTTCTGTTTCTTTTCTGGCCTTTTCTCCACCAATCCCAGCCAGATCAACCCATTTCTTTCCTTTCTCTGTTCCCATTTTCATGGCAAAACAGTTCCTCCTTCTGCCTCTTTTACTTAAATATATCCACATTTCCTGGATGTAACAATGTGATTATACTTTTTAAGGGAAAAAAAAACACCATATCTATTCTTAATTTTCCCCCTTTCTCATAATTGGGTGATTGCACATTTTGTAACTTAATCAGTTAATTGTGTATGTCAAGAAATCTGCTTTAATATGTTGAAGACAGTATCCTATTTCGTTGTTAGCAAAAGGGATTAATGTTTGGGTCTAGAGGATCTGTGAGCAGATTTCTTTATAGCTTCCACATCCTATTAATGAATGATACCTACGGCCAACACAACTTTTCTTCTTAATGAAGAAATGGCTTCTCATAGACAGACTCTGATATCTAAGAATTCAATTAAACATAGTTTTTATTAGAAATAAAAAGCCTGTGCTTTTACTGGTAGAGGGTATTGTGGCTGCTGTTGACCTGATTATCCCAAGTGGTGACAACCTTCCTGTAAAAAATAGAAAGTGTAAAACAAGCAAGCAAGCAAGCAAACAAACAAAAAACACAGCATCTCTTAAGAAGGTAAAAAAAAAAACTCGTTCAAGCCCTAATTTGTAAGGCATCCTTATTAAACTTTCATGATTAAACACTCTGGAGTTAGTTGATAGAGTTTATCTTTTATTTATTTATTTTTGTTTTCTAACCACCATGAATAAAAAACATATTATCAGGAATTTTTAGTGAATCCTCCAAACACTAATGTTCAAGATTGAAGTGGTCCCTCTGTCTGCATAGGCCACCCTCATCATATCCACCTTTCAGCTCCTGGGACAGAGCTCTGTCCAAGAATAGGCAAAAAAAAATTTAATCTTCTCCTCGTAACCGAAAAGGTATGCAAGGGCACATTAGTACCTTGACAAGAGTCCAATCCTCGGCTTATGGAATAAATACCGCCTCACTGGAAATATTTTAGAATGTAACGGGGATTTTAAATGCTGCCTCTTAAAACCTCAAAACTAAGACCCCAGCATGTACTAGTACATGCGTGTTTGTCCCCATCTTCTAACATAGTTGCACAATCTCTCTTTTCTCTAAAGCTGAGCAAAGGAAGAGCAGCTCTGAAATACTCTAAAATTCCCCACTCTTGTGATTCAAGCTCTTTCTGATACAGAGATTATAATTTTAGGATTCTGCTCACTAGCAACTTCATAACTTTACTATACTGTCATGCATTACTAAAAAATACCCCAGAAAGTGTAACACAGTCCTCTCTGAACCTGTTGCCTAAAACACACACACACACACACACACACACACACACACACACACACACACACACAGGAGCCCTATGCATTTGCATATTTTCTCTTTACAGCCTGGTGGCCAGGCAGACTCCAAACGCAGGCTCTGGGTGGAAGCCTGGATGCTGCAGCAGAGCAAGGGACCGCAGCCAGGAGCACAAGCTAAGCTCGCTGGCTGCCGCACTGCGCTAATGTGGCACAGGATCTCTGGACATTGACTCTCTTTCTGGCTCTGATTTCCCATCAGGAATGGAACAGAGATGAAACACGGGGGAACTCCTTTAATTTTGCTCCCCAAATCAACCTTGCCACCAGACCCCATCCGCTCTCGTGGGTCTGGAAAATGCTTTTTCTCGTGACACTGCAAGAATCCAGTTGTACTGGCAACATCACCGCTTACCATTTCTTCTCTCTTCTCATCTTCTGTCAACTCAGAAAAGACACTACTGCAGCTGTTAAATTAAATCTCTCATATCCGTTCTCTGACATTCCCTAGACTCCAGCTTCCTCTCTGCCGGGGCTGCTGCTCAATTCTCTTTCTTTTTCTAAATGGAACATCAATTTATCTTCTTCTCCACTTTTTTTTAATGTTTTTTTTTATTTTACAGAGAGAGGGAGGAGACAGAGAGGGAGAAAGAAGAGAGAGAGACCTATGAGAGAGAGAGAAACATCTATAGCTTGCCTCCCGCATGCACCCCGATGATGGGGGACCTAACTCACAACCTGGAATTTGCCCTGACTGGGATTCGAACTGGTGACCTTTAAGTAGTACATGGATAGCTGCTCAACCAACTGAGCCACACGGGCCAGGGCTGCTCCACATTCTTATAAATGTTTTTGAAAGTATCAGCTGCCAATGAAGTGAAGGTGAAGGCATTCTACTCATGTTCTCTTGGCGAATATAAACATGCCCCCCCTGGGAAAGATTTTTCTTATCCAACTGCTTCTTCTGTGGTGTCAAATGACAAATGGATTGAGTTGAAAGAATTATTCAGAAACTCCAGACCTTAAACGCAACAGCTGCTCCTGATAATGAAGTGGGATTTTATTCTGAACTACTTCACCATTACTCACCTTTCCTAGATAATTTCTGTGCTCTCTACTTGGCCTCGATGGAAAGAGTGAATAAGGCACTAGAGTTGGGAACAAAGAAGAAAGGTAACTCGGTGACTTAACAAATCAAGTAAAGTCACCTTTTGATTTCAGCTTCTGAGTATAACAATGGCAGGGGTCACATGGAATAATTCATTTTTTCTAATAATTACAAAGCTGTGTTTCTAGTCGGCCTCATCTTGGGCATTTCCTTAAGCTCCATGAATGCAAACAATTTTTGAAAGTAAAATAACAAGAAAAAAATCTTTGTGAAGCAGTTCTAACCTGGGCTAATTATTTAGCTATTCCAGAGACAGTGTTTTGGGGACCTGGAATTGCCTGCTTTCTGCACTTTGTGTGACTAGAAATACCCAGTGCTCAGCGCCAGATCTCGGTCAGCATTCTGTTGCAGCAAAGAGCAGATTGTGCAGATGACTATACACATTGCTTTCTTAATGGCTAGACTCAAGTGCCCCAGCAAGAAAACTTCAGCTTGGAATCACTTGCGCACACATCAACCACTGCTAATACCACATGTCTACACTGGGAGAAATTAACTGTGCTCACAAAAACTGCCAAATAAACAACATCTTGGCCAGTTTGCTAAAGTTTGGTCATTAATATGCTTTCCTTGCTTTTACACAGTTAAAAGGCAAGGATGAGTCCTGGACAAAAAAATATGTATTGTTGAACTACTATTTAAGGCAACTAGAGGAAAAACACAGTGAAAAGAGAAATATAAACATTATGTTTAATTTTTTTAAATAAATATGTAAGGGGCCCAGAGGCTACAAGTATTAGGCTTCAATGAAAATTTATTGAGCACCTACCCAAAATCAGACACTGGGGATAGTGCCATTGACAAGACCACTGAGGTTTTGTGGTTTATTTTTATTGTATACCCCAACAAATACAATGTATTAGATGTTGTATTTGACTACAAATTTCTTTTTAAATATAATTTTCTCACATAGTATTGCTTATAGAAGCATTTATAAATTCCCCTCAGCTACTTTTAGAATTTATCCTCTCTAAAAAAGCATGCATAATTTTCATTAGTTGCAACATGTGCAATACACAGACACACAAACATCAAATAAAATTATTGTAAGCAAAGTCAGATTCTGATTCCTATTAGTCATTGATCACAACTTTCCTCTAATTGCATTCTCTCCTTGTTTGAAAATCATAAGATAAGAACTATAAGAATCCATATATTTTAAAAATCAGTTCAGGGCATTGGGAAATACTAAATTAGTTGATATTTAGAATAGAAATTGGAACCAGATAGAAGAATAGTGACTTCATTTCATTTGTAGGTGAGTGAGTGATACTTCACCATGTTCCTTCTTCTGCGCTTTTTATTATGACTATTTGAATATCCTAGAAATTAAGCAGCCATCTATCATCCAGGAGATTAGTCTGTGGGGAACAGTGTTATTTTTCAGCTATTTTCTAAGATATTTGCTCTAGAACTTTCGCTTTCACTCCTAGTCATTTACCACTAAAAATATTTCAAGTACAAAATTCATCATGTCACAACATTTTTAAATGGTTATTGATTGAATTGCAATAAGACGTATTTGATACTATGCCTTTTATTTTTTTATCTTATTACACTGGTTAATATATTAAGCACAATGTTGAAGATAAGTGAGGAGAACAGATATTCTTGCCTTATTCCTGTATAGTATGAAAGCATGATATAGTTCAATATCTATAATAATAAAAGTATACTATGCTAATTGGACTGGACAGCCAAATAACCTTCCAGATTCTGGACAAAGCCACAATAGTGGGGGTTGAAGGAGAGGGCTTAGAGGTGATCAGGCAGGCAAGTGAGGGGTTAGGAGCCAGCAGTCCTGGATTGTAAGAGGGTGCAGGTCAGGCTGAAGAACCCTCCCCGCCATCTCCTATACACAAATTTCATGCACCGGCCTCTAGTGTATATATATATATAAAAGTCTAAGGTCAGCCAGTAGCTATGATGCACTGTGACCACCAGGGGAAGATACTCCAACTGGTAGCTATGACAGGCACTGTCCACCAGGGGGCAGACATTGAACACAGGAGCTGTGGAGCTGTGTTTACTTGGCAACTGTGGTTCTCAGGTGACACACCCAGAACCATAGAGGAAGGAGCCTGATTCTGGGGTATGTCACTCGAAAACCACCCTCTCACAATCTGGGAACCCTCCAGGGATGTTGGAGAGTTGGTTTTGGCCTGATCCCCACAGGCCAGGCTGAAGGACCCCACTGGTGCACTGGGCCTCTAGTTAATTATACTAGGTTTAGGTTGTTTGAAGATGTCATTATCAGAATAAGAAAGTTTCCTTCTATTGCTAGTTTCCTGGGGAGACTTGCTTTTTTTTAAAATCATTAAGTGGGAGATGAATTCTGTCAAATACTTTTTCTACTGACAGATCATACATACAGTTTAGCTTGTTTGTTTTTTCTTTTTTCTGTTATAATAAACTATAAGTCCAGTGCACGAAATTCGTGCAAAGAGGGGGGTGTCCTTCAGCCTAACCTGCTTCCTCTCCAATCTGGGACCCCTGGAGGGATGTCCGACTGCCTGTTTAGGCCCGATCCAAGCAGGATCAGGCTTAAACGGGCAGTCAGACATCCCTCTTACAATCCAGGAGTGCTGGCTCCCAACTGCTCGCCTTCCTGCCTTCCTTATTGCCCCTAACCACTTCTGCCTGCCAGCCTGATCACCCCCTAACCACTCCCCTGCCAGCCTGATTGATGCCTAACTGCTCCCCTACCAGCCTGTTTGTGCCTAACTGCTCTCCCTGTGGGCCTGGTCACCCCTAACTGCCCTCCCCTGAAGGCCTGGGTCCCCCTCAACTGCCCTTCCCTGTAGGCCTGGTCAACTCTAACTTCACACCTCTGCTGGCCTGGCCACCCCTAACTGCCCTTCCCTGCAGGTTTGATCACCCCTAACTGTCCTCCTTTGCAGATCTGGTCCCTACTGACCTTCTTGTGGTGGCCATCTTGTGTCCACATGGGGGCCAGATCTTTTGAACACATGGGGACAGTCATCTTGTGTTTTGGAGTGATGGTCAATCTGCATATTACTCTTTTATTGGATAGAATAGAGGCCTGATGCATGGGTGGGAGCCAGCTAGTTTACCCTGAAGGGTGTTCTGGATCAGATCAGGTGTTCCCTTGGGATGTGGGATGGTCTGGGCAAAGGGCCTGTGGTGGTTTGCAGGCCGGCCACACCTCCTGGTGACCCAAGCAGAGGTCTTCGTATCTGGGATTTATTTATATTCTATAACTGAAACTTTGTAGCCTGGAGGGGAGCCAAGCCTTCTGCTGGCACAGCCATTGAAACTTTGTTGCCTTATGCACTGGCCAGGGTGTGCGGAAAGCTTGGCTTCCTTCATTGCCAGGCAACTCAAGCCTTCCTCCTGCTCTCTCTGTGGCCATAGCCATCTTGGTTGGGTTAACTTGCATACTCACTCTGATTGGCTGGTGGGTGTGGCTGGTGGGTATAGTGGACGTATGGTCAATTTGCATATTACTCTTTTATTAGATAGGATTACATTGATTAATGCTGCATTCCTGTGATAAAATCTACTAGGTCAAAAAAAAATCCAGTAGGTCATATTTTTTTCTTTGAATATATGGCTGGATTATATTTGCTCACCTTTTGTTGAAGATTCTTATGTTCTTGGCAATATTGGCCAATACTTTTCTTTATTTCTGATGTCTTCATCAGATCTAGTATTGGTTTTACTCTGGCTCAATGGTCGGCAAACTCATTAGTCAACAGAGCCAAATATCAATAGTACAATTGAGATTTCTTTTGAGAGCCAAATTTAAACTTCTTCTAATGCCACTCCTTCAAAAAAGACTCGCCCAGGCAATGGTATTTTGTGGAAGAGCCACACTCAAGGGGCCAAAGAGCCGCAGTTCACCGACCACTGCTCTGGCCTAATAAATGAGTTTGAAAATGTTCTCTCTGTTCTACATTTTAAAAGAGTTTGTGTAACAGTGGAATTATTTCTTCCTTAAAATATTTTGGGAGTGTTTCCTAATAAAGTGGGCCTGAAATTATCTATTGAAATACTTTAAATGACAAATTTAATGTATTTTAGAGATAAAAGCTACCATATTTTCTGCTTCTTCATATGTCAGTTTTGGTAGGTTTGGTTTTTCAAAATATATGATCATTTTCTCATGGTTGTTAAATTTATTGGCATAAACTCATTCACAGTATTCCCTTATTTTTTTTAGTATCTGGAAAACCTATTATAATATCCATTTTTTTTATTGATATTGGCTAGATGGTCATTTTTATTTTTTTCTTATACAATCTTACTAAATGTTTAGCAATTACATATTTATTTAAATTAAGGACTTACTATTTTTTCTACTATTGGTCTTTTTTATTTCATTGATATTTGGTCTATTTTCTATAACTTCTTTACTTTTGCATAGGTCAAGTTTAATTCCCGTTTTATTTTATATCTTCAAAGAGTTACAATGGTTCATAATGTTCAATCTTCTAAACTATTACTGGCATTTTTTTAGAAATGGGTAGTAAAATCTGCAGCCATGACTGTAGATTTATCTATTCCTCTCAATTTTTTCTCCATCTATGGTGAAGTTCTATTGTTAGATGTATACACTTCAGATATTGTTTTCTTGATGAATTTACCCTTTTATAATTACTTTTTTTTCTTTTTACCTGGTAAAATTTCTTATTTTAAATTCTGTATTTTCTGATAGAACCGTGTCTGATTTATTACAATTCATATTTGCACATACATTTGCATCTATCCCTTTATTTTCAATTACCTGTCATTTTATTTATCAGGTATACTTCAACAGATCTGGAGAAAAAACAAAATAGAAGTATACTGTGAGAAACACAGATACACAGAAAACCTATTAGGAGTAGTTAAATAAGGGAATAAATAACAAAGAAAGTGTAAAACTTTCCTTCTCTATAAGGAAAATCCAAATGCTTTCACCAATATAAAACTGCATGCTTATAATCCCCACCATAGCCAATCAACATTCATTCCATTTTTCATAAATATTTTTGTAGAACGTTTGACCTGCTCAATAGCTTTGTTTGAAATAACAAATAATAGAAAATCTGTTAACAATACTGCCTTCATGTAGTAAGATACTTATTTTAATGAGAGAGAAAGACAATTTAAAAGTATACAAATCAACAAGATAAATGCATATTGTGATGTTATAATGGGCATAATAGAGCAATGGAAGAGTGAAAGGGGAAGGTCCAATACATAAAGGGTCATCAATGAAAGTCTTCTTGGCTGAAATCTAAAAGATATAAATATGAAAACTAGGGAAAGAGGCAAGAACAAATCATTCCAGAAAGAAAGAAAAACAAATACAAGCAAAGAGGTGGCTTATATCCATAAGGAATACGGTTTAATTATTGGCTAAGCAACTATACCTTTACCTCTGGACTCACCAAATCCTGGCATCCTCACCCTGGTCTTTCAATTTCCCTACCATTATCTGCTTATGTTTCCAAATTTTATTTTCCCCTGAATTTCTTTAGTGCTTTTACATAGATGACCATCTGGTCCAACTTAAAATCTCTGATGAGATTTTAATCTTGTAATCATCACCAGAGGTACTTGGTACCTCACACACATTTGATTTCAGTACTTCTATACTGATGAATGTGATTTCTGACACAGGCAAAGAGCCAACATTTCTGAGTGCAAAGACAGATGGAAAAGAAATGTCTAATATGCTACCCTATTGAGAATCTTTTCAGTAATTCCCTGACCACTGTACTCATGGGACAAGAATAAGGACTTCATGATTCAGTGCTATCCTAATAGAACACACTGTTTAGCATGATTAGTGTGTGTTGCCAATATGTCAGCATTGATTTTCTACTCTGATAGGCATTTACCTACTATGAATGGGCCTGTGCAAGGTACTGTACATATTATAAATAAAAAACTAAAATTGTGGTTCCTTTCTTCTTTCAAGATTATAATTTTTTCTTCTCCAGAATGGATTTTTTATTCAATTCATAGCAACCCAGTTATTTTTCTCCTTAACATATATGTTGACTATAATTAAATATCCTTGTGAATAATTATTTAATATTCTCCACTAAATATTAAATTCCTCAAAAATAGCGGACAGGTTTTCCTGCTTATCATTATATCAATGAATATCTTTCACAATGAGTAACATATAGTAGGTGCCAATCAGATCTTCTTGGATAAATAAGTAAAGAAACTCACAATCTAGAAGAGTGCTAGTCTGAAGAGTGCTAGTCTGTTTGGATTTGGAAGATAAACTCATGAAATGGTTAGGAGGGGAGGCAGTAGTTATCCATGTATTCAGCAAATGTTTGAGTAACCATTACCTGTTTGGCATCATGGTAGGGACAGATTAGTAGGCAAAAATCAGAAAATGTCTTTGGTTTTACTGAGTTGACCATCTGGTTGTGGAACCAGATGCTAGTTAATCACACAAACAAATGGAAAGGCACAACTCAGATAATTGCCATGAAGCTGTATGGGGGCTCATTTGGATTTTAGGGGCTCTGAGCAAGGAACTGCCAGTGGCAAGGTGGGGACAGTGCCCACAGTCAGGCAAGTCTAGCTCTGATTTGCCTCATTACTATTACTAGCTTCCTCTCTGTCTATAGCCGCAGGCAATATAAAACCTGTTATTTCTTCTTAGCCAATCACTCTTTTCACACCCTGTAGCCTGTCATCCACTGGGCTCTTTCTTGATTTCTACCCAGCTCCCTCATTCTGGAATCTTGTCCACACTTAGGTATCACAGTTGGACACTTGGCTTGGTTCAGTTGGACTCTATATGTTGGTATCCTTTTCTGGATTCTTGTTTGGACAGTTTTAATCCATCCCAGCAATCAACCTATAGCTCAGAATTCCGATCCCTGGGTTTTGTCTGTGTTGAGGGCAATTGTGGCTTGTGTCATATATGTGTCTGCCTCTGACCAGCTTTCATCAGTTTTTCCCTGTTTTTCTCCATCCAATCCAAACATTCAATTTCTAGTTCTAGTCTTATCTCCCCCAGAGATAATGATCACCTCATTATCTCTGTGATTTGCATTTATCTGTTACTTCACTCAGAAATAAAGGTAGTATCGTTATTGAATTTATTGGAGTGACACCCATTAATGAAATTACACAGGTTTCAGGAGTACAATTCTATAATACATCATCTGTGTATTGTATTCTGTGTTCACCATCCCAAGTCAATTCTATCTCTATCACCACTTTTTACACTTCACCTTCTTCCACCTCCCCCTACACCCTTTTCCTCTGGTAATCACCATGCTGTTGTCTGTGTCTATGAGGGTTTTTTGTGTTTTTGCTGAGTTTTTTTGTTTGTGCTTAACCCCCTCATCTTTATTTTTTAAAATGTAAATCACCTAATGTCACGTCCTACTTAATACTCTCTAGCGGCTCTGAAGCATCCACCTTGTATAAAAACTGTTATTTAAAATTTTAACCCTGCTATTTGGCTTCTGTGAATGCTTGCTTGCTTAAATAATAAGGAAAATAAGACAACTCCCACTTCAGAAAGGCCATTAAACCTCCCCTGGACAAAATTATCAGTACTGGCACCAGGCCAGGCCTTTGGTTGAGGTCTTAAGGCTCCAGCACATAGGGGCTCTTTCAGAACTTGCAAAAGGGGCTAGAAACACCCCATATTTGGGAGACAAAGAAGATAAAATTATACAAATAGGGAAAATTCCTCCATGTTGGGGCCCAGAATTTGAGAGATATTTTCCACTGGACCCGTGTATAATAAATGTAACTCCATCTCTCTAAGTATTGCTTGTTTTTTTTTTTTTTTTCTGGTTTTCTGTAACATTAATGGTTCCCTGAGCCAGAAAAAAATTGTGCTGGACCTTTTGGCCTCCGGTGAATGGGCATGTTTGAAGCCTGGGGGAGTTGGATAGGCCTCTGGGAGGTGCCACTCTGCTAATTTAGCAGAATTGAACCAAAGGACTCAGGCCCTCCCAGACCTCAGCCCAGGAACCGACCAACATCTGGGGAGAGTAGACGGACACTTCTGGACCTGTCAACAGAATCAGTAAGGTAGGGGCCAGTCAATTTAGGCCCACTCCAATTAAGTGGAAGGGGGAGCTTGTTCACCTTTCCGGAAGTTAAGGACTTAACTCAGGGACTAGCCGAGATCCCATTTGGTTAGGAGGACAAGGAATCAGGTGGACTGTTTAAACTCTGGGTAAATATCTAGTAGAAGTAAAAAACTCAGACTAGCTAGTATATAAATGTTGAACTCAGGAGGTGAATGAATTCAGATTCCATTAAGGAATTATGAGTTCACTCTGCTGTTTGTGTGAGACTAGCCAATTTGCTACCAAGAAGGTGGACTGGATGCAGTCTTAACTCCTCCAGTAGGTTCTCACCAAGATGTTGGTAGAAAATTCTGTTTTGAGGCATGGTTGCCGGGAGTGTCCTGAAACCCATTTGGGGAGTTGGGTATTGTTTTGTTTATCTGCTCAGCTCCACTCTGAGCTAGACTACTGAGAGAGCGTGAGTACAGATGTTTGTCTATCTTGGCAAAATTATCTGATCATTAACTGGTCTGTGTAAAGTGAAAGCCACTTTGTACCTTCTGGCTATACAGTGGTACCTCGAGATACAAGTGCCCTAACATATGAGATTTTTGAGATATGAGCCACTGAGTGAGCGATTTTTGCTTTGAAATACAAGCAACATTTGAGATAGGAGTAATCGCGCAGATCGGCCGGTTGCACACGACCCACCAGTTTCCCACGCCTCAAGGTTACGGAACGAATTAAACTCCTATCTCGAGGTACCACTGTACACAGGGGAATATCTGTTATCTCTTTCTATTGTTTAATTTGTTTAAAGATAGGACGGACCTGCTGTAACAGAATGCAAAAGTCTTTAGCAATTGCTGAGATTTCTTTTTCTCAGAGTCTTTTGCTCTCCATTTGAGAAGAAATCAGCCGGCTTAGCTAATAAAAATTTCTCTCTAATCTTGTATAAGTAAGGGTTTCAGTTTGCTCTGATTTGTGAATTTGCTGTATTAAATTGAAATTTTGTTTAAGGATACTTTTTTAAAGGTATAAATTTGTGACATTTCAAAGAACAAAGAACTTTTATTTATGGCTTTCTTATCTCTTTTGGTGGTCAGAGACTTCCAGGGGCAGGGCTTACAGCTCCACAGGGTGGAGAGATTTACAGGCCCTGTCCCTACCTGTGACATCATAGTTCAATGTGAGCCACCTGAGGTAGAACTAAGGCTGAAGTTATTATTAACTGTCTATGGACCCCGCCAACCCTGGTTTTGTTTCTTGTGTGGTATGTTGTCTTTGTGATTGTGTGTTTTGTTTGACTTGCTGTTTTCAAGTTATTAGGATCCTCATAGAGGACATAACCTGGTCTTTTTCTTCCTCTCTCATCCTAATTCTAATAGCATCTGTAACTGAATTAAAGATCTTTACTTTCTTTACTCCCACTGTTTCTATTTCTCCCCTCTGTAGACATTGTCCTCCTCTCACTCGTAATAGGAAAAGGAGACAAGCAACTGGATGGAACAGGGTGTGTGTGGGGGGCGGGGGGGTGGGGGGGAGTGGTTGGAGAAATCAAGAGTGGTAAAGGAGGAGGATTTAAGATCCTTTAGAAGTCTAGGAACTTAGAGTAAAAATCTATGAGGGAAACAACAGTTACAGAAAGAAAAAAGTATCCTTAAATGTAAAAAGCCTAAACTTATAGGATCTCAGACCATTTGCCTTGTTTCAGGACAGAGTAAATGGTTAATGCAGAAAAGGGAGGTGGGTGTCAGCAGTTAATTATGAAGCAGGGAGAGATAGGTTTTTGTTGATTTTTACTGGGTGCAGACTGCTCTGCTGGCATAGGGGTCTGATCCAGGTGTCTTATCAGAACTTTACTAGATTCAAGATTGCAAGTTTTCTGCAAGCATAATTAATCTACCTGTCCCACTGCTGCCCAGTGAGTAATGCGCAATACAAGACTCAGGCCTTTGGCTTTCTGGCTGCAGCAGTTAAACCAGAAACCAGTGACTGCTACTAGCCTTCCTGCAGCCCCAGGTAAAGAGCAGCAGGCCTAGGATCTGTAAAAGCAGCAGACAGAGCTAGTGAAAACTCCCTGTTGGCAAATATACTGAAAGGGTTCAGTACCCGTTGCTGCTGGAAGAGGAGGGGTGGAGATCCCTTTCCAGTGCACTCCCTTGGGAGAGGCCTGGTCATTGCTCTACCACAAAGGAGACTGGCAGGAAGACAACGGGCCTAAAACCCAAGCCACTGCCACAGAAGCGCTTTGCAATATGCAAAGCTGTTTCTAACTGCAACTCTGGCTGTTTTGGACTGGCAGCTTAAAGTTAAAGAGCAAAGAAAAGGCACTCTCCCTGGACTGGGGAGCCTTCAGGAATTTGAGATTCTCCGAGAGAATAGGAATCTGACTGAGGGATGGCAGAGACCTTCTTGGGTTGAAAGGGTTTAAGACCACATGCTAAACTTATAAATTATGGCTTTCAAGGCAGATTTCCAAGCCCAGTTATGTAGGGGTTAAGACTATTTACAGCAAAACAACTTTACCCATGCCAAAATAAATTTTAGGAAAATCAAGACAGGCTTTGTTTGTGGTTAGAGGAACTTGCCACCATGCGTAACCCTGACAGTGGCCTGAAGAAAACTGTATATTAGACTTAGATGATGCCTGTGTCTTCATGGACATAACTCCAGAAAAACAAGGACAATTTTGCTTTGTGTGGGAAGGTCAAGAATAGGCTTTAGTCACCTCCCTAAGATATTTGTATAGCCCTCCCATGTGTCATATATGGGAGCAGAAGATTTGGCTACCTAAGGTGGCCACAGTGCCAATATTGTACTTTATTGTGTTAATAATATTGCATTAACTTTACAGATTTGAATGCAGTTGCCAAAAGGGCAGGTACCCAAATGGGCAAGGAAAATACCCATCTGGTTTTTGTCTCTACTGAAAGACAGTTTACAGCCTGTATACTGTCTTGCAGGCCTGTGTGGCCATACCCGTCAGGTGTGGCACAAACCTCAACTTTAGGAAACTGGGGAAGGCCTGTTTGGAACGAAGGGAAGTGGTGGGTGTCAGCCCTTTGTTACCAGAATTATAGACCCTGTGAGGACCTATGACATATGAGACCCTGTAAAGCAATAAAGCTCCCTTAGTCCTTTCTCAGAGGGCATGCCATCCCTCCCAGAGACCATATGAAATTTTAAGGACAAGTCAAGAAGGGGGAACCCTACTACAAGGACAGCTATAATTGTCTACTTGAATATAGACACATTTTGAATTTCTCCTTGTCATTTGAGGATAGTTATATTATTCTGAAGAATCCATAGAAAGATCTGACAAGGAAAATCAGAAAATCTTAAAGCAGGTCAGTATATTTTTCTCCTTATATAATACCTCTGAAATTGGGCAATGCTTAAATCATGGCAATACATTTTTTTGCATAAATTCAATAAGACTGGTTTCTAATAGTGGTTTTATTGACCAGAAACTTTGACTGGAGTATCATGTTTTAAAGAGCCCTGTCTGAACTCTGAAGACTTGAAGCCAATCAGAGTGCCAAGGAAAAGCCTAGTATCCTGCTTGGGAGCCCTGAAAATGGCTGGCGCTGGAGCATCATGTCTATGCCCTACCATCACTAGCAGTTGGCCAGAGTAGAAGGGGAGCAATAAGGACGCCTCTGCTTCCCCAGGGAACCCCCACACATTCTAGGCCACAACAAGTAGGAGGGCTACTGAAATGGGCCTTCAAACCTAGGGCATGGGCCCAGATGGAGTTGCTGCAGATGAGGAATTCACCTAACTCAGCAGATACTGCAGGCAGGCTGGACGACAGCTGGATGGCTTAGCTTCCTAGCCCTATGGGGCACACGAAGATTTAATCATGAAATTCTGGCAAAAGGTAGCTAGTTACCATTCGTGTTGGGTTTATGCAAACAATCAGGGCAAATTAAATACAATAGGTAAATTGGTCTTGGTTTGTCTCTTTTAATAAACATAGAGGTAATTTTGAGGAGAAAAATTCTATTTCAATAGTAGTTATTAAAACTGAAATGTTTTCTTTCCTTTCCACCGGACCATTTGTTACAGTTTGTCTCTGCCAGGTCACAAGCCCACCTCCTTCTGTGTTCAGGCCTCATTGTCCTGACAGACAGCAAGGATCTCTTGGCTCTGAGGGAAAACTCTGTCCCTCTTCAGCATGAACCAGCTACAGAAGAAAAAATTCAATGTCCATTTTCCCTAAAAGAATTCAGAGTCAGGATCCTTGAGTTAATATATTAGGCAGTTAGACAGGCATGAGCAGAGCAAGGACGATGGGCCAACTAGCACTACCAAATGTAACTAAGTCTTTCTACCGCTATGTATGTGAGACAAGGGGCATAGCCAAAGAGGTACTCACCCAAAGTCTCAGCCCTTAGAAAAAGCCAGTAACCTATTTGTCCAAAAGACTTGACCCCTTTGCATTTGGGTGACACACTTGCCTCTAGGTGGTAGTAGCCACAGCTATGTTTATCAAAAAAGTAACTAATCTTAACTGCCCCACATGAGGTCAAGGCTTTACTCCTGAACACACTAGAGCAGGAAATGTCTAACACTCAATTCACCCAGTTTCAAACTCTCTTGTAGACAAAAGAAAAATCAGTAACAATTTATACTGATAGCTGGTACGCATTTACAATGGCTCACATACATAGTGCTATTTACAAGGTAAGGGGTCTCCACAGAAGCAAGAGGGAACCAGGCCACAGATGAAGCTGCCCAGGAGGCTGCCCTAAAACCAGTGGGGCCTCTACAGATTCTAGTGACTCTTCCATACCCTGATCTACCCAATCTAGAAAAGCTGAAATTCATAATGAGTCTTTATTTAAGTTCTTACAGGCTTGACAGTCTACCCAGGAAGCAATTCAGAAGCACATCTGAGATGCTCTGCCTGTACTAACTTCTGATACAGTTCATCCCTTCCACCATGGTGACTCTATTTGGGTAAAGAAATTTGCCACTTAAGGACTGACTCCTACCTGGAAAGGATCACCTCCACAGCAGTCAACAGAATCCCAACATGGCTTCATCACACCCAGCTTAACACAGCTCAGGAAAAATAGAGAGTCCAGGACTTTTCAGACTCTCTAAAGATTACTCCTGGCCTTCATTCTGGGCCCTTATCTTATAAGCAGGCCCACTAACTTTAGGCAAAAAATAAAATTATAGTCCCTCAGGGGTAAATATAACTCCCTCCTTGACAATGAGCAGGAGTCAATGATTTGACTCATATACATAAAACCAGTGGGGAACGAAACATCCATCTTATATAAAAACTGCTGCTTGAAATTTTAACCCTGCTATTTGGCTTCTGTAAATGCTTGCTTGCTTAAATGGTAAGAAAAAAAAGACAATTCCCACTTCAGAGAGGCCATTAAACCTTCCCTGGACAAAATTATCAGTGCTGGCACCAGGCCAGGTCTTTGAGGTCTCAAGGCCCTAGCACATAGGGGCTCTTTAAGAACTTGTAAAAGGGGCTGGAAACACCCCATATTTGGGAGACAAAGAAGGTAAAAACATATAAATAGAAAAAATTCCTCCATGTTGGGGCCCAAAATTTGAGAGACATTTTCCTCTGGACCTGTCTGTAATAAATGTAACTCCATTTCTTTAACTATTGGTTGGTTCTTCTCCGGTTCTCTGTAACAGCTCCTTTTCTACTGAAAATAAAACCCAAACCCCATACCATGTTCTGTGAGACTCTACTTGATCTACTCCTACGTATAATCCTCTTTGATGGCATGTAGTCTTTTTCCATCATTCCCACCTAATGGTCCTGGTGCTTTCTGTTCATTCCCTGCAGATTCTTCTTAGTATCCATAACACTGCCTGCCTGGCTACTTCCTGCCAATGTACTATTACCTGTTTTGAGAGACCTTCCGTCAGATGTCTCACTCAAGTTACTTCTGCCTTACTCTAGTCAATCCCTATTAAATTGTCCTAATTTCACTTCTTCATGGCTTGACCATTCTCTAAAATTACCTTGTTTAGAATAATGGATGCTCTGATAAGTATCTAAACTATCCAGTCAATCTTGATTACTGAGGAGTTTAAATGCATCTCTATTGCAGCAGGCTGTTTACTCCCTTCCTAAAACATAGGATGCCTATGTTCTCCATTATAAGGTCTGTTCAGTCTTCCCTGCAGCCCTACTAGACAGGTGTTAAATCATCATCCCTTCCCGTGTCCCCTTGGCCATTCTATCCCTGAGGAAAGTTTAAATATTATATTCCTCAACAAACTCAAAGTTTGCAGGCACCTCAACATTCCACAAGTCCACTATCAAAGCAGCAAATCAATGTCTAGTTCACTTTTTTGGATATTTCAGAAGGAATCAGACTCAAGTGTACTGTGTTCCCAAAAATTAAAAAAAAATTTTTTTTAAATCACATTATACTCCGACTGGTCCCCTTAAAGATCTTATCTTAACTCGAAGTGAAGAACACCTTTCTTATTGGGGTTCTCTGATGCAGTTACAGAATCTCAGATGCTCTCATCAAAAATCCTACTCTTTTATCTTCAACTATTGACTTCCATGCTCATTGCCAGTGAGGCTTTCAGTAGATGCAGAAGTGGATTTCAACACCACTGTTGAAATGTTTATTTCATAACCTCCCATTTCATTTTGAAATATGGTGTTTATCAACCTGGTGCTTCATTCATAACTTTCATTTCAGCATCATTTATTAAGTATCTGTATGGAGAATTGCATGCAAGTTCTTTAACAACCAATATGGCATGGGAACCTACAAATCAGTATGGAAACTATCTGAAAACATCTGGTACAGCCATGCTATTCCACAGGATCAGCATCAGACCTCTCTGTCTTCTTCCACTATCTATACCCTGTGAAAGCAAGGGACTTGTGTATTTCTCATCATTGTGTACCCTTTGAACCCAAAACAGTATCTGACTGAGTACCTGCTCAGAAAATAATGTCTGAACTAAATGAATCAACATTTGCTATGTGTCAAACCACACTGACCACAACTTTACATTAAAATACACACTTTAAAGATAGTTATTATTCTTTGTTGGGTAAAAGAACTGAGATTTCAGAGCAGTTCAGTGCCTTGTTCAAGGACATACACGTAAAAGTGTCTTAGCTGGGATCCAAGTATAGGCAGTATGACTCCAGAACACTTTAGACTATCTAGTAGGTGCAAAGTTTCAGTACATTTCCAGCCCTTAAGGGCTGGAATTGAGTCTGATGCTTTGTATATTCTATTCCAATGAAAAGAATAAAACAGGGCACACATAACTATAGTAAAAGGTAGACTATATTTGCAACAAGAAACCCATTGCTTTAGAATTTCAGGAGAAGGCACTATCAAACTTCATTGGGCAAGATGGGCTTTCAGAAAGGATTCTTAAATCTGATGGCTTCTCAAATTACTCTCAAAAGATGTTTTCCATTTTAATACTTGTAGATGGGGAATAAAAATATTGTAGGGGAAGTTAAGGGTAGGGCTATAGTAGGAACAGGAATAACAGAATCAAGAGAAGCTATAAAGTCAAATCTATCACATTTGGTAACTGACCAGATGGCATGGATAAAGAAAAAGAGAAAGTGACTTCTGATATCGGGATTTAAGAGCCCCAATATGAAATTTTAAGAAGGCAAGGAAAGTAAGAACTTTGGGAATTACCATGAGGAGAATAGGAGCTTTCTGGGGATGATTTGCAACAAAAGCAAAGTGAATATAAATAAGAGCAGTGCCTAGGATCAGATGCATAAATAATAGAACTCCTATAATCCTAGAGGATGGACTTCACCAATTTGTAATGGATCCAAAAACATCTTTCAAGAGATATACCTCAGTTCCAGAAAATTCTCCAGAGAAATTGGTGAATTAAGCTCTTTCCTGAGAAAGATAATGGATGGTAATAGGGCCAAAGCATCTTTTTGGTTTTTTTGTTTGTTTGTTTGCTTTTTATATTATTGATTTTTTATAGAGGAAGGGAGAAGGATAGAGAATTAGAAACATTGATGAGAGAGAAACAGCAATAAGCTTCCTCCTCATACTCCCTACTGGGTATGTTCCCGCAATTAAGGTACAAGCCCTTGATCAGAATCAATCCTGGGACCCTTGACTCTGCAGGCTGACACTCTATCCACTGAGCCAAACCAATTTGGGCCAAAAGTGTCTTTTTTGGCTTCTGATAGGTCTTTACCATTTCTGGGCCCTTCATTACAGAAGATTCCCCCCTTAGAAAGAGTTGAGAATTGTCCATCCTGCCTGTGGCCAATATGGAATAGACAGATGAAAAGCCATATATATACCATTTTATTTTTCACACAGTAATAATTTTCCAATCATTCAAAACTTAAATTGTAGTTAAAAATCATCAGATATTTATGAACTTTCCTATATCTACTTATATTCATCAGAAAATTTGTATCTACAACTATTATTCTTTTGAATAATAGGATTTATTAATTAATGTGCTTGAGTCATGTGAATATGTCCTACCATGGAAAGGTCTCTTCATCACCAATTGATCAATATTGCTGGGTTGTATTTTAGGGTTCACCTCCGGATCTCTTTTTCCAGAAATCAACCCATATTGGTGGTGGCTAAGGTCCCAGCTTTAAGCTTAACTTTGCACATGGGACCAGCTACTTTTCCCCAAGATAAGAAGAGATGGCAGCATATTTACCACTTATTTGAAGAATGAAAGCAGAAACTTTGGTAATTTCCATGTCATTGTTAGCCTGTTGTTTGGCAGTCAGCAACATTTGTCTATTGCCCCAAATTACACTTATGGGAACAAGAATATGAGGAGTAATGGCTGAACCCAAGGTTCATGGGGCCCTCTTTATGTTTGCCAAACTGGAAAGATGGAATGGAGAGAGCCAAAACCAGGAACCAGAAAATGCTAGTTCTCGTTTCATGTCTGTAAGGTCAGAGTGATCATTTTTACTCTGCCCACTTCCTGAGGATGTTCTGGAAATAAAAAGATAGTGGATGCAAAATTTTGAAATAATAATTCACTAATTCTCTCATTTATTCCTTTCATTTATCCATTCAACAAATATTTACTGAGTTTACATTTGTGCCAGATACTGTATTACTCTCTGGATACACATTGGTAAGAAAAATAGACATTGTTCCTGCTTTTATAGATCTTTCTTACTATCTAGTGACATATCTGTGTAAGATATTGTTATTAGTATTATGCCATTTAGAGCCTTTATTCTAACTCAACATACATATATATTCAAGTTCTGATATGTGTATATTTCAATCTATATATGTGTATCTGAATCATATCTACACATATATGCATGTGTGTATACACACACACACACACACACACACACACACATTTAAAGTTCTACAGAGGGATTGTTCACTTGGGAAGTTGAATTAGAATTGAAGTCAGCATACCCGTGTTTGTAAGCAGGTCCATCACTTACTAGCTGTCACCTGGAAAATCACTCCATTTACACTATCCTTGGGAGTCTTTCTCTGTAGAATGAGGATAATAATAGTTGCTCCATCGTAGAACTAAATGAATTAAGCCTTATTTAAGTGTGCCACGTAGCAGATGGCACACCTAGAATCCTCTGTAAATTATGGTTAACAAATCTTGCTTGGAGATGCTCTTTTGGCCACACAGCTGCTAGAGAATAGACTATTGCTCCCCCAGCTCTGTTGCTGAGCTTGTCACTGAGGGCTACTCTGAGCAATTTCTAAATAATTCACCTGGTTAAAGGCAGCCCAGACCCAGGTACAGGTACTAATTGCAGCCTGCCAATTCCGGTTCATTCCTAAGCAGGCCTCTCAGGCCCTGGTGCCCTGTAAGTAACCACCACTATGGGAAAGTACAATCCCCCAAAGATTTCCTGCCGGAATAATGGGAGTGTGTGGCCCCTGCAGCAGCTGGAAGTGGAGTCAAATGAGTCCGATGCCTCTACTCTAGGGAAACTCCTGAGGAAACGTGGCTGCTTCATTCCAGAGAAAGCAGCTCACCTTCCAGAGGCCAAGCTCCAGGCACCTGAATGGGAGAGGGAACTCTGGTCAGCAGCCCCCTTCCCCAGCAGCCTGCCTGAGACAGTGGACAAGACCTCCACGCTGCCGAGGTGGGCAAACAGGCCTCCAAGGGACCCATGCTGGTGTGCAGCAGGCCATCTCAGAGGGCCAACTGATCAGGAAAGCCACTGGGTCCGATCCAGGAGGGATCCCTAAGGTAAGCCAACAAATACCCTAGCTCAGTGGTCAGCAAACTGCGGCTCACAAGAGACATGTAGCTCTTTGGCCCTTTGAGTGTGGCTCTTCCACAAAATACCATGCTTGGGCAAGGCTATTTGAAGAAGTGGCGTTAGAAGTTTTAAATTTTTGGCTCTCAAAAGAAATTTCCATTGTTGTACTGTTGATATTTGGCTCTGTTGACTAATGAGTTTGCCGACCACTGCCCTAGCTGGTTTTGCTCACTGGATAGAGCGTGGGCCTGCTGGCTGAAAGGTCCCAGGTTCAATTCTGGTCAAGGGCACATTCCCGGGTTGTAGGCTCAATCCCCAGTAGGGGGCATACAGGAGGCGGCTGATCAATGATTCACTCTCATCATTGATGTCTGTCTCTTCCTTCCTTCCTTCTTTCCTTCCTCCCTCCCTCCCTCCCTCTTTTCCCTTCCTCTCTGAAATAAATAAAAATATATTTTTTTTAAAAAAGAGTGTCGGGAGGAGCTGCTTCCACAGGGTCTCACTGCATGTGCTGCTCTCTGTCAGCTCCTGTTAGTTGGAATGAATTGAAGCAGGTGCTACATTAATATTCATTATTCCTCCTTTAAACAGCATTTGATCTGAGAGTGTGAAATGCCACACACAGAAACCTTTCCATGAGCCTGATCCCCAGTGCCTGGCTTCTCTCAGCGACACCTGCTTCCTGAAAACAGGGGGCCAGGGTTTCTAGGTAATTAACAGAGTCCTTGCTGGTCCTGAACTACCTGGGCGGTCTTGATGAAATGCTCTTTCTTCACAGGTCTATCTGGAGTATTTTTCCACTGGATCTCTTCCGTGACACTACCTGAAAGTTCCCTAGGGCTGTGGTAACAAAGAACCACAAACTATGTGGCTTGCAGCAATAGAAATGTATTCGCAGGGTCCTGGAAGCCAGAAGTCCAAAGTCAAGCTGTCCACTGGTTGGTTGCTTCTGGAGGCTCTGGGGAGAAATGGGTTTCATGCCTCTGCCCTAGCTTCCGGCAGCTGCCAGTAGTCCTTGGTATTGTTTGGCTTGTGGCATCATAAATACAGTCCCTGCTTCCCTCATCACATGGCCTTCTTCCCCGTGTGTTCTCTCCAAATCTCTCTCTCCTTATGAGGACACCAGTTATTGGATTTAGAGCCCACACTAATTTAATATGACCTCATCTTAATTTTATATTGCAACTGCAAAGACCTTTTTCCCCAAGAAATTCATATTCATAAGTCAGAACTTCAACACATTGTTCTTAGGGACACAATCCAAACCGCAATAGGGTAGAAAGAAAGAGGACTAGCCAGATGTCTGTTCTATACTTAGAGAGTTTCTTTGAAAGGCTTCCTGGTCTTCCACAGAGTGAGCATATGCTGGAGCAAGAACCAGGATTCAGGCCATGGCTGTCTGCTCAGCGACCAAAGAAAGTCAGGAAAACGGCCCAGTCCGTTCTCATTATTTGCAGGAATTAATGTTCTATAAAGTAGTCACAGATACAGAATTAGCAACTGTGGAGGCAGCAGTCCTAGGAGAAATACAGTTAGGTTCCTGTGAATCTCAAGTTGTAATGTTTTTGTCAAGCAACCAATACATAACCTTGTTTTTGTGTCTTTTTGTATAAAGAAACTTGATTTCATGTACAACTGTTAATTCATAACATTGAGCACATGGCCAACAATACTATACCTCAATACCTGAATGAAGCTTTTCTAACCTGTGTTTTCCCTGAAAGGCACATCACGGGAACTGGACAGCATTATGCTTGGAATCTACTGTAAACAGCAAAATCAGCAGCAAAAGGCTCAAAAATGTGAAAAACGCAGCACTGAATAGATTCAAAAAGAATACTTACATTATGAGGCTAAAACAAGAAGGCAGAGGCTTACCTTGTTCACATTCAACTGGGAATGTGGGTGTCAAGCAACTCAAATTTTTCACTGCTCTGAGCATGTCTGTGTGTGGCCATGAAAGTGACATGACTATCACTTTTGGATACAAAGAAATTATAACAAAGAGGACAATTCCCAAAGGTGAAGTCTGCACAGGAGTACTTACTGCTTACTGAAGCTAGTCCCAGGAGGGCTCATGTGGGAGTCCACTTATCTCAGCTGCCGATGCCAAAATACATGGATTGACTTTAGGATTGCAAATAAATTATAGCAAGTTGGCAAACTTACAAATATGGAACCTACAAATATTAAGGATAGACTATACATTGAAACCATTTCTAGCAGGTTTTGTGGTAGAAGCACATGCAACTTATCTGCAGATGCCAAAATTGAGGGGTGCTATGAGAAAACACAACAGTAATACTTTATGTCTGGGTGGGCATCAGGGTAGATGTATCAAGACCTACTAGCAGGACATCTATCCCCTCAAATAATGTAATCTTAAATAAACCCTAGATGATAAACTCTATACCAGAGAGGATGGAAGGGAGAGACCCTGAATTTGGCCAACTTCATCTCCAAATATAAAAATAATGTGGCTACTACCCAAATGAATCAAAGTATGTTTTTCTGCTGACAGGTAAAAGGGAGACATAACAGAAAGATTAAGTTCAGTTAAAGAAAAATTGTTATTTTTTGTTATCACCTGTGCTGTGGACAGTGAAATATGTACAATTCACAGTAGATATATATTGAGTGGCTATTGTGCAACAGGTATCATGCTGGGGGAATGAGGTTATAAGTATGAATGATCACACATGTTTAATGAAGAATACATACATTAAACAGGTAATAAAAATAAATACTCAATATTTAGTAATGCATGTCTACCTAGCCTATTCCATGGCATATAATGGGTATTTAAAAGTATTTTTTGAATGAGGTATCAGTGAGCATGTCCTTGAGAAAATGATATGTAAGCTTACACCTGAAAATGAGCTATCCTTACAGTGTAGAGGGGAGTATTGGTCCCTGAAGGACCATTATTTGTAAAGACCCAGAAGCTAGAGAGAATAAAGTAAGTTTAAAGAACAGTTTAGTTTTGGACCACAATGTATTTTTTAGACATCAAGAAGACAAAGCTTATGACTACAAACAAAAAACACAACTTAAGATGGACAACGAAGATGCTGAATTTGTTAACTATTCAAATGGAGACTGCAGCCAAGAAGTTAAGGGAAGGCCGAGACTCAAAAGAGACTTAGATACCAAGGCTAAGAACATTTATACACTTTTATTCCCAACTACTATTCACAGATGTGAAAGCTGGACAGTGAAGAAGGATAATAGGGAAAAAAATAATTCATTGTATATATAGTGTGGAAGAGAGCTCTACACATTCGCTGGACTGCCAGAAAGATGAACAAGTGGGTCCTAGAACAAATTATACCTGAAATATCACCAGAGGCAAAAATGACAAAATTGAAATTGTCCTACTTCTGCACATCCCGAGAAGGTAGGGCTTTTAGAAAAGGTCAGCAATGCTGGAATAATAGAAGCAGCAAGAAAGAGGAAGACCAAATAGGAGATGAATTGATTCCATAAAGAAGCCATAGGCATGAATCTACAGAAGCAGGGCTATTGAGGGCAGAACATTGTGGACATCACTCATTCATAGGGCACCCAGGAATTGATGCAATTCAACAGCATGTAACAACTGCAGTGTGCAAGAAGGAGAACAGCTCCAAATGGGCCATTAGAAGCACAACATAAAACGCATCGGTGTCATCAACTTAGGAAGTTTGGCACCAACAGTGTTGACTCTGACATATAGTATAGTGTCAAGTTCTTCAAAATCTAGCTACTAAAGAGAAAGGTGACTTGATGTAGGATAGCAATTCTTCCATGAACAACAAAGTTCCCAAGACCCTCTAGAGCTCCCATGAGACCAAACTGTGTTCATGGTAATACTACATTACTTTTTCACTGGGTTGACACTTGTGCTGATGCTTCAAAAGCAATGGTGATACTATAGAGATACTATATGCTGGTGTCTTCACAAATATTTATCAGCGGCACCAAACTGTACTATAGTGGAAAACTATAGTATTCTTGACCACCAGACACTTACATTTTTTTAAAAAGCCAATTTACTGAAGAATATCTTGTTGAAGGAGTATAAATTATTAATGTTATTAAATCTCAATCTTGAGTACATGTCTTTTTAATATTGTATGTGATGAAGTGATGAAATAGAAAATATGCATAAGATATTGCTGCTGCATATCAAAGTACAATGGTTGTCATAAGGAAAAATGCTTGTGTCAGTGTCTGAGTTGCAATTTGAATTTATTAGTTTTTTTGTGTTTTGTTTTTATTCTTTGTGAAATGTAAACTCTGATCATTCAGACTTGGAAATGTGACATAAAGATGTTATCTTGAAAATTCTTTGAGAATTGTAAAGGGAGCCTATCACCTTAAGGAACATAATTGGTATTTGTTGTTAAAGATAAAATTTGAATGGAAAAAAATGAGAATGTTGAAAATGTTGTGTCTGCAAACATGAACTTGATAGCTTCCCAATATGTAAGGACTTTTTAAAATGGTATTGATGGTATTATTAACAGCTATAATTTGTGTATACTATTTAATAAAATATGACAATATTTATAAAGTTTTCACAGCTCAGTGAATTGATATTTCCCAATAATCAGACCAGGATATCATAAAAGCATTCATTGGTAAAATATTAATTCAGAATGCAAGTAGACCACTGTACTTAAATATAACAGATTAGAAAAAGTCCATTGAAAAGGGTCAGATTCCATATCAAACTATTCTTTGAGAAACTACCACTTGTTTTGGTAGAGTATCAAATAAAACTATCCAAAATTTTCTGTAAAGGTTATTAAAATAGGCCTTCTTGCCCTACCCGGTTTGGTTCATTGAATGGAGCAATGGCCTGTGGACTGAAGGGTTCCAGGTTCAATTCTAGTCAAGGGCATATATCTTGATTGCGAGCACATCCCCAGTAGGGAGTGTGCAGGATGCAGTTGAATTGATGTTTCTCTCTCATCAATGTTTCTAACTCTCTATCCCTCTCTCTTCCTCTCTGTAAAAAAATCAATAAAATATATATTTTAAAAAAAATAGACCGTCTTTTACACAGTTGTATTTTACCACTGAGTAGTAACATTTTCTCAGTCTTCAACAAAAATATCATCTTGCAACAAATTAAAAGATCGGAAAACATAAGAATCCAGTCATTTCTATTAATCCAAACATTAAAGAGATATTTTAAAATGTATGAGAATATAACTCTCCTTTTTTTTAAATATTTCTATTATTAATGTTACTTTAAGTGAAGTAACACTGTATTATTAAAATGTCCTCAGTTTTAAATTCTAATATGGTAAATGTCTATAGACATAAAAACCATGAACAAAAGATCTTTGGGGTCCTCAATAATTGAGGTTATAAAGTAAAAACATCTAAGAAGCAAGGATAGAGGGGAAAGAATATAACTGCATCATAACTAACAGAGTGATCCTAGAAAAAGTCACTGGACTCTTCAAAACCAGGTTCTTTTTCATAAAATGAGAATAATAATAATCATGAATACTCACAAGGTCACTAGAGAAAATGTGCTTATATGTGTGCAAGCTCTTTGTACCCTCCAAAGCACTACACAATGTTACTTCCTTATTATTATCCACAGCAATAAGTTTCAACTAATATTTGATGAATCATGTTAATAATAATTACATTTCTGTGATAAAAAGGAAAACATGGATCAGCTAAATCATATGCTAAACATTGTTTAATCTCATCCCTCACACAGGTTCATTTTTTTGATTTTCATATTTTTTAAAGTCTTTAGAAACCTCAGAAATTCTGATTACAGATTTAATTGATTGGTTTGATTGATTTAGACTAGTCTGATTACAGACAAATTAGGAAAATGGTTTCCTAAAAACTTATTTGGAGTGCATGTGAAAATTGCAGCAGAAATCAGGAAAAGATTCGCAATGATCTAAAAGTAATGAGTACAGTGAAATAAGCCAGTCAGAGAAAAACAAGGACCGTATGATTTAACTCATATGTGGCATTAATGAACAAACTGAATTACCAAGCAAACAGCATTGGGGAGGTTTTTTTTGGGGGGGAGGGAGTAGAGGAATTTAAAGAGAAAAAAAGAGAGAGAGAACTCATGGATATGGACAACAGTGTGGTGATTGTTGGGGTAGGGAGAGGGATGGCTAGAAGTGGAACAGGGCATAGAGGGGATAGATGTGGAAAATATAAAATAAAAATAAAGGTAAAATGCACACCCCCGACCCCCAATACATAAATAAAAGTAATGAGTAAGGTGTGGCTGAAATCTGTAATTATTAGCATGGGTCCATCTGAGATTCAGACTGAAACACAACTCACTTCTGGCTGGCAGGGGCACAGAACCTGCGAGTCAGAGCCGCATCAGCGGCCTTCTTATTCAATGCCTGGTCTCAGGCAAGAATTTCTTGTACAATCCTCTTACAATGTATCCTGTTCCTACTTATGCACTGGAGACAGACCACATTATGTTTTATAATTTTTTTTTCATTATGCACATCTAGTCATACGAAAAGAGAATCATCTTGCATTTCTGCCAAGCTCCCACCTGCTGCTGGTCAGGGACCACACTTCCAGATCCACTGACCTGGGGTCTCACTACATTTCCTCACACGGCTGATATGGTAACGAGTTCTGAGATGCGTGCAACTGGCTGGCAACAGTGCCCAACCACGGTTTTGAGGCTGTGACTGGTGAACTATGAATAACTGTTAATAGCAGAGCAGTAGTGTGAATAATCCGCAACTCCGGATAAACCAAAAGCCATTTCCACTTGGTGTTGGAAGGTATTCAAGCCGGATTTTAATTTTGCAGGAGCACTGGATTTGCTTTCATAAGTAGCTTTGCTGAGGCCAGTATTAAAAGGGAGTGCCTGTTCCCCGAGTAAACACATGCTCTCCCCTGGCGGGGAGGAAGGCCGTCAGCCCTGCATGCTGACCGTGGAGACAGTGCTAGCACTCCGAATTCACAAAGCAAACTCCCCACAGCGGACTTAGAGTTGAATCCATTGAAGACACTTTAAAAATTGTAGTCACTAAGAATATGCTTGACAGTTGGGAAGATTTAGAGAAAACACATCATGTGTCCCTTCTATATATTTCCCAAACTAATTAAACTTGTTCAGCTTCTGGCCTTCAAACCATGTCCCTTGTGTCTAACCCCTTACTCACCCCTCAAGCGACACACACACACTCAGAGAGAGAGAGAAAGAGAAGAGAGAGAGAGAGAGAGAGAGAGAGAGGAGAGAGAGAGAGAGAGAGAAAGAGGAGAGAGAGAGAGAGAAACCTGTGGGAGTGTGTGGCTGCATTTATGATTTTGCCTTAGGGAAGGTGATACAAGAAAAATGCCATCCAAAAGCTCACTAATGCCATTGTTATCATGGACAGCCATGTCAAAACCTGTGTCTTGAGATCATTTTACTCTGTGAAAGTAGTTTCTGAATGTTGGCTTGTGGACGGCTGTGTCAGAATAACCCCAGAACATAAAAGCACAGGTTCCCTTCACTCCAACTCATCACTGAGACCGTGGCTGTGGCCATCTTTACCTGCCTTCCTCCAACAGCCTAGTTGTTCCTCTTCCATTTCAGTTTCAATTGTATCACAGGAAGGATCAATTATTGTTGAGCCAACGTGTGGGCATTTGGAAGAAAATTTATCGAAGGGTCCTGTAAAGAAAGTCTTGCTCCCACAGAAATGCAGAATAATCTCAGAAATGCAGAAAATAACATTACCTACCGATGTCTGAGTTCTTATCAGAGTTCAGATATCATGAATTATTTTACTTACTCCTTACAAACCCCACCAAGTAGGCCCTTTTCTTTTAAAAAAAATGTTTTTATTGATTTTAGAGAGATAGAAAAGGAAAGGGAGAGAGAAATACCAATGTGAGAGAGAGACATCGATTGGTTGCCTCCGTCATGCACCCTGATTAGGGACAGAACCCTCCTCAACCTGGGTATGTGCCCCAACAGGGAATCAAACCAGCAACCTTTAGATGCACAGGATGATACTCAACCATCTGAGCCATACTGGCCAAGGCAAGTGAGCCCTTTTCTCGGCTTCATTGCATAGGAGAGAAAATTGGGGTCCAAAATCATAGAGCTAGAGAGTGGCAAATAAAGGATTTTCTAATCCTCCTTTGCCAGACGAAGTCTTTTCTTTTTCATCACTGTTCAGTATTGTCCCCCAAATGGGCCATATTAATTAAAGTACCTATTTGAGAAAAGTGCACCCTTACAAACACCTCTTATGTGTCACTTCAGATCTTCTTGGTCTTTTCCATTTCTGGCTACTTGTCAGCCTCAGCTACCTCTGACCGATGGGACCAAAATCCCACAGACACAGCTCCATCCACACATCACATTTCATGTGTTCTGTGCAAAGTGCTGACCTCTATCCTCAGGTCATCACGCCCAGATGCTGAGGTGACTGAAGCTGCTGGCAATTAGGAGGGAATTTATGGGGTGGGCTGCCCAGACCAATGGAAGTTTAGGGAGAGTAGATAAATGTCTTTCTTCTTCCCTTGCACAAACTGCCCAGAGAAGGAGTCTATACATTTCTCTGATGCAGCCCTCCAAGATGAAGCTGTCACTCCCACTTGATACCAAGAGGCGGCTAACTTGGTCACATGGTTTACTCCTATATTGGCTCACTGGTTCTCACTGCATCCCTGCCTCACACCCTTTCTCCATCAGGCAAGCTCCCTGGATTTGCACCCTCTTCATACAACAGTACCACAGAAACCTTTGCCCAGGGGTTCTGCCTTCTGGAAACTCAGCTAAGACAATTTGGAAACTCACAGCTTGAGAGGCAGTTTTACTTTTTAACTCCTGTTGTGGGTGGGGCAAATGAGGAAGAAGAAGAAGACGACTAGAAACAACATAATTATCGGCCTGTGTTTTGTCTCCTTTAAAACTATTTCTGGGGAAAGCATTCTCCAGCTCTAAGCCTTCCACACAAACATCGCCACAGCTTTGTAAGCAAGGAGGGACACAGTTGTAAATAGGCAAACAATAAATAGCTTGTCTTTCTATTCTCCCAGGAGGTTCTCACTCTTGGTAGGTCTCCAGAACTCACTGTCCTGGGAATCCAGTCTGTTGAGGCATCGCCTTGTTGAAGGCTCTCCCAGAGGAAGAAAAGTGATGAGTCTCCTGAAACCAACGTCGGAAACTGAAATGACCCTTTCATGCCTCACTCCAGGTGGAACTGAAAAACTATGGCGATTTTCCCAGAAATGAAGCCATCTGGGACAGGTGTGGCTCTGAGCCAGCGCTGGAGATGAGCAGGTGTGCCTCAGGAGACAGGTTTTCAGCATGCTCTCCCGGAGAACAAAATGAACATGTGTTTCCTTTCTCTTCTATTCTAGGAAAATCTGTCCAACAGACTCAGAAAAACAGAAAAGATGAAGAAAAGGAAAATAGTTATTTCAAAAATCCTTAGAAAGCATGTATCTTTATATGAGGAGTGAAATGTAGAGCTGAAACATGTATTGAAATAATACAAACTGTGCATATATTGGCTTTGAATAAGTTTTCAGATGTAAAAACACTAATTAAGTGTAGTATTTATTGCATGTTCCTACACTTAATAGATTTGATGCGTATGTAAATTCATAGTTCTCCATGAGCATAATGGCCTAAGTGCTAAGTTATATCTTCCAATGTAATATGGTCATTGCCATGGGCAGAATAATAATGCAAACCTGTGTGCATATTGGGGTAATATGTTTGGGTTTGTGCACAAACACAATACTTATTTTCTAAACTAGAGGCCTAGTGCACGGAATTCGTGCAGGGGTGGGGGGGATGTCCTTCAGCCCAGCCTGCTCCCCCTCCAATCTGGGATCCCTTGAGGGATGTCTGACTGCCCATTTCAGGCCTAAATGGGCAGTCGGACATCTCTCTCACAATCCAGGACGGCTGGCTCCCAACTGCTCACCTGCCTGCCTTCTTGATTGCCCCTAATGGCTTCTGCCTGCCAACCTGATCACCCCCTAACCACTTCCCTGTCAACCTGATTGATGCCTAACTGCTCCCCTGCTAGCCTGATTGCCCCAACTGCCCTCCCCTGCTGGCCTGATTGCCCAAAATTGCCCTCCCTTGCAGGCCTGATCCCTGCCAACTGCCCTCCCCTGCTGGCAATCTTGTGTCCATATGAGGGCAGGATCTTTTGACCACATGAGAGCAGTCATCTTGTGTGTTGGAGTGATGATCAATCTGCATATTACTCTTTTACTAAATAGGATAGAGGCCTGGTGCACAGATGGAAGCCAGCTGGTTTGCCCTGAAGGGAGTCCCAGATCAGGGTGGGTGCTCCCTTGGAGCATGGGGTGGCCTGGGCAAGGGGCCTGTGGTGGTTTGCAGGCTGGCCACGTCCCCCCCCCAACCCAAGCAGAGGCCCTGGTATCTGGGATTTATTTATCTTCTACAACTGACACTTTTAGCCTGGAGTGGAGCCAAGCCTTCTGCTTGCACAGCCATTGAAACTTTGTTGCCTTAAGCAGAGACCTGGGCCGGCTAGAGTGTGTGGAAAGCTTGGCTTCCTCCATCCTGCTCTCTCTGTGGCCATAGGCATCTTGGTTGGGTTAATTTGCATATTTGCTCTGATTGGCTGGTGGGCATGGCTGGTGGGTGTAGTGGGGGGTGTGTGGTCAATTTGCATATTACTTTTTTATTAGATAGGATGAATTAGTAACAAGTTCACAAGTGGATGATGGGTTATTTTGATATTAAGATTCAATAAATATAAATTAACTTCAGAGAACATGGCCATTTCTATGCTGGGATTGCTTTAAAATAATAAGTAAATATGCATAACACGTAATCCCAACATCTTATGAACTCACAGACTGCCAGGAGATTATGGTTATTAGCATTGTTATAATAATGGTTGCTAACATTTATTGAGTATTTACTATGGATTTTATGTCTTTGCATGTGTATCTTGTTTAAATCTCATAGCGAACCAATCAGGTAAATACAATCATATCAATTTTCATGAGGGAACAGACAGACTAGCTCAGGATCATATGTAAGATCCCATAGCTAGAAAGAGGTAGAAGACAGATGAGTTTTGAACCTGAATTTGTCTTTCCACAGAGCTGAATCCACTATGCTATCTTGCCTTCATAAATTATCATTTGATTCCCATAGTCATAGGCAAACAGGGCAGTGATCGCTCCCATTTTACAGTGAGGAAATGAAGGTTCTGAGAGGGTAAGTGACAAAGTCCTGCTCACAAAGTGAGTGAAGTTACTTTTGTTCCTTTTGATCTCAAGTTCTGAGCTCTTTCCCTCATACCAACGTACTCTCATGGAATCCCAGACTCCACTTCTATATTCAGTTCCACTGCTTCCAACCTCTGGTGGCTCTGGGACCATGCTCATCCTGCCACTCAGGATTGCCCCTGAGGTCTTATAGCGGAAACCCAGAGAGATGATGACCCATTGGAAGAGCATCCACCCTTCTCCTAAACAACATCATGTCTGAACACAACCCTGCCCCTCTGGCTACAGCTGACTCATTTATGATAAGCAATTAACGTAAGACAAAAGGAACAGTTCCATTCCCTGAAATATTGCACTTTAGACCAGAGAGAATCAGGATGTTTCTTTCTAGAGACTGAAGCCCTACAGAGACAAAACTCAGAACCTACTGATGGTTATTGCTCCTTGAGGAGAGAGCCTGGCTGTACGAGAGAGAATGAACCCGACTCCCTGGGAAGAAGCTGTGTCAGAAGTTGGGGAAAGGACTTTGGCAGCATTGGAGTTTCTGGATCCATTTGTTTTTACAGTTTGGTAGTGTATCTGCCTTCTTTTGTGATATATTTCTCAACGATTTTTTGAATTAATAAATTCCCTTCTTGGCCTGAATATAATACAAGTTTTGTTTTTCTCATGCATGATGAAAAATAACTCATCCTAATACAGTGTCCAATGAGAAAACTGACCAAAAAGCTACTTAAAAAGTATCGAGTCCCCTCGTCAGTTTGTCTCAGTGGATAGAGCGTTGACCTGTGGACCAAAGTGTCCCAGGTTCGATTCTGGTCAAAGGCATGTACCTCAGTTGCAGACTCGATTCCTGACCCCGGTTGAGGGTGTGCAGGAAGCAACTAATCAATGTGTCACTCACATCAGTATTTCTGTCTCCCCTCTCCCTTGAACTCTGAAAATTAATGGAAAAATGTCCTTGGGTGAGGATTAACAACCAAAAAAAAGCACCATGTCACTGATGAAAGCATATGCTTATTTTATTGGGACTCATCTTTGAGTCCAAATCAGATCCTCATTTGCTGTCTGACTCACCCGATCAAAGCCTCGTCCAAGCAGAACCCACATGCCTTGTCTGCATGTGTGCACACCATCTGGCCACCACAGGTCTACACTCCCTGCTCTCACACCGATCTGCTCAAGCTTCCCTCTCTGGGCCATCATTTGGGACTGAGGAAAGATGTCTGCTTTCACCGTGTGATGGCAGGATTTATACCAATTGCTGCCATCCCACCATCCCTGCCTGGCAACTCCCTGGGGAGACGCAGACATACATTTTAGAATGAGATGGTTTCTTTCCCATCCTTCAAGAACTGCTAAGGCCTAGGCAGCAGAGTTCTGTGGTTGTGAGCTACAGAAGGTATTATCTCACATCAGATCGCCTCAATAACTCAGAGAATTCAAGCCTAAAATAAAAACTTCAAAGCTTATGATTCAGGCAGGGAGGGTTTTATTTGACATCTCATCTGTTCCCATAGGTCAGGTCCCTTGGGTGTCATTCCAACTTTGCTGTCTCTTAGAATAATGAAGTTTATCTTGCATCTGATGGCTAGTGCCCAGGAGCCTCTGAGAGTCTGGAATCTTACGCCCAGTGCTTCTGGGAACCTCAGTTCTGTACCAGCATCCTCTCCTGTCAGTCCTGGCCTTCACTCACAGCCCCCAGGGAGTTTCTCAAGTACCAGGAGATGTTGGCACTGCCCTCCTCGGCCTGCTCCTTATCACCTCGGTACATGAAGTATGCTTGGGGTCCTCCCAAGATACAGTCGGCTGGCAGTTTTCTGTTTTAAAACAGTAGACCCATCCTAGCGTGCCGCTTCTCTGAGCCTTTGGATGCCTTCTTCCACTGTCTGCCAGTGGCGCCTCAATCCCATTGAATGTGGGCCATCACTTATCCAAGTTTCTAAGGCTTATCCCAGGCTTATCCTGCCAGGGTCTTAACCCTGTGACCTGGGAAAGTGACCCTATTTCAACAACCTCTCCATTTTCCAGTTTAGTATTTGCCCTACCTTAATTCTGCACTCTCAGTATCCAACCGGCTGCACTCCGAGTTAGAACACAACAGCCGAGTTATGTGGTCCCCTGGGCATATAATTTGTATTACACCACAGCAGGTCCAGCACATAGCTATCTTTCCCTGGGAACTGATCTGATAACAGGACAGAAAGAGGGGAGGCAGACCCTGAATTTTTGTATAAACACCTGCCTCATTTGAGATTTCTCTACAGCCTCAAGCAAAAGGTCAGGGTAGGTAGGTCCAATGGGCTCTATCTGCCAACAAGGAGAAGTGAGACATTTCTGCAGACCCAGAGGCATCTGTGGGATCTGGGAGTTAAATTTGCTCAAGTGCCTACCTCTCTGCAGATATCTTCACCCCAAGCTCATGGCCACACTTTTCCTCTATCTGCGCTAAGCATAGAAGACTAGGCTAGGCTCAGAATTTCAGCTTTCTCCCAAGTTCTCCCAATTCCCCAGTATGAGTATCTGTAGAATCCCCCGCTGGTGGACAAAGGTCTCTGTGAATGTTGCTTAGCAAACCTTGTGACCCTCATACTTTACTCAAAATTGGTTATCGAATCTCTTGAACTTGTCTTTTTCTCTCTTCAAATCATCAGTGCCGGTCAGCACAAAATCATCATTATAGTTAGTATCTTCTTAAACCTTTCAGAAGCTGCAGATATTGCATAACTTGGTGCATTTCTTTCATTTATAATCTGTACTAGTCCCAGCTTAGCAAGTGCAGTACAACGTCATGCTAGGGGCTGCTGCTACCCATTGCAAATGGTGGTGGGTGACCCAACTCCAAGGCTCTAGCCTAGTGGGCTACCTCCCAGGACCACTTTTGGGACCTAAGCTCATAGGCGGGTTTCCTAGCAACAGCAAAGGCATTCAGGGACAAGTTTGAGGGAATGCCCTTTGTGTATCCTTTTTGGAATCACATGCTCCTGTATCGCTGCTTCTTTACTTGTATCTACTGGATAGCTCTCTCCTCCACAATTCTCTTCCCTCTCTCACTCTCAAGACAAATACCCTATAGTCCTTTGTGCACAGAGCCAAGAATGACAATCAAAAGCCAATTTAAATCAATCTCCTTTAAATAACAAGCAGGCTTTTCAGTATCTCTGACTTATAATTCCATGTTCTAGGTGGAGATTTACTTAGCCACCAGCTAAGGCCATGGGTGGCTGAAATGGTAAAGACACAACTTCTGGGGTCTATTTCTGTGGGTGGCAGGAACTTACAGGGGGCAGTTGCTATGACGTGCACTGACCGCCAGGGGGAGAAGAGAACGATAGGGTAAGCAGGCACACCAAACTTTCTATTAGAGCTCCCTTCTCCAGAAATAGACCAGCAAACTTGCTGACATAAGTGAGCATAAATTACAAAATGAAATATCCCAATTATTTTCTGGCAAAATGTTCCTCTGGCTTCTTCAATAAGACATCTGAGAGTTAGTGTAGTCTTGCATGACAATCAGCAGAAGGAAAGCTTGTGAGAGAAAGAATTTTGTCTATTTTGCTCAGTAATGTGGTCCCAGCACTTATGAAATTACCTAAGTCATAGTCTGTTATCAGTAAATCTCTAAAATGAATGAGCTAATCAATGCCTGATGTTAGAAAGATCCGTTTACAGTTCTAAAGCCACACATTGGATTCCGGCTTAGTTTTCTTGCCTGTAAAACGTGATGACAAAAATACCTATTTTGCAGAGCTGTTTTGTGGCTGACATGAATACTGACACCATCATATTGACCACAGTTCAAGCACACCGTGAATGAGACCCTCCATTAAGAGAGAATCATGCCGGGACACAATAATGACTACTGACATGAACAAAAGCCCACTGCAGTGAACACAAGCCATACAAGGCAGAGTAAAGAACACTTTCCCAGGGAAAAAAATGCATTTTCCTTTGTAGGTGGTTGGAGAAAATTATTATAGAGATAAGTAATTAGGTCAGAAACATAGACAGTCTTTCCGCAAAGGTAGGTCCTTGTGATTGGTGAGAAAAAAATGACTAAAATCAACAGCAGCAGCAGCACCAATAAAAATGTTAGCATAACATCTCTTCTGACAGCATGGCCTCTCGATAGCTCTTTCTTCAGGAAGACTGCATGTTCCCATAGGAGTGATTTGAGAAAAGTGAAACCTATCCATGCTGTCTGGACTAACTAAGAAGACTGCAGTAGACAGGGAAGGGAGCACAGTTTTGAGCTACTCCCTGCTGGAATGAGGGCTAACTCTTCCTCCTGCTTTGTTGTTTCCTTTCCTCCCTCTCCCCCCACCCACCCCCCTTGCCTTCTCCCTAACCCCCATCGTCTTCCCGCCCCTTGAAAACAGCACAGATGGGGAGGAGAGAAGCAGAGGATTCAAACTGATACATTACGTGGGCACAAACAAGTTAGGGGAAAACATCTCTGCATGGTGAGAAAAATTCCACTCCTTTCTTGAACAATTTCTGAAGTAACAGAAACCATGGAAACTAATATAAATGTAGCCAGTGCATTGTACATTCTCAGTCTGAAACAATAAAAAACAAACTTAATCACTTAAAAAAAAAGTTAAAAATACACATAACTTGGAAAACAGACTTTAATCAACTTCTTACTCCCCCTGATGAAAACTTGTGAAATGTGGGCATTTTGAAAGAGAAAGAATTTTATAGATTCAGTTCATCTAATATATGTATACATATGTCATATACATATACATCTAACATAGATATACATATGTATATATGTATGTATATATGTATATATAATACACATTTGTATGCATTAGATAGTATATAATACATACGGATATTGTATAGTATCATAATGCATATTTAACATGTTATACATTTATTATATTATACATTACTATCCTATATAATAAAATGATAGTATGCAAATAGACCGAACCACAGAACTGAACAAAGTCTAATATGCTAATGACATGCTAAGGCTGCTCAATCACTCGCTATGATATGCACTGATCACCAGGGGGCAGATGCTCCAACCAGTAGATTAGCTTGCTACTGGGGTCCAGCAGATTGGGACTGAATGAAATGGGCTGACATGTCCTGGAGCCCAAACGCAGTCCCTCCCCAACCCAATCGTGCACCCACGGGGTCCCTCAGCCTAGTCTGTACTCCTTCGCAATCCAGGCTGAAGGACCCTCCCACCCCAAGAGCACGTTCACTGGGCCTTCAGTAAATACATAATTACAAATAGTTGCCCTAGGCCAGTGGTGGGCAAACTCATTAGTCAACAGAGCCACAGTTTTCCAACCACTGCCCTAGGCAGTTTGGCTCACTGGATAGAGCAGGGGTTCTCAACCTTCCTACTGCTGCGACCCTTTAATACAGTTGTGGTGACCCCCAACCATAAAATTATTTTCGTTGCTACTTCATAACTGTAATTTTGCTTCTGTTAATGAATCTTAATGTAAATATCTGTGTTTTCCGGTGGTGTTAGGCAACCCTGTTAGTGGTTCTAAGATCATCGGAAAACACAGATATTTACATTATGATTCATTAACAGTAGCAAAATTACAATTATGAAGTAGCAACGAAAATAATTTTATGGTTGGGGGTCACCACAACATGAGGAACTGTATTAAAGGGTCGCAGCATTAGGAAGGTTGAGAACCACTGGGATAGAGCATCAGCCTGGGGACTGAAGGGTCCCAAGTTTGATTCTGATTAAGGGCATGTACCTTCATTGTGGGCACATCTCCAGTTGGGGAGTGTGCAGGAGGCAGCTGATTGATGCTTCTCACTCACCGATGTTTCTCTCTATCCCTCTCCCTTCCATTCTATAAAAGAATCAATAAAAATATATTTCAAAAAACAAATAGCTCTAAGTTCAATGAAAGAAAAACACTTGATGTAAGTATAATAAGAATCTAATCTGGATGTTTAGAAAAATAAGGTACTAGCTTTTGGTAGCATGAAAAATCATTGTGTGTACTATTTTGAAAAAATAGTAAAATATTTCATAGCACAGGAAAAAAATTCAATTAAAGAAGAGTGACAAGGAAGACTGATCCCCCACTGGCCCTCATTAGAGAAAACAAGCAGAGGGATCAATTATGTCTATGAAAGGAAGGAGAAAAGATACACCAGATCTCCGTTGCAGCATGGAAAAACTGCATAAATGCTTGGAAAACACCATCAGAATCATTTGGCAATGGAACAAGATAGTGACAGAATTAACTTCTCTGGAGAGCTCAGAGGTAGTGAAAGGAGGAAAAGTCACTAGAAGAAATAAATTCTTCTCATATAATAACAAAAAAGTGATTTTTTCCTCCCTCAGGATAATGAAAGTCATTTCAGAAAACACTGCCCCAAATGTCAAGCAGACCCATGAGCCCATTAGTTTGAATGAATGCTCTGCCATCTTACTTTTTTCCATATCTTAGATTTAGATTTCAAGGCCCCAAATAAACTATAATCAAAGTTCTTTTCTCATGGTGGTGGGGGAGCATTATTAATTGCATTTTTAGAATGGTAAATAAAACAAAAAATTTGCATGGGACATTCAATAGAGTTGTTGTTTGGTCCAAAAATAGAACTTACATGTTTGGACTCTGACGCTTACATATTAACCAAGACCATGTTCCCTTGCCTGTATTGGGAACAAAAAACTTAATGGTGGCTTGAGAATGGAATAAAAAAAAATAAAGCAACTAAACCATACACTTGAGAAATTATCTTCACATTATGTTGACTTCCTCACATTCTGAAACAGCTTATTTCTCACCTTTAATAAGTCTGAGTTTGCTGTGCTCAGCATAATTGGACACAGCTGCCTGCATTTTCTGCCAGGGTGTAAGGAAAAATGGAGTTATTATTAGAGCTTGGTATAGCAACCTGTCTGGCCAATGTAAATCTCCACATTCAATTGTTTATTGGTTGTGAATTTTCCATTGTACGGGCACCTAGGAAGTCTCTTCACTAATAAGAATCTGGAGAAAAAGGCTGAAAAGCTCCTGGTATCCAATCAGAAAATTAATTGGTTGACCCATCCATAATGTTGGAGTCAACAATAGAGACATCGGCCCACAGGAAATTGAGCTGTCCTCAAAATGAGTAACTGCAGGCAGCAATTTCCAGAACTTGCCAGAGAAGCTTGTGAGGCCTTTGTAACAAGCATCCCATTCACAAAGGAGTAGGTTTGAAATCGGTCTTGGTTTTGGTTTCTCCAGACACACAATCTGGGATTAGGATTCAAGGATGTGTGGTTTAATGGGAGAGATGCGGAGAATACCGGCCAGGATAAATGATAGAGTTAGAGAGAAGTGAAGACGGTGACTAACGGTGACCATTTAGCCAGCTAGGCCAATGAGCAAATGGAGGTTAATGTCATGGGGGATCTCTGGGAGATGCTGCTATAGTGCTTCATAAATACTGAAGCCCAAAGGCAAGGGAGCTGGGATATCTATACACTGACTCCTGCGGCTGCTCCCAGGGTGTTCACTCCTTAGCTTTGCTGGCCTGCCCTGAGTAGAAGTGGTGCCACCTTCAGAGAAGTTGGAGAAAGCCCTTGGGTGGAAGATAGGCAGGTATGGCAGTGGAAGTCAGCTAGCACATACCAAAGTTTAGAAATATAGGTTCTGAGGACACTAACAGAGACTACCTCAACATTCTTTTGAGTGGACAGTCCATGCGATAGAAACTTGGAGGTTGGTAATAACTTCGAGGAGCAGCAAATTCATGGGAAGAATTCTGTAACCGTTAATGATGTCTGCCATGGGCAAGAGAGAGCATCAGCACCTAAGCCATATATGTGCCATCCTTGATTTACATTAGCAAACATTTCTGTAAGGGGACAGACTAATATTTAGGAAAATATTTTAGGCACATACTCCTCTTTGTTATTTGTTTAACAATTCTTTTTAAATGGAAAAAAACATTCTTAGCTTGTGGATATACAGAAACAGACTACTGGCCAATTTTCCCTACCCTCTGCTTACAAATGAATAATTTCCAACTTTTTCCTGTATGAGAACCCCTTTTTTATTCTAAAAAAAATATTTAAAAAACAACAGGGTGCTACAAAGTAGTTTGTGTGTTTTACATATGATTCTTAAAAATTATATTAAAATAGTATATTGTGAAGGTCTTAGAAACTAAAGCTGCTCTCCCACCCATCCTGAAGGTTGTTGGCATGCAGCCCGAATTCAAATGTCTAAATTTACATAAGAGAAAACCAAGGCATAGAGAGGAAAAGAGACTTTTCCACCATCCAGTGCTAAGTGGTTCATCAACCAAATATTGGCAGGTGGGTGATAAGGCCCCTATTAAACCAGGACACAGGAGATGCTAACTGAAAAATCTAATTCTATCAGACATAAAATGCAAATTAGAGCCCTCTAGGCTCTTCATGGAAAGAAGGATTCAATATGGCATGAAATAACAAGGAAAGGCTTCACGGATAAAAACTATCCCAGGAATGGAACCATCACTTTTAGATTTTTTTCAACAAATAGGACTTGAGACCCTACACTGTGTCAGATACCACGTGTATAATACAGGGCACAGCAGCCAAGGGTACAGGTATGATAAAGATACAAGTAAAAGAAGTAGAAATGAATGCAGTGTTTTCTGGTTTAGCTGTAGATTCATTAACATCTAGCAGAATTCTTTGCACATAGACCTCAATTAATTTTTCAATGAGTGAATCAATGAATGGTTTAAATAGCAATTTTAGCTCAGAGAACACATCACAACAGTAGTTGCTCATAGGCATTAGTAATAGGTTCCTTTGTCGTCTTTTACATAGCCAGCATTTATAAATCTATTAAGTTTTTAGTGATGCCTGGACCTGACCTAGAGGAGCAAACTGATATTCTCAGTCCATAATAATGTATACAGAGAACCTGGCTGGGAAAGAGAGCCTGAGCTCACATTGATCATCAGTTATTTACTTTCTGTATATCTGGCCACTCATCAACTAATCCAGGAATAGTGAGAGGCATTGGTCAAGAGAGATGGCCAATGCACCCCGCTATTTGGAGAATGAAACCTCAGTCCAGCAGCGGCAATTCATACCCAGTTGCAAAATAATCAGGGAGGGAGGAACATGATTGCCAAGACTTGGTGGGCAAGAAGCCAAGAACAAGCACGCAACCCACTGAGCTCGGCAGATTATAAACAAGAGATTCCCGTGTTCCTGCGGTTTTCTTGGAAGGAAAGAGAGGTCCAATAGGCCAATCCCTTCAACACTGCAGTCAGCTTAATGTGCAGCACCCTCTGGCGTGAGGTGTTTAATAAACTATTTAATTGGTTCAACTAAACAGCCCTGAAGTATTATCAGAAAGCAAGCAGCCTCAGGATATGGGAGTATTAATTTAACTATGATTAAATCCCATTATTCTGGTTATTTTAATGGCCTTAAACAACAATCATTAGTTATGCTCTCAGATTCTATGAATCAAGGATGCAGACAAGGCACAGATACGTAGCCTACACAGACTCCACAATGCCTGGGGTTAAGCTGGGAATGCTAGAAGGGCTGGGAGTGACATAAACATCTGGGACAGGAATCTTCTGCAGATTCGGCATGTCTGACAGCAGAGCCAGGACAAACTACAGAGCATCAGCTGGGGCTTATTTTCCAAAGATTATGGGACATTTATCAAAATTAGTTACTTTCAGTGGTAAAACACCTGTATAAATTCTGAAAAAATAAATAATAAAGGTAGAATATATATATATTTTTTTTTCAGAATTTATACAGATGTTTTACCACTGAAAGTAACTAAAGTGTGTGTGTATATATATATCACAAAAGAAAACTTTTTTTAAGAGGAAAAGCAAATCTAAAAGCAGTTTAGAAAATAATGACAGTAAGATTACTATAATACAGAAAATGGCTTAAAGCTATTTCATACTTTAGTTTTAGAATAATATTTAAAAGAAAAAAAAAGGATATAAACTGAACTTTTAATTTGAAGATTTAGAAAAGAAATATTAAAACGTATTTGAGGAAAACTAAATGAAAATTATTAATTAAAAGTTAATCAGAAAAAAATAAATTCAAGCAAAAGAAAGCCAAGAATTGGTATATGAGTCTAAGAGGTAGTTTTTCATGGGTGTGGAAAGTTCTTAGGTTTGGTGAAATCAAGAAAATAACATGAAGCAAATAGAGAAACTCATGGCTCCACATTGAGTATTAATATCTTTATCTATTTATCAGGGTATCTATTATATAGGTAGACATATTATATACATTAGTATACACATATATAGTATCCAGTATTAAAAAGACAGTACATTTAAATAAAAGAGGGAATGTTCTAGAAAAATTACAAAAACCTGCCTAAAAAAAAAATAGACAACCTCACCCTAACTGGTTTGGCTCAGTGGATAGTGTTGACCTGTGGACTGAAAGGTCCCAGGTTCAATTCTAGTCAAGGGCATGTACCTTGGTTATGGGCACATCCCTTACAGGAGGTGTGCAGGAGGAGGCTGATCAATGTATCTCTCTCATTAATGTTTCTAACTCTCTATCCCTCTACCTTCTTCTCTGTAAAAAATCAATAAAATATATATTTTTAAAAACAGACAACCTGAAAATAATGACAACATTGGAAATGATAGAAAAAGATGCTGGATAATTGCTTTAAAAGTGATAATGTTTGACTATTGAAGACAAAGATACTCCACTCTCCAGTATCTCTCTAATACAACATGAGGGAAAATATGAAACTTTCCATTTCTTTCTACATTTCATTTATTTAAAAAAGCCATTATACCAAAATTTTACTAATATGTTGAAATATATAAATATTTAATAAGATTCTAGAATATTAAATGTACTAGCATATTAAAATGATAAAATGGTGGGTTATGAGATCAGTCGGGCTGGTTTAAAACTTGAGTTCACTATTTGTACTAGTTTTGTGAATTTATATAGCTTAACCTCAACTTCCTTAACTGTAAAACAGTAATAGTACTGATATAATAGAATTGTGGTGAGGATATTAGAAGACAATTCATACAAAGAATTTAGTAATATTTATTGGGAAATATTTAGTAATGTTTGTCACCTTTTGTTGAAAATAAAGTCATTAAGTGAGCATTCCAATACTTCTCTTCCAAGAAATCAACTAAGAGAATGTCCATCTTCTATTTTCAACCACATAAAGAAACATAGCTATAGCCTCAGCTCTCAAGAGATAGCAAAGGGTTGCCAAAGCCACAGAGAAAAACCATTCAGGGGAGGACTGGAGCAAGGTCATGGCCTCAGGTAGTCAACTGATGAAAGTACTCTCCAGCAGGTGAGAGGAGGTGCACGCAGGGACTTCTCTGAAAACTAGGTCTGCACCAGGACAAAGGGGCACAGGGGCTGGTAGCAGAGATTTCCCTAGATGAGACTCCCATCAGCCAGAGGAAGCAAAAATACACAGCTACTCGCTAAAATATCAACTCACATGTTCAGAAATTATTTAACTTTTTGTAAACAGAAGAAAGGTGCTGCATTTTGAACCATTTTCCCACTTCTTGGTCCAAATTCAAGTATGCCTAGCTAAGAACCACTGTAATAAAGAAGAGGGTGGGGTGAGAGAGAGCGAGCTGACCAAACAGTATTACTCAAAAAGTGCTAGACCTCCCAGTCTCAAAGGGATGTCCAGTATTTGGGAGAAAGAAATGAAGAGATAGTTACAATGCTATTTAAAGTTTTTTGGGACATAGAGAATAAGAAAATCTCGAAATTGATTTAATGAAAATAGCATAATTTTGATACCCAGACTTCAGAAGATTAGACAAAGTGAGTCTATATACCACATCATTTATAATTGTCATTTAAAAATTGTAAGTAAAATATTAGAAGTAAAAACGACAGAATTTGGCAATATATTGAAATAATTCTGCACACATGGCCGAGTGGATTTACTCTAGGAATGGAAATGCAATTAAACTTCAAGACACTTATAAAATGTAGCACATAGCTAAACAGAAAAAGTATGTTCATCTCCAGAGATGCTGAAAATTTTATTTCATAAGATTCAAAAATATTCCTTGATAGAAACATTGTTTAATATGCTAGACATTTGTCTTCTTCTTAACATCACACAATATGTCCATCTCAACCCTAAAGTCAACATCTCACTTTGTGAGGAAGCACTGGAAGCATTCTCAGTTAAAATCAGGAATAAGACAGAGGCGTCCAGATCCACCATTAGCATTTAGCATTCTTCTGGAAGATTAAAACTTCAGTTAGAAACAAAAACTTGAGACAAAAATAATTGGAACAAAGGAAAACATTGCAAACTATGAGATCACAAGCAAATTAACTGGAAAGCAACTAAAACAATAAGAATTTAATAAGAAGGTGGTATGCATGATTAATGTAAGAAACCAATAGGCTTTATATGCAAGCAAATTAGACATTGTTTTAAAAATCTCATTTCAAGTTGCAACTCTTCCTTCCTCTTAAAAAATGATATAATACCTAGGGATAAACTAAGTCAGAAACGTGCAGAATTTATATGAAGCAAATATAATTATAATTATATTGATAAATCTTTAACATGCAGTAGTCACTATTAGAAATGAGACTGGTCATATGTAATACTTCCAACAATAAATATTAAAAGAATGAGACTGGTACTCAGCAGGTTATGATTTAAATAGTTTGAAAAACAGACAATTTCCTATTTTATTTTATGACATTTATTATATAATAATACCCATATTCAAGATTATATATATATTATATATTAGATAATTGAGAATGGGTGGTATGTGGGTTGAGGGAGGAGTGGGGTGGAATGTAACTGGAAATCAGGAATCAGAGAACCCCATAGATTCTGAGAAGGTGCCCTGAATTCTCTGTGCCAGATATATATTTTATTAAATCAGGTAATTTAATGTAATTTAAATGTCATTAGAAAATGAGTATAATAAAAGTTAAATGATTAAAAATCAGAACACAAAATACTATACATGGATTATCTCAATTTTATGTAAAGCGTATTATGAAAGAGAACAAAAGAGTAACAGAATATTCACAATATTATCTCTGTGTAGTGAATGGTTTGGATTATTTTCTTTCTCCTTTTAAGATTTTTCACTTTTTACTAAAACTGTTGAATGATTTTATAATTAAAGCAAGCAGTGACTGTTAAAAGGAAAAATGTGCAAAAAGCACTAGGAAACTAGAAAAGAACACCTTGTTCCAAATCCTCACCCTCTTGTTTATTAGATGTGTGATCAGGGACCAACATTTTTATTTATTTATTTTTAATATATTTTATTGATTTTTTACAGAGAGGAAGGGAGAGGAATACAGAGTTAGAAACATCGATAAGAGAGAAACATTGATCAGCTGCCTCCTGCATATCCCCTACTGGGGATGTGCCCACAACCAAGGTACATGCACTTGACTGGAATTGAACCTTGGACCCTTTAGTCCACAGGCTGATGCTCTATCAGAGCATGGGACCAACATTTTTAAACCTTAGTCTTTGCACCTGAAAAATGGATCCAGTAATACATTCAGTACATGTCAGGATTATTGATCACTCTAGGTAGCACAGATAAAATAATTTATAACTGAAAGTTAAAAGTATAGGAGTCCACAATTATTTATTTCAAATGTAGGGTCATATCTGCTTCAGAATTCAGAATTTTTCTGTTTCAGAGACATAATGGCACAGAAATAACAAGTTATGTTTCATCTCAAATAGCATTAAGGAAGCTATCCTGAAATCCTATTTATTCAGTGAAATAGTAATTTTTCCATTCAGAAGAATCCCATTTAATAGAAGAATAATATGCAAATTGACCATACCTCTTCTACACTCACAAGCCATGCCCACTAGCCAATCAGGAGTGAGTATGCAAATTAACCCAACCAAGATGGCTATGGCCACAGGGAGAGCAGGAGGGAAGCGTGGGTTGCCCTGGTGATGGAGGAAGCCAAGCTTTCCACACACTTTTTCGTGCCTGGCCCAGGCCTCTGCTTAAGGCTACAAAGTTTCAATTATAGAAGATAAATATTCCAACAGAAATGGCTGCCACCACAGAGCAAGCAGAAGGCTTAGTCAACTCCAAGCTACCAAGTTTCAATTATAGGAGATAAATAAGTCCCAGATACCAGCGCCTCTGCTTGGGTCGCTGGGGGGCGTGGCCAGCCTCCAAACTACCACAGGCCCCTCTCCCAGGCCACCCCATGCCCCAAGAAAACCCCCACCCTGATCTGAGGCACCCTTCAGGGTAAACCAGCTGGCCCTTTTCCATGCACCAGGCTTCTATCCTGTCTAATAAAAGAGTAATATGCAGATTGACCATCATTCCAACACACAAGATGACTGCCCCCATGTGGACACAAGACGGCCACCACAAGATGGCTCAGCAAGGGAGGGCAGTTGGAAGGGACCAGGCCTGCAAGGGAGGATAATTGGGGGTGACCAGGCCTAAAGGGGAGGGCAGTTAGGCATCAATCAGGCTGTCAGGGGATTGGTTAGGGGGTGATCAGGTTGACAGGCAGAATCAGTTAGGGGCAATCAGGAAGGTAGGCAGGCAAGCAGTTGGGAGCCAGTAGTCCTGGATTGTAAAAGGGATGTCAGACTGCCCATTTATGCCCAATCCCACGAGGGGTCCCGCATTGGAAAGGGCAGTCGGACATCCCTCGAGGAGTCTCAGATTGGAGAGGGTGCAGGCTGGGCTGAAGGACACCCCCCTCCCATGTACAAATTTCATGCACTGGGCCTCTAGTCAGTAAGTAAATAGCATTCAGTCAGTTCAGGTTGTTGACAAATTAGTTCAAGTCACATCAGGGTTTGCCATCAAATAAACTATGAAATCATTTTATTTTCAGAACTATTTATATAAGAATTATAGAAAAGATTGGATTCAAACAATCTTATTGTCTTGTTTATGTAAAATTAGAGAGAACTAACTCAATAGTTAGACATAAATTCATCTAGGTAGAAACCTAGCTGTTTCAAGAAAATGCAAAATGGAATTTATTCAGAATTGTAGGTTGGCCAAATGAACTGTGCAAAAGGTGGAGCCGAAATATATAGCAGGTAATAAAGGGAACACAGCTGAGTCAAGATGCATGAAAACCTTGGTAAGAAAGAATTGATGGCCTTAAGGCTAAGGTGAGGACCTTGAAGTCAAGACTAGGTTTTGACTTAAGGTAAAGAGAAATGAGAAGACGGTGCTGAGAAGGGATTTTCTGAGCTCCTAGCCTTGGGTGGGTGTACCTAAAAAGGATAAGTTTGCCACTATCACCACTGTTCACAAGCCCTACCAGGCAAGCTTAACTGTGCCTTTATCCTCCCAAAAGTGAATCTTGGCTTCTCTGTTGAGCAGTGTTGTCAACTGTCACGGTTGCCAAGCCAACAGATGGTGTGGGCTGTGCCACCAGCAGTTTCCAAATGTAAAAATATAGTCATTTGGATGTTTTCTGTGTGCACCCATTTCCTCATTAATCTTCTTGGTGCGGCTATAAAGGGATAATTTCCATGTGAAACACAGTGGCTCCCTGACCACCTTCATTTACATACTTTCGAGCCCTTACCGTGGTGCCTGCGTACAATGCTACAGCTGGAGGTGTGCAAAGACCATAGGGCAAAGTCCCTCTTGTATTTTCCTCTTATTAGTGAATCTATGAATCTATGTTATCTCAGCAGCTATATGTAAAGCAGGTTAAGAGAAGGGTACAAACTTGCAACTATAAGATGAATAATGTCTGAGGGTCTAAGGTATACAAGTGACTGTAGTTGATAATACTGTATTGTAAAATTGGAAATTTCCTAAGAGAGCATAAATATGTTCTCCCAAAAATTTTACATATGTAGATGCACATATTGTGATAAATGTACTAATTAACTAGACGAGGGAATCCTCTCTTAATGTGTACGTACTTCAAATTATCACGATGTATACTTTAAATATGGCACAAATTTATCTGCCACTTATGCCTCAATAAAGCTGGAAAAGTTAACAAATCTTCCTTACGTTGTTTTTAAATCAAAACTAATTTGTAAGAAGTGCCCACATCCCCTCCAAAAGAACGCACACATATCAACAAAACAAAAACAAAAATGAAAGCTGAGAGAATGGCTCTACAAATTGTAAAGCCAAATATAAATGGTTATTGAATTGTTCATTACATTTGTTTTTTAATCTCTATGAAGAAGAACAATTGGACGTTATATATCCCTCCATTACTTCCTACCTTGAGGCTAGCAAGTGTCTCAAATTAAAATGTATGCCACTAATGCCTCCAATTTATTTGAAAGGTTCTGAGTAAATTAATCTCTCTCCAGAGCATATCTAATTTCTCCTAAAGGATTTCTATTAGCTAGTCCAACAAAAACAAACATTTCAAAAGTTGTTGGCCTAGCACAGTGGTCAGAAAACTCTTTAGTCAACATGTGGCTCACCAGCCGCAGTTTGCCGACCACTGGCCAGGCAGGTTTTCATTATCTGGTCCAACATTGCCATTGCAATATGGGAGAGAGAACCATTTCTCATAATTCTGGTTAGTCCATGGGCATCAATCTGTAGGCAGTTAGTCTGATTGATGCCTAACTTACCCAGTTCTCTTCTACTGGCAGATGCCATTCCTTTCTATGTACAGACAGACCCTTTGAGCATGCGATTCCTTCTGTCCATGCCAGTCCGCAGCATCTTTCCCATCTATACGGTTCCACCAGCTCTGTGAGCAAGCAAATGGCCTATACCTGGCCAGTCATGAAACCTCTTCTTCCTAGCCAGAAAGGTTAGTTCAGTGACCCAGACTAGACCTTTCCAAGAGACTTTTGTTGAAACTATTGGGAAAAAGTCACACATCAAAGGAGTTATATCTGTAAGGTCCACAAAAGCCTGAAGCAGTCAGGGGCCAAATCCAGGGTAAAATTAAGAATTTTTTTTTCTTATATTATTCCTTAACTGCCTGAGAATGAAGTCAGTATGTGAAAGCAGAGATAAGTGATAAAGCAAAGTTAGAAGAATGAATGACAAACCAACTTTGAAAGACAGGCACCAAGCTTTTGTACCTTGAATCAGTTTTTGGTATATGTTCCAAATGCTCTACAAAAATGTCTCCCCACTA
>JAAGEH010000088.1:3002208-3126038 GCA_011751065.1 Lasiurus cinereus | reverse complement strand
TATATATATATATATATATAGTGATCTGCATAACCCTCAGATCTAGTTTACCTGTCAAAGAGGCTGCTTAATAAAGAGATCTAAACAAAAATGAGGACTGCATGCCCTGGCAAAATGTTGGCACCTCTTTCCAGTCTTCTCTCCTTCCACTCACTCTGGCACTCAGAACTTCCATTAGGGTGCCCACACAAACTCCTGGTTTTCCTCTTGCTACACTCACAGTCCTAAATCACTAGGGTTTCCAGACCATCACATTCAAACCTCGAACTTCATCGGAATAATTTAATGTAGAATCCGTGTCCGTTAAATCTCACCTTTCCTTCCATTCCTGCTTCTCTGAACAACCAAGAATCTACATGTCACAGTCACATCTGCTAATTCACTGACAAAATCAGCCAACTTCTTTTCCATTTTGTTGGCTTAATGAAGATTATAAATAAACCACTACCGACTAGGTAGACTCAGCTTTTGATAGTTATCTACTCTGTGGTAATTTGAAAAGTGTTTTTGCGACATAATTCTATCCTGCCAGGTTCCTAGGGTGTGCCATGAAAAGGATTCAGCTGGGACTGGAACAGAGGTGCTTTGATGGGAGAAGATAAATGTGGACAGGTGGTTGGCAGAGCGGGATGCTACCCAGCTGGCCATGTTTGAATGGACAGGTGGCTACATCTGGCTGTCATCACTAGAGCTTGTTGGCTCTTGGCCAAAAAAACAGGGTGGATTTTAATACCAGAAGATGCCAAACCAGGAGTGAAGTGAGCTAACAATGGAGGTACCTGGGTGGGAGCCAAACATGGACCCTGACAAAGTCAGTAAGCTGAGAAGGAACAGCCTGGGCCCTGTTCTGAAGAAAGAAAGGGTAAACAGAAGTCTAGCCATGCAAAGCAGTTACAGAGGCATAATCTTGAGGCAGGGAGATGTGGAACCGAGGATACTGCACAATGGAAAACATAAAAGATTTTAAATGAACTGACCCAAGTTAAAATATCAGCTTCACCAGCATCAACTTGGTCAGGGTATTTTCTTTCAATAGCATTTTCTTCAGAAATGAAATGACAGGGTAAAGGAAAGTACTTCTTCAGGTGGCTAGGAAAGTTCAATGACAAATTGCATGCAAATGCTCCATGAATGATATGTTTCCTAACAAATGTCACCTGTACATTTGTCACAGGCAAAACCAAATGCATTTTAAAATAAAGGTTGTAGGACAAATAGAGAATTTAATACTAATACCTGGAGACTTCAATACCCCATTTTCAACAAAGAACTGCTGGGCAGAGATCAGCAAGGAAATGTAAGACTTAGGTAACACTACTAACTGAACATCCATAGATCACTCCACCCAAACAACCAAATAGCCATTTGCCGGAAACCAAACATTGTCTCACTAATAGAAAGATGTGGACAGGAGACCAGAAGGCTGGTCAACCTTAATTGCTCTGAAAAGTCAGAGCTAATCACTCACTGTTTAGTTGAAACATTGTTAGCTGAAGCAGCCTCTACCTGTTTGTCTCATGTAAATTTCTGTTCTTGTAATTTCCTGCCTAAAGGCTATGGGTGTGTCCCAAAGCCTTAAAAATAAAAAGGAGAAAAAGGCCAGAGCAAGAGGTAGTCCTTTTCACTAGAGGAAGGCTCCCACCTGGCCCCCCAATATTGCCAAATTAATATTTTCTAGTCTCTTTTCATTTGTGTGCAGCCTCCTCCAGAACCCGAACCCTGAACCAGGAGGCCTGAACAACGTGGGATGTGAAAGGGCTCCCACAGACATTCTTCTTAAGTGCACATGAAATAGTCCATAAGAAAGTTCACCTGTTAGGCCACCAAACCAGGAAAAAGTCTCAATAAGTTTGAAATTGTACAAAATATATTCTCTACCACATTTTGAATGAAAATACTATCAATAATAAAAGGATATTTGGAAATATTGCAATGTACATATGAGTGCAGCTAACTCTCCAAGATAGTCAGGATGTGGAAGCAAACTAAAAGTATATTGAGAAATGAGTGGATAAAAAAAAATGTGGCATATATATACAGGCACATACATACAATGGAATATTATTCAGCCTTAAAAAGGAAGAAAATCCTTCAATATGCAACAGTATGAATGAACCTTAAGGACATTATGCTAATTGATATAAACCAGTCACAAAAGGATAAATACTGTATCATTTCACTTGTGAGTTATCTAACATAGTCAAAAGCATAAAATCAGAAGGTAGAATGATGTCTTATTCTTCAAATAAAACAGTTACTCCTCAAATAATATCATATTTTTCAAATAAGAAAAGATATTATTCTCCTTGCAAGATACTTCCATATAATACTTAGAACACATAGGTCAGTAAGGATAACTGAATAAAACTCTGGCATCATAATGATGTTGTTATAATTAACCCAGTTATTAATTAATTGAAAAGAAACAAAGGGAAGGCCGAATATTATAGGCATGCCCAGTAAAGTCTAAGTGGTGTAGAGAGGATTCTTGTCCGTCACTCAATCTGCAGAACAGACACTGACCAGAGTAAATGCACAGGTGTGGCCACTGCAAGGGCAGGAAGATTTGATACTTAAGCTCCTAAGCAAAGGGCTTCTCTCTTTTGCCTCTCTTGCTTCACAGCCTCACTCCTGACTGGTGGGTCTTTCATGTTCTGCACTTGCCCACCTAGCCCACAGCCATGTGGAACCCACACAATGGAGTGATGTACCGTGACTGATGCTTTACAGGATCCAGCTCCAATGTGGAACGGAAACTCTGGACACTTTGCTTTTAGCATTCCTGGATTCCCAGCTGCAACTTGTCCAGAACTAGTTTAAAGGAAATGGGACTTTGCAACCCTAGGGATATAATTCCATGCAAATAAATCTTTCTACCACATCTCATCATCCCATGGGGGCTTCTGGAAATGCTTATTCCAGAGGCACCCCAAAAATCCCACTTCCACAAGCCACAGGGAAATTCCACCTGCACAATTTTCTAATAAAAATAAGCATGCTGATTGCATAATACTTTGATAAAATTTCAGAGTCAGAACTATATCTAGAGGCATATGCTCTCATTGTTAGTAAAACCCGGTGCTAATCAATCAATATTTATGCCGCAATGACTAAAAAGAGTGGTGATTGGAAATAGACAGCAAACACATGCATAAATACCCAGTACACAGTTGGCACTTGCCAAATGTTTATTGGATGGAATTAAATCCAGTCAATGAAATAAGACATATGTTTTTTTAAAAAATACAGCAATTTGAGGTAGGCCAGAAAATGTTTATTCTATCCAAGCAAGATTTACGTTGATCTTTAAAAAAAATTCAGGCTCTTTAAATAGGCAAATAGAAATGAGAAAAAACATTCAAGAGAAACTTGAGCAAACACCCAAGAGGTAATTGACACTGCAAGATCAGAATACAACATCTTCAACACTTCACTGAGACCAGGGGAGAGGCCTCAACTTCGCCTTAAGTAGAAGCACATATGAGTCTTCAAGACTCTTCATTCCTCTTAAGATGCAACTAGAGAGAGGCTGGGAGGCCATTCCTTGTTCTTCCCCCCTAGCCATCTCCTGAATTCTAGAACCCTGGGTCTTATAGTCATCCTCAGAATTCTCACTCAAAGAGAAGGAAGCACCCATAAAATTGAGTCTTAAAAATCCAAACCCCATAGAAGCCTTTCCACTGAAATCCTTTCACCTTCCCCATCCTGGGGATGACCCAAAATAAACAAATAAAGCTGATTTGCAATAATTTTGGAAATGTCACTCTCCTAATGAGGTTCAAAGACTGCCAACAAAAATGCTATGGGTCATCTCATGCTCTTTATAATGAAAATAGAGGCCCGATACACAGATTTGTGCATGGGTAAGGGTCCCTCGGCCTGGCTGGTGATCTAGGCCCATTGAGGAGCCAGCCAGCTGTGGGGAGGGACCATGGGAGGCTGGGCTGCTGCCCCTCACCCCCCATTTGAGGCCCAGAGGGAAGGGTCATGGGAGGCTGGCTATGGGAGCACACTGACCACTAGGGGACAACTCCTGCATTGAGCATTGGCCCCCTGGTGGTCAGTGTGTGTCATAACAACTGTTCAACCAGTTCCAGTTGTTCAGTCATAATGGTCGCTTAGGCTATTAAATATATACTAGAGGCCTGGTACATGAATTCATGCATAGGTGGGGGTCCCTAGGCTTGGCTGGAAGTCAAGGACAATCGGGGCCCATCAGAGCCAGCTGGGTGGGTGGGGGGGGCCACCACAGGAGGTTAGCTGTAGGAGTGCACTGACCACCAGAAGGCAGCTCCTGCACTGAGCATCTGCCCCTGGTGGTCAGTGTTGTCATAGCAACTGGTCAACGCGTCATTCAGTTGATCAGTCATAACAGTTGCTTAGGCTTTTATATATATATATATATAAATAGACTAGAGACCCAGTGCACGAAATTTGTGCACGGGTAGGTTCCCTAGTGGCTGCCAGTCAGGGATGCCTCCCTTCCCCTGGCCACCTGCTGCTGTTGCCCTCTGGTTGAACTCCTGGTCAAACTCCCAGTTGAGGGGACAATTTGCATATTAGGTTTTTATCATATAGGATCCATATTACACCAAATCACCAACTGCCCCATCCTTCCATGCACATCCAGAAAGGTGGCCTTTTGTCAATCTTTTTCACAATTCCATGTTCTTTATAATATTTATGAAAAACACCTCTAGTCATTTTCTGACACTCAGATTATTTTGTGAGAGGATGGTAAACCTCCTGCCTTTGAAGACTTGGAAATGTCTAATATCTACAGAACACAGTAGAGTCCAGAATCCTTTCAGGGCCAGGAAAAGCTTTAGGCAGCAAAGATAAGGTGGATTATCCAGGATGTTCTAAAACAATTAGCAGTGCTAATGAAATGAACAAAAGAAAGGTTTATAAACATATGTCTGGGAAATTTTCAAACTGCTCAAGATAAATGGGAATGGGAGAGACAATTCTAAAGGGCTTTAGTTTACCCGTGTGGTTCACTTCATTCTTTGTTTTTATTAAAACCTCTGTCACCTCAACACAGTTTAACTCGTGTATCTTCTAAGAAGTACCTCCTAAATCCTTCCTAATAAGTAAGAGCCCTCTGGGAACTCCAGATACAAAGATTAACAGGACACAATCTCAGAAGGAAGGTGGGGGGGAGGGAGGAGGGGAATCAATCAAAGAACTTGTGTGCATATATGCATAACCCATTGATTCAGACAATAGGGTGGAGAAGGCATGGGGCAAGGGTGGGGGCAGGCTGTAAGGGGTCAATGAGAGAAAAAAAGAGGACATTTTTAATATTTTCAACAACAAAGACCTAATTTTAAAATATTGCTGGAGGCTAGGAGTGGGCGGAAACAGGTCAATGGGGGGAAAAGGGAGACACATGTAATACTTTAAACAATAAAGAATTTAAATTTTAAAAAATAAAATAAAAAGATTAACAGGATTCAGTGCCTGTCCTCAAACAGTTCACCCAAAGCACCAGAGAGAAATAGACAGTGCTGGTTGTGATGGAGAGTAGTGAGGGCCTTTTTTCTCACCAGGTGACCTGAGAGCACAAAGAAGCCACATGGGGAAGAAAAGGTAAACAATAAAGTGTTTGGGAAGGAAGTGCTACCTGCAGGTCAGTCCTACGGGTTGCAGGTAAGGTAGCCACAGGAAGACTGGTGATTATAAAAGTGAGGCGGGACTTCATCAGGCAGAAGAATCAAGCCTGTGAACATAAGCATGGCAATCCTGAACCTGTTGCATCTAGGAAGGTGTGGGGATTCTGTAAGGCTGGACAGGTGGGAGAAAAAAACCCTCGGTGGGTAATGAAGCCATTCATGGAAACAGGGAATATGAGAAAAGGAGCAAGTCCAGAGCAAGGTGGGAGACTTAGTAAATATAAAGTGTTCAACATTGATAAATATCGTTTAGCAATAAGATCGACATATGACACTTCTTTTCTGAGGCAAAATTTGATATTCTATTTGTTCTATAGAAAAACCATATGTTTTCCTTGGACCTGTTGTTTTGGACACCTAAAAAGTACTAAATTCACTGAAAAGTGCGAGTACAGCATGGGCTTGTTATTGTAAATTCCCTGTTCTGCTTATATACATATTGGCAAGTTGTTTTGCGATCATGTTGACTTTAGAAATAATTATGGACTGTCTCCCAGTTTGTTAACTGAATTTTTGAATGGCACTGCAGTTAAAGGTCAAAGCTAAGGTTTGTTGTACATAACATACACTACCTTCCATTGCTTGGGCAGGACAGAATTACTTAGGGTGCCCATTCCTGCAACAAGAAACAAACTTTTAAATAAAAATAAATAATAATTCAGGTCAATAGAACTATAATTTGATCATCTTATCCACATTTCCCAAACAGACACAAAAGCCTATAGAGAAGAAAGGTAATTCTGTTGAAAATATGAAACACGTAGAGAATGTGGGGCAAAATCAACATCCCCAGAGTTTGTCTTGGTGCACTGAATTCCATAAAAAATGGGAAAATAACACAACCCATCTGATAAAGCTTTGTTTGTAGTTCAATGAACATCCCAGCTACAGAGACCACATGTCTCTCTGTGTCAAGAGCAATTACATGTCATGAATAAAACGAAGGTCAAATGTGCAGATTTCATGCTAATCAAAGTCCTGTAAGAGATCATTTTGCTTAGTTTTTTGAAGGGAAATTTATCTCAATTTGTTGGGCTTTTAACAATGTTAAGCTGCACATGTTTTTGAGTTTATCTTAAATTTTGTCTGAATAAAAGATTCCCTCCAACATATTTGCAGTATTTTGCAATGTCAGATATTGCTTCCAGCTGCAAAAAAATGTGTCCTTTATTCTTTATGCTCTAAGCTACTTAGAATGTTTACATCTGTAGCTCCATGTGGAGTCCAGTACCCACAAGGTGGTTGTTTCTATACACCATTGGACTGTATCAAGCACAGCATTGTCAAATACATAATGATTGGCTTTTTATGTGGGGCCCAACACTTCAACAGAACCTTTATTACTCATACCAATCTGGCTTTAGTTCATCTTCCATAGACACTCCAGATTAAATTGTCTTCATTATCATTACGGAAAGGAACTAGATGAATAAGTGCCACATCTGCTCGTGAAGTGGTTTATTATCTGTTCAGACGGGGTTTGGGATGAATAGCAAAATATGGAGCAGACAAAAGCACCCAGGTTTGTGCCCATTGTGAAATGCAGGACCAGCCATGCTAGCTCTCAAAATCCATTGGTCTGCCCCTTCTTCCACTGAATAGGGAATTATTATTTAATGAGTTGATACAAGTTAACACAGGGAAGAGTGCAAAGCAAACAGGAATCCAACCCAAACAAATGGACAGAAAGCTGGCATGTGATGAGAGCCTAGTGAAGACCTTATATTGTTCAATTCAATTTCCAGCCCATCCTTCTGAAAGAACATTTGAAAATCTGTAAATATTTTACCAACAATCCCGTATCAGATATTTCTCATGCAAAACAAGACTGTTTAAATAAGTCTGTTGATTAGGAAGACATCAACACATTACAGCTGTGCCATTCACAATCGATCTTTTCTATTGCTGATAGGCCTGTACCTCCATTTCAGGACTAGTCCCAGGCCTATACAGAATGAGGAGCCTATGCCATTCCTGGACTAGCTCCAAGTGTTTATCTACAATATAACTTGATTGTGTCTCAAGTCTTCCATCGGCCAACCATGTAACTTAGTGTGGCGGAGGTCATAGATACGAATGGTTTGTTTCTGCCAATACCAAAATAATAAAAATGATAAAAAAGTAATAACTTCTCAGATTGTAATCTACAAATAAATCACCTGGGAATCTTGTTAACATGCAGATTCTGACTCAGTGGGGCCTAACAATTCATTTCAAAAAAGCTCCCTAATTAGATGATGCTGCTGGCGCTTGGAGATACCAATGTGGAGGTATCAGCAGCCTGTGGCTACTTCCCATGCAAACCTAGCCCCCAAATAGACATGTGCTATGAGTACAAAATCCACATCAGATTTTAAAGATTTTGTACATATATTGAACAAATAACTATTAATAATTTTATATGGAGTAAATATTTAGAAGGTATTTTAGATATATTGAGTTAAATAAGATATAATATCAAAATGAATTTTAACTGCTTATTTTCACTTTTTAAATGTGGCAATTATAAATTTTTAAATTACAGATGTGACATGCATATTTCTACAGCACTGAGGTAATTTATGGGATTGGCTATGTGTTGTTCTTTAACATATGTCAAAATGGTACTAGTATATATGTGAGTACATGTGTGTATGCATTATGTAGATAGATATGATATATATATTGTATGTTGTGTAGATAGATATGATATATACATTTATGTGACATCTCCATGTCTGATAAAGAACCTCTTTGAAATGCCTGCATAGATGTGAAATAACTTTATTCTTCATTCTAACCAGTAAATGTTTTTAACTATAAGAAAACCAATCTGTTTATTTACCTACTAGAAGCCCAGTGCACCAAATTCATGCACGGGTAGGATCCCTAGGCTTGGCTGGTGATCAGGGTTCCCTGCCTCCCTGCCTCCTCCTTCCCTCACCACCCACTCACTGCTACCACATGGTTTCTCCCCTTCCCACCTCCTCTTTCCCTTGTTCCCTCAGTGCCCTGCCACCACCACTGGTCACTTGCCATGTTACATACCGCCCCTGGTAGTCAGTATACATCATAGCAAACAATTGAACTCCTGTGCTCCTGATTGAACTCCCAAGAGGACACTTTGCATGTTAGCCTTTTATATATATAGACTAGATGCCCAGTGCATGAAATTTGTGCATGGGGGGGGGGGGGAAGAAGTCCCTCAACCTGGCCTGCACCCTCTTCAATCTAGGACCCCCTCAGGGGTTGTCTAATTGCCGGGCCTAAACCGACAGTTGGACATCTCTCTCACAATCCAGGACTGCTGGCTCCTAACCGCTCACCTGTCTACCAGCCTGACCCCTCAGTGCTCTCCCCTGCCATGCTGATTCCTCTAACTGCTCTACCCTGCTGGCCTGATACCCCTAACTACTCTCCCCTGCTGGCCTAATTTCCCCTAACCACCTCAGCCTTGGCTCTGGAACCATGGCCTTGTCTGGAAGGTCCAGAAGATGACCAGTCTAATTAGCATATTACCCTTTTATTAGTATAGATAGGAAAATACATTTTTAGGGAAAAGAGTAAAATAAAATTCTACAATATGTAATTTAGGGTACCTTACTCCATTTATTTTCAGTTCTCTTTGCTCTGATTCAATGCTGAGTCCCATTGACAACTGAAAAAAGAAATCCAGAGAAAAAAAGAGACAATCCCCTCCCCACTAAGTCTATATTTAAAGAGAAAGGAAACTTTTCTAGAAACCACCAGTGAACTTTATTTGCATCTCAATGTTCCAAACAGACACATTCCCAATCCTGAGCCAATCCCTGTGGCCTGAAAATTTGCCATGTTCTTATTATCTTGGACACCATTCCTGAATCAATCACTGGTTAAAGCAAGGCATTAACAAAATGGGCTTGGACTAACCGTGGCCCACTCCCCAGACAGTGAAGTTGATCCTCTGAAGTTCAAGGCTGTCACCCAATGGGACAAAAAAGTAGGATAGAGGAAAACAAATTCAATGCCAACAATAGTAGGTGTAAACCCACTCCTGTTTTAATATGTATAGCATTATTATCATGAAACAAAAGTATACCTATTAATGGTGAACATTTTAAACCCCCAAAATATATAGAAAATTTTATAATAGTACCCAGAATGATAACACTTGGTAATAAAATAATAGTAACTCTTCCTCTCATGGGAAGTTTTCTTTAGGCATGCACGAATGCATAAGTTGTATAAACTATAAATACTCAATGCTAACCTTTTCTTTTCCTCCTTTTTAGCTTGCTGTTTATCTATATCATTTTTTTCTAGCTACAAATATTCCATTGGGCATATATATCATAATTCAGGACTTCCTGTGAGCCACGAGTAAGTTTCAGATATACCTCCAGATGTGAAGACACTCAGAACACAGCTGTCTTAGAGCATGGTGCTGATGGCACCCCTCAATGATAAAGTGTCAGAAGCACAGCCATTAACTACAACTGTTTTTAGTGATTTATTCGATTTCCAAGCTTGTTATCAGAAACGAATAATTATAAACATTGTTACACACATATCTTTTCTGTGAGAGATCTGGTGGCAGAATTTTAGACACTTGTATTTCCAGCAGGTTTTTAAAGACTAAGAAAAATGGAGATGCAAGAATGTCGTAGTTATAACCCCATCAGCTGCACTGTCAACCTTCCTAGACTTACAAATTCACCACCCAGCAAGAATCATAAAGAGCATTCATGTTCATTTGACACCACTGGAGTAATAATTAAAACTGAAGTGACCTCTTTCACTAGATTTGCTGGTAGTAAAATAGTGTTATTGTCAAAACAAGACAGAGGAGGCTGGCTTCCCTAATGATTAGCTCACATATGGTTGCTTCAAGCCAGTATTTGATCCATGGAGATTTTGTTCAAATTTCCCTGTGTGAAGAGGTGTGTGTGTGCGTTTGTGTGTGTGTGTGTGTGTGTGTGTGTGTGTTTACATGTACACATATAACAGAGGAAGAGAAAAACAGACAGGCAGATAGGCAGACAAAAAAAAACACAACACAGAGACATACAAGCAGCATTTTAAAAATGAATTTGGCTGAAGTTAGAAAAATTTTTGTTAAAAACCTAAAGTGGCATTCTTCCCAAAGCAGTTGTTATCAACCCCATTTGACAGAGGCTCAGAGAATAATAAAACTAGACGTCTTCAGCGCAATCTTTGACTCAAAATCTCTTGATCCTATTTTGAAGTCAGTACTACCTTCCAGAAAGAACTGCTAGCATGGTCTGATTACAGGCCATTTGGGGAATACATCATAAAAAAAAGTACATGTTCATATGAGTGAAAGTTGATCTTGATAAAGCAGGACAATTTGGTAAGTTCTCTCCATTCAGGGAGCTGTGTGATAAAGGTATCAGATCCACGTTAGCATCGCACAACCACCCTGGCAGGTGAGACAGCACTCTTTTTAAACGGCAACATTAATCATTGCCCACAGACCATGGGAATGATGTGCCAGCAATGTCCCCAAGATGTCCATGTAGTTCAGCACTAAGTACTGCACAGCTTGATTATTTTGCGGTACTTATCATTGCGTTATACATTTAAACCATGGGAAGATTACCAATAACCGGACATAGAATCAACTGAGCCAATGATATATTGATGTCAAATTCTGTAGAAATTGATAAATAAGCTATGAAGTTATAACGACTTATTGGGATGATTAAAAGCATAATTTTATGCATTATTGGTCTGATGCTGCTTCTGAAAGAAGCCCATCAGATCAAGAACTGGAGTCCCAATGATAATGGGAGACAGAGCCCCAGTGGGGAATGTTCATTAAACATTTCTACACACTTACCCACACGCCGACATCTCTGAATCATATCTCTGGTGGGACCCACTCCAGTACCTCTCTCTTACCATTGGATTCATTCTCTTTCAGTACCTTTAGCTGCCCTTTTTTTTAACTCCTTCTGTGTCCCTCTATACTTTTTCCTGCTTCTGGGCCACCGGATAAAAATAAAACTTCAGAGCAAACTCCATTTGCATCTTTACTACAAAGATGGGGACATACTGTAATTGCCAAAGCAAAATATTTGCTCACGCACCACCTAAAATCACCACACGCCACACACTTCAGAAATCTCTGCCTCAAGGAATTCTGTCCTAAAATATAGGAAAAGACTCAAAGACAAACAAGAAGTGAAGAGCGGAAGCCCCAGTCCTCTGGCACTGAGAAAGCAACACCTCTCCACGCAGCCAACGCTGATGACCAAGGACAAGGCTGCTTTTCCTATGGCAAGTCTTCGCACGAGGAGTGATGATTGATGACCGTGCAGAACAAACAGTGTCCTAACAACGTGTGTACACATGCCTAGCACACTTGGCTTTCCTTATTTATTTGCCAGATTGTATATGTCAAGGCAGCTCTCAAAATGATCTTAATAAAGAAATGTGATTCATACCTGGATGGCTGCAGAGAACATTCAAAATATAAAATCCATTTAGTAACAATTAGTTTCAGAACATTATTTATGTAATCTGTCACAATGGCAGATATTAGTGAGAACATTTTTCTTTTTCCTTTGGAAGAGTTTATTAATCACCCTTGCTCCTGAGGAGGAGAGCATTTTTCAGGGTGCATTAGGAGACTCTAAAAATAAAAGGTGAAACGACTGTTTATGAGAAGAATATGGGCTGATTGCAAAGACTAGAGAAAAGACTATTTATTCTCCAGGTCACCTTAGTCAAGGGGAGCAGTCGAGCTTGCTCAGGCACTGGCAGTGCTCTGAGCCGAGAGGACAAATCTTCCAGGGGATTCTTACACTTGTGATGTACCGAAAGGAAGGGGTTACACAACACTGTGATTAATACCTGGATTCCAACAAGCAATGTACAATGTATTGATAATTCGGTGCTTTTCAAATTTGCAAAGATCACAGAATTCAGGTTACCCAATGAAGTCAAACAAGCAACAAAATCCTCGTATGAGAAGTGATAATTTTTCGTACTTACACAAGGTTGTGCTGTTTTCACCTTGAAAGTGGGAAGTGAGCTGCATTTGGTCCCGAGAGCAGCAATCTTGAAAGTCCTGGATTCCTGTCACAGTGTTCTCTTGGAGAATCATTCAATGCCACCAAGGCCTCCATTCCACTTTGGGAAAACAGTTTCCAGGCATCATGTGGCCGGCCTCCAGGAGCTGAAAAGCAGAGTTTCCCAGGGCATATTACAATTACTTGGGAGGCTTTCCAATAGGTTGACTACCCCCCACCCCCTAACAGAATAAATAATACTCTCAGAAGATAGTTCAAAAGCAGCCCATACAGGAAGGGCAAAGAGACACAGAAGGTGGGCAAAGACTGCTCCATATCTTTTGGTAGCAGGTTTTTAACAAGGGCACTTCCTTAACCGGCTTGTCGTGGGCTCCTGCAAACCAAGTAGATCTCCACACCCACCCAACAAATCTTAAAAGTTTACATGGAGCCTAACCAGTCACAGACACCATCCAGCTAATCTCGACAACACATTACCATCTCAAGGCTACATCTTTGGAACTAGCCCAGGCTGTCTCATTGCCAATAAAGTTGCCACTGTTGGATGATTTTGGTGAAGGGACCTCTAAGGGATCCACATTATGTTCCAAGAAGGAAGAGTCAGTAAAGTTTCCAAAGCACAGAGGACTCTCAATGTTGGAATGAAACTACAGCAACCACCAAGTGGCCTAGAACCTGTGGCATTCTGTTAGCAATAAGTACACTAAGTGCTCAGATTTTGGTGTTTAATCCTGTCCCCCTGCAATAGATATCAGGGCTCCTTGGAGAAATGGCTAATTTTCAGGCCACAGCCAGAAAAACACAAGCTGAGCATATAGGATCTCTTAGTGTGTAAAAGTAAAGAATGCTAAAAAAAAAAAATCAAAAGGATAAAGCTTGTCAAAGGGACACAAGAGTGCACCTGAAAAATATGCCAATGGCCAAAGGTAGAACAACTGAGTAACTAGATAATGAATGCAATATTATATTACAAAATATAATACATATAGATGTATAAATATGAGTCCATTCTATCTAATAAAAGAAAAATATGCAAACTGACCATCACTCTAACACACAAAATGGCCGTCACAAGATGACCAGCCGAGGAGAGCAGTTGGGAGGGACCAGGCCTGCAAGGGAGGGCAGTTGGGGGGGAACCAGGCTTGCAGGGGAGGACATCATACCTGTCGGGGAGTGCAGTTAGGGGCAATCAGGCTGGCAGGGGAGCAGTTAGGCATCAATCAGGCTGGAAGGGGTGGTTAGGGGATGATCAGGCTGGCAGTCAGAAGTGGTTAGGGGCAATCAGGAAGGCAGGCATGCAAGCAGTTGGAAGCCAGCAGTCCTGGATTGTGAGAGGAATGTCCGATTGCCCGTTTAGGCCAGATCCCTGCCTAAATGGGCAGTCGGACATCCCTTGAGGGGTCCCAGATTGGAGAGGTTGCAAGTGGACTGAGGGACATACCCTGCCGCCCCCCCCCCCCAGGCCTCTACTACTTATATAAATGGATGGAGAGAGGGGTGGGGAGAGAGGCACACAATTCAAACCCAGATTCAAAATTATTTATGTACTAGAGATTCGTGCAACAATGGACCTTCCTTCCCTTGACTGTCAGCACTGGCAGGGAGCTGTCTTTCCGCTCCAGTCTGGAGCTGCCTTTCAGCCTTCCCATGCTGTCCAGAGGCCCGGAACGGCTGGGACAGTGAGGAACGCCTGCATCATCACCATGGCAATGACACAAGTGTCCCGCCCGCCCCAGGCCACTTGGCCCCTATGCATGCTAATTACTCTTCCATCTTTGTTGGGTTAATTTGCATACTCACTCCTGAATGGCTGGTGGGCATTGCAAATGTACAGTCAATTTGCATCTTACTCTTTTTATTAGTGTAGCTATACACCAGGAAGTGAAACTTGGCACCTGCTCCCCACCTTTTTGAGTATGGCTAGACTCAGTTACTTCCAAAGCATAGAGCATGGAAAGAGGGGAAATGCAACTTTATAATGCAGAAACTGGTAAATATTACTTTGGCCAGATATCAAGGTTAGCAATCAGTAATAAGTTATATTCATAGCACCTACCCTGGTATGATATGAGAGGGCATTTTATCTCTGTGGTCTTTTTAAAAAAACTTATGAGAAAAACATGAGACTAATTATGAGAAAAATATCTGACAAACCCAAATTGAGAGAGATTATACAAATACCTGGCCAGTACTCCTGAATAACCTTAAGACTAAAAATTTTTCACAGATCAGAGGAGATTAAGGATCTATGACAACTAAATGTAAGTAGTATCTTGTCTATGAACCTAGAACAGAAAATGAATATTAGTGGGAAAACAAGTAAAATCTGAATAGAGTGTGAAGTTTGGTTAATAGCATTATAACAGAGATAGTTTCTTAGTTGTGACAAATGTACAATATGGAAATGTAAGATATTAGAGAAAATATTTGAATGAGGAAAATATGAGAACTCTATCATCTTTACAACTTTTCTTTAAATACAAAGCTATTTTATAAAATTTTTTTTTTTCTGATTTTGAGAGAGAGAGAGGAAGGGAGAAAGAGAAACATTGATTGGCTGCCTCCTGCACTACTGGGGATCGAGCCTACAGTGGGCCATATGCCCTGATAGGGAATCAAACTTTTGTTGCATGGGACAATACTAAACCAACTGAACACCACCAGTCAGGGCAAATATAAAGCTATTTTAAAATCAAAAGTTTATTTATTTTAAAAAAGGCATGCCATCCATGTAGGAAACTACTTTTTCCCTTATTAGCTGCCTCCACATCTTGAGTCTGACCCTGAAGCACACAAAAAATGTGAAATGAGCCCTAACCAGTTTGGCTCAGTGGATAGAGCATTGGCCTTGCGGACTCAAAGGTCCCAGGTTCAATTTTGGTCAAGGGCATGTATCTTGGTTGCGGGCACATCCCCAGTAGGTGTGCGGGAGGCAGCTGGTCGATGTTTCTCTCTCTTTGATGTTTCTAACTCTCTATCCCTCTTTCTTCCTCTCTGTAAAAAAATCAATAAAATATATTTTTTAAAAATGTGAAAGGAGCTGGAAGCAAACAGAGAACAGGTCTCTAGCTACACAGAGCCTAGCACACAGAAGTTACTAAAACTTTTATTGAAGAAAGAAAAAAATATGTTGACAGAAGATTATTTGACTTTGGGTAATGGGAACACAATGCAATATACAGATTATATGTCATAGATACGTACACTTGAAACATATCAAGTTTTATAGAAACAAAAAAAGGAAGAAGAACAATTAAAAATCATGCAAGAGGATGTGGAAGGAAGGTGTAGAGATGGAATAGACATATTCTTAAACTGCTGTCACCTGTGGTCTGACAGAGGCAATAAGGTAGAGGGATGAAAGAGGGATGCAGAGAAAACGTGGGTTTTGCCATCAGCCCTCTGTAAAAATGTGGAGACATGTATTATTCTAACTGGAGGGTTCATTCATTATTTTAATACAGTCTCATAAGAGTGCCTGGGCAGATGTGAACATTTCCATGTGATAGCTGAGGACATTCAAGACACAGGGAGGTAAAATGCTGCACTTGAGGTCTCCTTGCATACATGAACAAAGATGCTAGTGGGCTGCAATGAATGTGCATTTGTTCTAGGCTTGTAACTCTTATGGAATGTAAATGACATGAGATTTCCCACCTCTAACACCTAAGGATGTATTAATTAACAAGTGAAGAAGCCGCCAGATTGTGTTGCTCTAAATGACAATTGGCAGGATATATGAGTTATGACAGCAGAGAATGCTAAGCCAATCCAGTCTTTGGAAGTTTGGGAATTCATCAACAACTTGTGTAAATGTGAACAGGATTACAGAACAAGACAGTCTGAATGCCCAGACTAATATCCGTCCGTTGAGCCAAAATTCCTACGGCTTCTCTAGATCACAACACAAACTCACGTGTAAATGTCACTGTCTTCTTTCCCATTAGCATCTCACTGATAGGCTGTCAGGTTCTCCCACAAGTATGAATCACCTCCTTTGAAGGAAGAAGGGCAGGGAGGGGTGGGAGAGAAGCTCCCTTTTACAAGGTGAATGTCAATTCTTTATCCCTGCTGCTCCATAAGCCTGTGCTGGATCTCCACATCACCCTCGTGTCTCTTCAGAAGGGCACACCCCTCGCCAAGGATGTGCATAATGGTCACAAGCCTGGAAACTTCTTCAGTTTAACAGGTGATATACTTTAACCTATTTTTCAAACCTATTTGAGACCAGTATGCTTCCTTTATGAAAGAACCGTGGACCCTAAAATTAAGCACTGTTTGGTTTGCCTCAAATCCTCCTCTTCTCTCTGATTTAAAAGGTCACCCTCTCTATTGTTATAATCTTCATCTAGACCAGTGGTTCTCAACCTGTGGGTCGCGACCCCTTTGGGGGTCGAATGACCCTTTCACAGGAATCGCCTAAGACCATCGGAAAATGCAGATATTTACATCACGGGGCATAACAGTAGCAAAATGTCATGGTTGGGGGTCACCACCACATGAGGAACTGTATGCAAGGGTCGCAGCCTTAGGAAGGTTGAGAACCACTGGTCTAGACCCTTTCATCATATCACCACAAGCAATCATAGCAACCTTTTGAGTTTTTACTCTGTATGAGGTGCTGAATTAAGTAGTCTATGTGTATGATCTCCTTCAGTCTCCATTATTATGAACTTCATTTTTCAGAAGGAAATACACCACCAGGAAAAAGCAGGACCTAATTTAAACCCAGATTCATTTTCTGTGCTCTAACCACTAGGTAAATGTGCCTTCAAAGTTTAGGAAAAAATTCGTATGGTCAGTTCCCCACCTGGGATTGGATTAGATTAGATTAGATTCCTTTTCAGGGCTTTTCCTACTCAAGCATGGAACATAAGCTCCATGAGAACAGAGTTTTCTCTTCTTTTTCTTTGTTTTTTACTGCTGTGTCTCAGTGCTGGGCTAATGGCTGGCACAGAATTGGATATGTAATCACTCTTTATTGAATGAACAATCACAACACTCTTTAGAGATAGAATATATTAGAAAAATTTAAAATTTGGAGTTATGAAGACTTTTATACTTACCAAGTAAATTGATTTTTTGCCAGATTGCACAATATCTCCGAGCCAGGAAAATGAGCACAGCGATTCCTTCCTTATAGGCAACTCTTGAGGACAAATGAGAAAGCCCACCCAGAGCACCACGGAGCTGGCACATCCTGAGATTTGACTCTTAGTATATGCCAATGGATGTTTCATTTTATGGCCTCTGTTTGTCTTCTGACTAGTTTTCTTATTACAAGTTGTATGTATAAATTCAAATTAGCCCCTTGATGAGGTCTGGCTTCCTCATTCATTGGCCAAACCCCATCTGTGAATGTTCTAGAGACACTTTTGGATTTTGCTTTCATAAACAAATATAGCCTTGCCAGAATCATCCACGGGATCGGTCTGAATGCAGATGACAAGCCCGAGTGCTGACTGATCAGTGCAGAGGAGGGATGGGCTGACTTTCATTTTAGGCAAGAGGGGACAAGTGCATTCATGGGAAACGGAAGTTATTGGTTAGAGAAAAGAGCTATTGCAACAAAAGAGGCTATTACGGTTGACAACATGCTTCTACTGTAAAGTGCCTCAGAGGGTCTGCTCCCTTTTTTATTCCTTGAAAATGAAGTAAGATGTGCTAGTTGGAGCTCTCCTTAGAAATATGTATGTGTGTGATGTTCTGATCCAATTTTTTGCCAAATGAAAAAAAAATTTTAGCACCAATATTCTCTAAGGAGGGAAAAGAAACCTAAAATTTCCACCAAGATCTTTTTTTTTAATGGCCAAGCACATCCAAAACCATTTGCCTTCCCCTGCACCAGTGTTCTTCTCGGCACCAGCCCAGTGGACCCGGAAACCAGTTCCCCGTGGCCAGGAGCTGGCACTGAATCTTCCCGTGTAATCCAGGCGGCTCATCACCAGGCAGTTTGTCGACTTTCAACAAATGTTGCAAAAGGCAGTCAGATCTGCCCTCCTTTCCCTGGCAGCTTTCCTGTTCTCTCTTCTGAGGTCTGATGTTTCCTTGCAGCACACAGTCGGCCTGATGTGTTGGGGAGGGCTATTTTTCTAAGCTAATCCTCCACTACTATTTGCTGATTAAATCCCAGGTAGTTCCTGAAGAGGCTTCTTACAGAGAGGAGGGAACAGGATTTATTCAAAGCTGACTAACATCCCACAATTTGAAATTACACATTTTCTTTCCGGGGTGAAAAAATAATAAAAGCAGCTTGTTTTGCAGCTAAAGTTATTCTGCTGATAATGCAGTAAGGGGCCCAAAATGTGATTTATCTTTGGCTGAAAATGCTGAAATTGGTCTGAACTACATTTAAAGGTAATTTTGGGTGCCTACAAAACATGCTATATATGCTACATACAAAAGACCAACCAACCAATCAACCACAAACAAAATCTGGCCTGTCTGGTGTAGCTCAGCTGGTTGAACCTCCCTTATGCACCAAAAGTCACTGGTTCAATTGCTGGTCAGGACACATGCCCAGGTTGCAGGTTGGATCTCATCCCTGGTCCAATGTATATGGGAGACAATACACCGATGTTTCTCTCTTCCATTGATATTTCCTCTCCCTCTTCCTTCCCCCCTCTCTCTCAAATCAATAAAAACATTTTTTTTAAAAAACTGGCGGATGACACTACTTTGCCTATCTCTCAGGATTACTCTTCTCTCTGCATGACCCCTCCACTTTCTCCCTCTGCTGGATTTCCCCCATGTTCTCTGTCTTGGAGCCAAATTATGCCTGGGTTTATCTCATGCATATTCATCTCTCAGTGCTTCACACATCCGCACAGAAGTGAGCATAGGATGGGTATCTTGAAACTGCTCTTCTCTCAGTTAGTTTCAGTTCCAGGTACCGCCCATGCCATGATGAACTCACAGCAGCAAGTGCAATTCAAGTATTTAAAGAGCCATATTTTCAGTAAAACATGGCTCCTAAATGCAAGCCAACCGCTTCATCTGATGCACTAGCAAAGAAGCAGTAATATTTTTCACACTCCAAAGCTATAGAAAAATGATGCTATGTTGAGCTTATCCAGGAAGCAATATGCTGGCTCCCTGAGTGGTCTCTTCATAGGGGGTCTCAGAGTAAATGTGACTGCCTACAGCACCAGCTGGCTTTAGGGGCCAGCCTCCAGTCATGATGCCACTGTGCAGCTTTTATGCATTCTTATACCTCTGGGCCCTGATGCACTCGCACAGTCTCATTTAGCCTCACAGTTCTCAATTCCAAATTCTGAAGGAGAATCAGACTGGCTTACCTCATACCATTATTCCAAGTAATAGACTATAGTTTACTGACCAGCATCAAGATTGCTTGTCAAAAAGTTAAATATGGGACTGCCATTTGACTCAGTGATCCTACTCCTAGGAATATATACTAATAAACCCTTAACACCAATCAGAAAGAATGTATTCATCCCTATGTTCATAGCAGCATTATTTACAATAGCTAAGATCTGGAAATAGTCCAAGTGCCCATCAGTAGATGAGTGGATAAAAAATCTGTGGTAAATTTATACCATGGAATACTATGCAGGTGTAAAAAAGAAGGATATCTTACCCTTGGATACAGTCTGGAGGGACCTGGAAAATATTATGCTAAGTGAAATAAGCCCAGTCAGAGAAAGACAAGTATCACACGATCTCACTCATATGTGGAACCTAATGAACAAAATAAACTGAGGGACAAAATAGATCCAGAGACATAGAAGCATGGAACAGACTGTCAAATCTCAGAAGGCAGGGGTGAATGGGAAGAGATCAACCAAAGAACCCGTATACATATATACATAACCCATGGACACAGTCAATAGTGTAATGAAGGCCTGAGACAGGGGAATGGGTGGGCTAGAAGAGGTCAATGAGGGGGAAAATAGGGGACATATGTAATACTTTCAACAATCAAGATTTTTTTAAAATATATTTTTACAGATTTCAGCGAGGAAGGGAGAGGAAGAGAGAGAGAGAAACATTAATGATGAGAGAGAATCATCGACTGGCTGCCTCTTGCATGCCCCCCCACTGGGGACCAAGCACTCAACCTGTGCATGTGCCCTTGGCTGGAATCGAACCCGGGACCTTTCAGTCCACAGGCCAATGCTCTAACCACTGAACCAAACCAACTAGGGCCAATAAATTATTTTTTTAAATAAATAAACTATTAAATAAAGATTGCTTATCCTAGATCACAGATTCACCTCCAGTCCAATCTCCTGGGACATAGAAATAGAGGCACAGATATGGTTGCCTGAGGTGAGAAATTATAAACAGGGGCATTTTCTATAAAACCTGTGGGAAAGGCACATGTGATATCATTAGCCAAAATATATCAGTTTTTAGTAAGCCACCAATAAAGTGACAACAAGACCACCTCTAAAGGTAGATGTGTGTTTATTTCATAGAAAGGTTGGCAGCTCAAATTATTGTGTTCAGTGGTTCCATCTATGTAGAGAAAGAAGCTCAGGGAAATGGCAAAATAGTCTTCATATTTAAATGCAAATTAATTTATAAAATAACTACTTAATTTGCAAGCCAATACTAGATGCCACAGGGAATATAAGAAATATTAGAGCTGTAACATGCCCATGAAGTTTTTCTTTTCCCACTGTTACCCTTCTTTTATTTTTCAGGATTTCCAGAGAATGATGAAGCATGTATTAGAGATCAGTGCTAGCTCAACATAGGACCTGAGAGCTGTACAAACAGAGATACAGATCAATGGGATATCAAACTTCTAAACATTTAAAAGAAGATTCTATCAATTAGCCAGATGTTTCCAAATGCTTAACTACTTGGCATTGTGTATACAGCTGGTTCCCGAGCAATCTAATTGATTGATAGAGGCTTTTTACTTTTCATCCACATGTTGGGTGTCAGGTAAATATATCTATCTTCACTGTAATACCTTTACTAGTTCTATGCATATAATCAAACAAGTGAAAACTAAAGCTTTGGATTAAACAATGCAGGGCTGGTTGTAAGTAATCACAGATGTTACTTTAAGCCCATTAACTCACAGATCTAGTGAAAGAAAAGATTCTTCTAGAAAATAAATCTAATTATCAGCTGCACTGTTTGTTTTTGTGGTGTATGTTTTTTATATTGATATTATCATAGTGTTGCCAAGTCTGCATTCAGATTTTGAATATTTTATTTATGACATTGCCTGCTGGCCAAGTGACAGTACAATTTCATTAACTGTGTTAAGCTCCAGCCTAAATTTGTCCATATAACAGACATGTAGTGGTTGCACTGGAGTAAACTAAATACATAACACAGGATGAGGGACCTAGCCCTTCCACTAGATTACAGTAGATTACAATTTAGTTGACCTACAGAGCTAACTATAGTCTTCACATTGGAGTAGATTTCAACAAAGATAAAAGAATTAGACAGTATGTGACAAAACATAAGTCTGCCTATAAATATATCTCACAATTCATATATAAGAATTGAACTAATGCAAAGTATATTAGTCAGGGTTCTCCAGTGAAACCGAACCAATAGGCTATGGCTATGTCTATGTCTATGTCTAATCTATTAAGAGAAGATTTATGGTAGGGATTAGCTCATGCGATTATGAAGGCTAAGAAGCCCCACAGTCTGCAAGCTGGTTGGTAGTGTAATTCTGTCTGAATCCAAAGGCCTGAGAAGCAGGGGAATGATGGTATAAGTCCGAAACAGCATCCTGTGGGGGCTAACAATATTAATACTGCCCCTCCCGCCTTCTAAGTTTTTCTAGCTGGGCTAATAGTCAAATTATCAGAGGTAGATTAAAAGGTGAATATCAAATTTTAATACACAGACATGGGGAATTCACATAAGCATGGAAATTTGAAAGACAATTGAAATTTAGGAATAAAATTAGTGTTTATTTTTTTTAAAGGCTGATTTTAGCTTTTATGGCTCATGGTACATCTTTGCACTGCAACTTTCTTGGTAAACCAAAGACACTGGGTCTGAGCACTAGCCCTGACGCCTTCATACCTTTATTCCACTGCAGCTCCTGGACCCCTAGATCCCAGTTTCTTAATTTCTACAACTTGAAATTAATTTTGACCAATAAAATTTTGCTGCCTTTTCTGGTGTCTATTGGCTATAGTCTGGCCTGGATAGGACAACTGAAAGAACCATTGTATTAGGATACACAAGAAACTGAGGGTCACCGCCTGTCCCAGTGTTCTGACCTATGGGCATGTTAATGGTAGCATTAGATTTATTTTATGGAGGTACTACCTGCAGTGACAGTAGGGTCCACCTCTAGAAGCAGGAGCATCTGAAATAAACTTTAGTCCATCCCTGGTGACTGAGCCTTCTGGGCTAGCCAAACCAGCAAAATTAGGAGCAGCTACAAAGAGCCAACACCCTCCTCAGATGGGACACAGTATGGAAGACAAGTCATTAGCAGCATGACATACTCCAGGACAGCAGAAACCAATCTTCTTGCAAGGAGTGACTATGACATTGTGATGCATGGAGCAGATTCTATCATAGAAACAATCATGCAAGGATATTCTTTGCTCTGGGCCATGGCAATTCAATTTCAAACTGGCTGTCAATTTCTTTTTGTAACTTTATATAAACTTTTTCAAGGAGGAAAAAACACAGATTACTTACCTTAGCTCAAGAGACCAAAATATATTGAATTTCAATTACAATCCTTACGACATTTGAAGGAACCTTCTCTTTATTTCCTTCCAAAATGATTTTTATGCTACAGAGTTTCATTTAAAAATCTTTTGTCACATGAAAAAATTTCTCTTAAGGTTATGGCGAACACTGTGTGAATTAGATTTAATGTTTTATTATAATAATTTATTTTTTTTACTTTTGTCCTTATTCTCCCATTACCCCCTCCTCCTTCCTCTCATGCCCAACCCCACCACCCCATTGTCTGTATCCAATGATTATGCTCATATGCATGTACGAAAGTCCCTTTGTTGATCTCTCCCCCTTATTCCCATCAAACCCCCACCTTCCCCGAGGTTTGATGTTTTGATTGATGTTTCTCATTCTCTGGATCTGATCTTGATCATCAGTCTATATCATTCATTATATTCCACAGATGAGTGAGATCATGTGATATTTATCTTTCTCTGCCTGGCTTATTTCACTAAGCATAATGCTTTCCATTTCCATTCTTGTTGTTGCAAATGGTAGGAGCTCCTTTTTTACCACAGTGTAGCATTCCACTGTGTAGATGTAACACAGTTTTTTAATCCATTAATCTGCTGATGGGCATTTAGGCTATTTCCAAATCTTAGCTATGGTGAATTGTGCTGCTATCAACATAGGGGTGCATATATCCTTTCTGATTGGAGTTTCTAGTTTCTTGGGATATATTCCTAGAAGTGGGATCACTGGGTCAAATGGGAGGTCCATTTTTAGTTTTTTGAGGAAACTCCATACTGTTCTCCACAGTGGCTGCACCAGTCTGCATTCCCATCAGCAGTGCACGATGGTTCCTTTTTCTCCGCATCCTCGCCAACACTTGTCATTTGTTGATTTGTTGATGATAGCCATTCTGACAGGTGTGAGATGGTACCACATTGTGTTTTGATTTGCATCTCTCTGATGATTAGTGACTTTGAACAGGTTTTCATATGTCTCTTGGCCTTCCTTCTGTCTTCTTTTGAGAAGTGCCTGTTTAGATCAGTTGACCATTTTCTGATTGGGTTGTTTATCTTCTTTTTGTGAAGTTGTATGAGTTCTCTGTAAATGTTGGAGATTAAACCCTTATCATTGATATCATTGGCAAATATGTTCTCCCATGCAGTGGACTTTCTTGTTGTTTTGTTGATGGTTTCCTTTGTTGTGCAAAAGCTTTTTATTTTGAAGTATTTCCATTTGTTTATTTTTTCTCTAGTTTCCATTTTCCATTGCCTGAGAAGTAGTATCAGTGAAGAAGTTCCTTCGGCATATGTTGGAGATTTTGCTGCCTGTGGATTCCTCTAATATTTTTATGGTTTCCCATCTTATGTTTAAGTCCTTTATCCATTTTGAGTTTATTTTTATGTATGGTGTAAGTTGGTGGTTTAGTTTCATTTTTTTTGCATGTATCTGTCCAATTTTCCCAACACCATTTATTGAAGAGTCTGTCTTGATTCCATTGTATGTTCATGCCTGCTTTGTCAAATATTAATTGAGCATAGTGGTTTGGGTCGATATCTGGATTCTCTATTCTATTACATTGGTCTATATGTCTGTTGTTGTGCCAGTATCAGGCTGTTTGTGAACAGTGGCTTTGTAGTACAACTTTTTGTTCCCATATCCTCCCACCTCTGAGTAAGGTAAACTTCCTATTCCCTAATACTTATGATAGTGCTGTGTCTCTAATTAAGCAGTGACTGACTTAGCAAGTGGTGGAGCCAAGGGGTTGAGCTCCAGGAGTACCACTGTTAGGGACATGCAGCTATCTAAGGCAATATAAGAACTGGTTAGAATTCTTTATTTTACTAAGAAGACAAAGAAAGTATTTATAGCAATTTTCTCCCATGACTATCTGGTCACACACAAACTTTCCTAACATTTCTTTAAAACCTAAGGGTAAGAGCAATATTTTTGGTAAATAAGGTTATAAAATATACAAGCAAGGTGCCATGGGTGAATTGCATCTAAAGATTAAACCTTCCTGAAGTGATATAAATGGAAATGCAGTGCCCATAGCGGAGCACGCATATATGATTCTATTGGTATAAATCAAGTTTCTCTTACTCCAAAGCTTCTACAAAGGCCTCATGCCTGCAGTTACAATGCCAAATGCTCTTATGCACAGAGGATTCTACTGTGCATTGCCCAAGTCCCTGTGAGTACTAGAGATTGATAGGAGATGGTAGGCAGAAGCAGTGCAAGAAAATTTGCACATCATTTGCAAAAGGTCTACATTCTCTTCCATTTACAACCATTTCTATGATTGCAAAAGCCAATTTTTCTGATAACGTGGCATCTCCTATATGCATTACCTTCTCCTCTTTCCTGGGTCTGAATCATGAAGAATGAACCTTGAATCAAGTCTTCTTGTGTTCTGGGAACACACTCTGCCTAGCAATTGTGTTTTAAGCACACATTTTTGGTAATTTTCTTTATCCCTAAAAATATCAAAGCCATAAATATCTTTTTTTTTAAAAAAAAAGGTCTGAGATAGTAAACTATACTGCCTCTCCAGTCAACCATAGGTATTATTAGAAGAAATATAAGAAATAAGAAAAAGCATTGGGAATATGGTACAAGATAGAGTTCAGTTGTTTATACCAGGGAATATTTTGATTTGAGAAGCAGTTGGACCCTCGCTCATCTTCCTAGGGACTGACTTCCTTGTTGAATATGTCTGGCAGGAAAACATAGTCAGAATAATTCCAGAAGACAACTGGTGGGCATAGAATGCTTACCTCAATAGCATAAAGCATAAAGCCAATCTTGGAGATCTGGACAAGAGGACTTAATATAAAGCTTGGTATTCCAGGCTTAAAGGAGACCTTTCAGAACCATTAGGGGAACTCTTATGTTTTGAGTCACAATAGCAGCTATCATTTATGTGGTTCCAGTCATTTACTCCATGCTAAGGTAGGTACTAAACACTGTATACAGTCTGAGTGAATGATAATTTTGAAAACTGCAGATGTGTCCAACTTAATAAAATAGCTGTAAGAATATGTTTCCATAGCATCCTCCAAGAAGGATGTGACCATCTAAAACAGCGGTCAGCAAACTCATTAGTCAATAGAGCGGCAAACTGTGGCTCACGAGCCGCATGTGGCTTGCGAGCCTCAGTTTGCCGACCACTGATCTAAGAAGACAGGCAGTACCATTGTTATTTTTCTTACTCTACAGGTAAGAAAACTGAAACTGAAGCTCAGAGCCATTTTTCTCGTGTCTGCAAGGGTGCTATAGTTCGGCAAAAGACATCTGTCTCAGAACCAGTTTCTTAGACTACAAATTCCACACCCTTCAACAATCCTTCTCTATGTTGCTAGAAATGCTCTTATTCGTTTGGATTCTCAAAGAGTCGAGCATTAGATAAAATACATTATTTGACAATTAAAATTGCAAGCTATTGCCAGTTGCAATTAATACTCTGTACCCTGTTAGTGATTCTAACATTCAAAGCTACAGAGAAAGAGATAGGTCTTTTGCTTAAGACACCCTAAGAGAGAATATTTACACACAAGGCTGAACACATGATCATTGCTATAATAAGGATATTAAGGAATTATCTGTGCAAACAATGTCATGTTTTCTCTGCTTTTTGAAACTCCCTTCCCTATTATCTGATGCAGTCCACAATAGCTAACCATTCCATTTTGATTAGCTGTTCTGGTGAAAACCATGACAACTATTATACTAGGTTATTACACTAATAACTGTGAATATTTCTTCAAATAATAAAAATCTCATGAAGATTTAGGATTGAACTTTTATAAAATAAAATGTGGATAGAATAGAAATCATTAAACTTAAATGTGGTGAAGCAATAGGTTCTATTATCTGAATATCTTATCTGGGACTTGGAAAGATATACCATAGAAAAGGTAATTAGTCATATGTCAACAATAACATCAAAAGCATAGAGTAACATTGCAGCATTCTTCAAAAATATAATGATGACAAGCTTTGACCTATAGAATTTATAACAAGACATGTCAGTGAACTATGAGACTCTTGTCTGCAACTCCCATATCTTATTACTGTATCTTCAGATATATAACTATTTTATAAATATTTGATAAACAAAACAAATGGGATTTTAAACAAAGTTTGTAAAATCTGGGAGACAAGGAAACGTTTAAGGTTCAAAAACTACATTTCACCATATAAATGAAATAGAACATCAGATATCAATGAGTTCCTTATTTGTGTCATAAGAAGGCAGAATACTATAATGAGGGAGTAGGGAAAGGTTTAAACTTTGGAGTCTGAAAGACCTGGATTCAAACCCTAACACCACCATTTACTATATGTAAGATTTTAGAAAGTTATGTCTGTACTTCATCTGAAAAAGGAATTGGTTTGCAAGACAAAAGGGCCACACCACTAACATCGTACACAAAAGAACCATAAAAAAAACATTAGGAAACTCTACTACTGATTTTCAGACAAGCTAGAGAAAAAGGATTCCCATAAATTCAGTAAAATATCTTCCTGCTTCTATTAGATCTATTAAAGAGGAAGAGTGTTCCCTGCAGGATCCCAGAAAATAGTGGCTATAAACAAGGAGATAGAGCAGATTGAAATTGGGTCTGTGGAAATTCATTTAATGATACTTGGAGTTATTTTCAGTAAATTGGCAGATGTGTGGGTTCAATCAATCCTTAACAGGGGGGCCAATCAAATAGGAAATACCAGTCTCTTGACTTTCATTAGTAACACATGAGATAGTGTTTTAATAAAACATACTACGTACTTCCAAGTCTTTGCCCTACTGACAGATCTTTATTCGGCCATTTCCTTATCAAACACTAACAAGTAGCATCTGTGGAGCCAAAGGTACTCCCTCAAATTAAGCTACTCCCAGAAGGAAAAGGGCAGCCTGGAATGCTGCCAAGGAGGCAGTCAGGTGGTCCAGCTGACGACCAAGCAAGTGACGACCAAGGTAACCAGACTTAATTTACTTTATATTTATTTTTCTTGTCTTTCTCTCAAAGTAAAACATAAGGGCAAGGACTTATCTCTTGCCTTCATCTACATCCCTACATAGTGCATGGTACACAGTAGATACTCAATAACTCTTGATTGAATGAGTGAATACTTTGTTTGAAACGGCATTAACAGATCAATGGCAATCTTTTTTCCAGGTAACTTATACAAAATACGCTCGCTTGACAGAATGTGCACCAAAACTTAAGCATCTTTGTGGAATCCCTGCTCCACCCCCCGTCCCCCAGTAGGAAATGGTGAGGGAAGCCTATAATATGCTTACAAACTATGCTTAACTGTGCTTAAAACCTCTCCACCTTGAGCATCTCCCTAACATGTTGGACTCTTTCCCCCCTCTACGTTGTACACCAGCAGCTTCTCGGGCTCACTTTTTAAGATCAATAAGCAGGACAGATTTACCTAAATCCCATTCCCAGTTTGCTCATTGCTCTTTCCTATTATTGACATAACTGACATTCAGTCTTGGCCTTACATAGAGAAAACTCTTCCATCTTCATCAGTAAAAACCTGGCCTGTGACTTTACAGAGAATATCTAATGTCGTATGGGGACTATCTTCCTTGAGGATCCACTTTGACTCCCAGCAGTCCGTTTACTCTATATTTCACTCAACTTGATGGAGTGCAAGTAGGTTGAGTATTTACAGATGATTTGTCAATATCAACTGATGTTTTCCTGTCACAGATAAACAGCCTGTGCCATGAATCAATAGTGTGTCGGCAATGCTGTCACAATTCCCCCTAATGTGTGTGCGGCACGCTGACAGCCAATATATTACCGTGAATGTCTGCAAATGTTAAACAGCGAAGCTATTTGTGTGTCACCACTTCATGCCTCTAACAAGCAGAGCTTCCGTTTCTGGGGGGCCAGGGGACGTGACAGAGGCTCCTCTGCCGGCATCAGGGCAGACGTCTCCATTCCATCCCATTCCAGCTGCAAGTGTCTGCTGAACGAATGAGCCGAAATCCATCTTGGCTGTGTGGCTTTGATTACACAGCTGTGCTCAAAACAAAGGTGGATGTTTTCATTGACAGCAAAGTTTTACTGTATCCTAAGAGCCACAGCCCTTAGAAGTGGCACTCACTCCGTATCTCCCAGCCCAACTGGCAACATGCAAGTCAGGCAGGCTGCTCCCTACTCAGACTCCTGGGTCAGACAGTTTCTTTAAGGGCTCCAGACCCAAGAGCTATTAAGACAACATCACTAATTCCAGCAGAGAAGTCAAGAGCAGGCGAGTCCAACCTGGAATCCAGGTGACTGACGTCTTCAACCATCTCTATAGCAGACAGTCCTTTGCAGTCATGTAACGGGATGGGGACCATCCAGCCCGCAGGCCACACAGGGCCTGCAAACATTTGATCTGGCCCTGCCAAGGCATTGGGGGTGAGTACATTAAATGTTAGACCGAATATGACAGGCTAATTTTGAAGTTGATCATTTTGTATGGGCCACGGATATATTATAAATATCCAAATGGCCCTTGGCAGGAAAAGGTTCCGCTCCCCTGATTTGGAACTTGAGCTTCAAAATTAGACTAACCTTGTTTCCAGTCCTTTCACTCAGATCCAGAGCAAAACATTTAGTTTGTTTTCTTATTTTAGAATTGGGTGGGGGAGGGGGGTCGAGGGAACGGGAGTGGTTCATAATGATAGGACCTGATTATTATGCCGACTTAATGAGATGCTGCATATAAAAGTTTAGCCTAGGGCCTGGAACTAAGTATGTTCTCAAAACATCAGAGGTATTATTAGAAAAAATGAGCAAGATAAAGAAATGACAAGGCAAGATTTCAATGAAGGGTCTGTCCCAATGAAAGATGGAAGTGATAATGTTGCCATAATGTGCTATAAGCAGCCAAACATTCATTATTTGACTTAATGAGATAAATGTCACCTCTGGTTTCCTTTGTACAGACATTAGAATTCTTAATGTGCTTTAGGATATCAGTAAGGCACAGAATAAAACCCACCCTCCTAGAATCCTGTGAATCAAGACCCATATTAATAGAAATTGCTAGGTATTAACACACAATGTGGTGATAACATCTATTTACTTCACTGATTCCTTTGTTCATACAAACACACACACACAAAAAAAAAATCCAGCCAAATTAACTCTTCCTGTGTAACAGTTTGTGCTCCTCAATGCCAAGTTTTCACCAAATTATAGTCTAAATAATTCATACATAAAAAGGGCATGAAAAACAATTCTTTCTCAAAAACACTATTAGATAAGTAGATCAGCAGGTAATGGTCCCATTTCTCAAGTGAGAGGAGCAATGCTCAGAAAAGTGACTTGCCCCAAATCCCGTACATAATAAACATACACAAAACAGGTTTAATAGTGCATAGGTACTCTAACATTCAGAATCCACACCCAACACCTGGCAAGGTGTGACTGAATCCTAAAAATATCCATTCTCCTGATCAATACTGCTCAGGCCAAAGAAACATTTCTCTGTCTTGCCCTATTTGCTCTAAAAAGGCAATTATGTCCCAAAGCTGTGAGTGTCTGTGGTTGTCTGCTGCTGGTGTTGGAGACAGACACTGCTTCAGAGAGAGGGCAGGATTTGAGCAGTAGGGGCACTTTGGTGAAAAGAAAAGCAAATTAATTGTCAAATCCTCTCTCTCAGGTAGTATGAAGCAATAGAGCCTTGCACAATGAAGTATTCTTTCCCTAGAGCAATGGTCGGCAAACTCATTAGTCAACAGAGCCAAATATCAATAGTACAACGGTTGAAATTTCTTTGGAGAGCCAAATTTTTTAAACTTAAACTTCTTCTAATGCCACTTCTTCAAAATATACTCACCCAGGCTGTGGTATTTTGTGGAAGAGCCACACTCAAGGGGCCAACGAGCCACATGTCGCTTGCAAGCTGCAGTTTGCCGACCATGGCCCTAGAGTGTCCATTTTCTCACTTCTGTTTTTCAACTCATAGTTCTAGAGGTACTTAGGTATATCATAGTTCAATATTTGTCCCTTGGTGGCTGAGAAATATTTTGCAATATGAAACAGCTCATGTCATTCTTAAATTCCCATTGCTGCTGCTGACTCTTTACATGTCAACCAGACAATTGAATGCTGGAATTATAAATAGGGTGTAATTAACATAAAACTACTTCATAAGAGGTAATGAAATTTTCAATTAAAATTGAATTACAAGTTTTTAAATAACTATATTTAAGTGTTAATGTTCATTATTAATAATTTGAGATGTTCCTTTTAATTTTTATAATTTTGCCTAATTTACCAAAAAAATGACTGAAAACACACCCAAAATATTTTACTTATTTCACAACTTAATTACATTTATTATAATTTACCTTTTTTGAGAAAAATGTAATCAAATGATGGACATTTTGGATACGATATTTTTAACCTTCAAAGATTTACTGTTAAAAGCCAAATTATGTAGGAAAATTTACCACAGCATTGTTAGTGCTTGACTGAAGTAAATCAAGGGAAAAATCGAGGGCATGAGTATTAAGCATTTATTAGTTATGCATATATTTATTTTATTACTCATTCAAATATTGTTGGCCTACTGAAAAACAGTCAGATGTATGCAATCACAGTGAAATCCCAACTCTTTGGTATTTTGCAGACTTCCGGTCATATAAAAGACAAAGCTGTACACATTTTCATTGTGTCATTAAGGAGGTGAAGCTCGGATGACAGAATGTACTTAATATAACAGCTTTTAAGCTTGGTTTATTATCTTTAAACACTGAAGCATATGGTGTGCTGACTTCCATGTGTGCCCTTGCCCAGGTTTTACAAATATTAGGGGCAGGACTGAGCCCACATAACTGCCTGAATGAAGTCTCAAAACCATTATATTTGAATGTGAGTCCAGGTCTGTTTTCTAGCATTCAGTACCTACTATGTGCTGGGCCCCTCATAAATGTTATTTATTTTTCAATTACAGTTTGCAAATGATATTATTTTGTATTGGTTTCAGGTGTACAGCACAGAGGTTGGATAATCAAATATTTTATAAAATGTTCCCCCTGATAGTTCCAGTACCCACCTGGCAACATACATAGTTATTAAAATATTACTGTGTTCCCTATGCTGTATTTTATATCTCATGACTACTTTGAAACTACCAATCTGTACTTCTGAATCCATTCACCTTTTTCAATGCCCTTCCCATCTGGCAGCCACCAGTCTGGTCTCGGTATTTATGAGTCTGTTTCTGTTGTTTGTTCTTTAGAGTTCACATATAGGTGAAATCATATGGTATTTGTCTTTCTCTGTCTGACCCACTTCACCCAGCGATTCCACTTCTGGAAGTGTACCTGAAGAAACCCAAAACACTAATCTGAAAGAACATGTCCACACCTATGTTCATTGCAGCATTATTTACAATAGCCAAGATATGAGGAAACCTAGCTGCCCATCGGTAAAAGAGTGACTAAAACAATTGTGGTACATATGTACAATGGACTATTACTCAGATGATCTTATGTTAGTTAGGTGCTTTTATACATTGTTACACAAAAGAAAGTCACAGTCATACAGGTCTAGGCAAGAGTCCAAGAGGTGGCAAATCTCCTCTTAGGCCAGCCTCACCCTTCCCCTGCCTTTGAGAGAGAGAATGGGGCCAAAGGCAAGGGGTTCCCCCTTTGCAAAGGACCAGGAGCCCAAACTCAAGGCATATTGCTTCTTCCTAACTGACAGTCAAGTCACAGCGGGTTCTGGATCAAGGACCACCTCACAGCTTGGCCTCTCCCCTCCCACCTCACTCTGCACTATGCATGCTTTCCCACCTTATACCTATCTCCTTTGAATGAAGGCAAAGTAGCTTGTCCTCTTAAGCCCAAACCTTGTCAAACCCCAATATTCTAGTTCAAGTGCCAAAATCCACGCTTTTCTTCACGCTGTCTATTGCACACCCTGCATTCCTACTAACAAGCTACTGAGCTCTTGGCATGGAATTTAGACCCAGAACGTCCAGCTTTCAGTAGGGCCTGCTCCTTCCTAGTTCTGGGAGCTGGGACCAGTTCCTAATCTTTCTGGGCCTGGCTTCTTGCCAAGCCAGGAACAAGTATATAAACATTGAAGGATGTTTTAACACATCCCTCTTAAGTTCCAAGTAGAGACCCAACCTTGCTGAGTGATCATTCTGGACACGGATGCAAATGCAAAATAGCTCCCAATCCCCTGGGATCTGCTCTTTGAAGGACAGCTACACAGATAAACTAACACATTGTTAATATGTGCTAATATAGTCATGCATTTATTGCTCCCCAAGTAATGTTTGCCTTCTAAGGAGAGCCTTGGAAGCCTGGACAGGAGGTGTGATTCTCAGGTGGGAGGAGGGTGCTGATGGGATGGGGTGCCTGTGGAGCACAGGAGTCTAAAATCACAGGTTGCGGGGGAGGGGGACTTGCCTCTGAGCATCACTGTCCCAGAGCGTCTCCCCCACACTTACTTGTTTTCCCCAAATTTACTGATAACACTGAATTATTCATTCTCCCTAATGGGGATTAATTATTCTAATAGTTAAGAATCCCTGAAGAATATTTTGAGAGAAAAAAAATATCTCTCCTAATAACCAAGGAGAGTGGCAACTCCTGAGCTCTTGGTCGAGGTGCTTAGCTTAATGGTTTTATTGTGGTGTCATTTACCCCACCTGCTTGCCAGAGGGCAGGTGAGTCCTTGCTGGGTGAGAGGAGCACTCAAGGACCAGCCTGATGTCTGCCTCGAGACCTGGATTGCAGTCCCAAGAATCTTGTTTCAGCCAAAAATGAGAAATCAAGCGAGTTTTCATTCCAATGGAACTTTGTACATTTCCTTCATAACTGGTATCTAATGAGTGAATTTCATTTCTAAGCAGCTGTTTCTTACAAATGAAAGGATGTTTTTGGAACATGAGCTTCAAAATAATAATAATTATATGAATTAATGCTTGGCATCTACAAAAGGTCTACTGCTCTTCCGAGGCTGTGCATATTAAACCAACACATCTTCACACAAAAATTCACACATCGCGTTTTACAGGTCAAGGAAATGGGGTCAGTGGAAAGAAGGAAACTAAAAGCCATCATGACTCTTAAGTTGAAACCCGAGGCCCTACGACTTTCTAACTGGGTGATACTGGGCAGGCAACTTGACCTCTCTGAGCCTCATATGTAACATGGAAATACTAATGTATATTTCATCAAGTCCTGGTGAAGATTCAATGAAAGTTACGAAGGTTCCTAATATGCAGAGTCATAATAAATACTTATTTTCTTCCCTCCTCGTCTGTTTTACAAACAAAGAATGTTATAGAGCTCTTAATTGACTTGCCTGGAGTTCCCCATGAGTCCTGTGTGTAGCAAAGAGAATCGGGGTTTCCTGGCCCTCAGCACCTTTCCCGTTGCACCCCTTCTCCCTGTCTGCTCTGACCTCAGTGTCATCTCGGCTGAGCAGCTCTTTCTCCCAGGTTCTTTCTTCTGACCTTACGAGGAGCATAGGTGGTGTCTGCCTGTCTCTGTGGGATAATCAATTTATGTGTTTCCCTCAAGATTGCCTGGGCTGACATTTTGTGACTAACTTTGGCCTACTCTAAATATATGTGCGTGCTCCCACTCTGCAACACGGTGCCAGTCGATTCCAGTAAGGTGAGTTCTGTGCCCCAAGTTATTGTAGAATGAACTGAACCATTACCTGCGCACTCCATCAAGGAAATTTCCTTTGGAGTGAAGAAAACTGGTCAATGGCTGTTTATTCATATGCCTGTTTGGAGGCCTGAGCTGAAACTAACCCCTGGAGCACACACACTTATCCACTTGTAGCAACATCTGAACCTTGGCACTTTTGACATTTTGGCCTGGACAATTTTTGCTGGGGGCTGTCTTGTGCATTGTAGGATGTCAAATAGTAAATATGGCACCTACCCAGTCAGTATCTGTAGCAAGACCTTCCTCACCCCATCTGGTGGGCAACATTGTACCCAGTTGAGAACCACTGGCTCACAAGATTTCTCAGGGCCTTTTGTGCATTGTTTTTCTGGGAGGGTCCACCTTCCCACCACCACCAGAGCAGAGTGGAACACAGAGTGGACGAGGAGAGATGCCCCTCCCATGTTTCTGTTTTGGTTGACATTTAGAGAAGAATGGAAGAATAACACAGACGATGGGAAACAGCTGCGCTGAACATGTTTCTATGTCGTCCCCTTAACTTGTATGCTGCTTTTTCTCAGCAATTCCTCAAGGCTCAGAAATAGCAATGCTAGCCACCTGACCGCTATCATACCCACACAAAGTTGGTTCAAAGGATGGCTCTGAGAGGAAAAGGATGCGACCCTTCCCTCACCTACCCTTTTGATTCGCCCCTTGGACCCTTCGAGTGAATAGGCATACTCACTGTGACCCTCCGGTGCCAGCTCTCAGGGGGCGGCTTCATGCCCAGATGATGTGGAAACTGGGCTCGGCATGGTGACCTTCAGGTAGCTGCCCCTGAGGAGGAGCTCAAGAGAACTGTGACACAATTCACTTACTCCAGTAGGAAAAATGTTCTCTCACCCCTCCGGTACTCAGACCTGCCATCAACATCTCTATCCATCCTCGTGTGATAGGCAAGAGTGGAGCAAGGCCTATCAGCCAGGTACAGAAGGTCACCAAGGCTGAAAGCCAGGCAAGAGGCAAAACTGGGGAAACAAGGACCTTGACCTCAGGGTAACCTTTCCTCCTCAAGCATCTTGCTGGTCACGTGTTTAAAACCCCTGACCTTTTCCACCTGAAAGATAACATCTAGGCCTCAATTGTATTTCAGCACCAGGCAAGCCGTAAAACCTGAGGCCTCAGGACCAGCTGCATTCACTAATGACCCTGCTCTGGGACTGGCCAATCAGTGAATACCTTACAAAGACCCTGAAAGCTCACACCTGGAAAACTGATATTCTTTTTGAGAACCTCCCCTAAAACCTTTCCTAAGATTCCCGTATCAGTGGTCCTCAACCTTCCTAATGACACGTCCCTTTAATGCAGTTCCTCATGTTGTGGTGACCCCCAGCCATAAAATTATTTTCGTTGCTACACACAACATGAGGAACTGCATTAAAGGGACGTGGCATTAGGAAGGTTGGGAACCACTGTTCCCATATGCAAGAGAGGTAAATACCCTCCGGCAAAGGACCCAGCTTGGGCTCTCCCTCCCCGAGGGGAGCACCCCATGCCATTCTCTTCCCCCCTTAGGCCCCACAAGACTTGCAACCAGGACAAGCTGCCTGTTGCTTCTTACAAGTAAATTATTACTCGCTTTGCTGCACTTTGTCTCTTGATTGAAATGTTTCCTTCAAGAAGACAAGAATCAAGGTCTTGTCATCTCACCGGTAACACTCATGCCCTCTCATGTATATATATACTAATTAGAGGCCGTGCACAAAATTCAAGCACTGAGGGGGTCCCTCAGCCTGGCCTGTGCCCTCTCACAGTCTGGGAGCCGTTGGGGCATTTCTCAGAGGCGGCAGAGGCTCCCACCACTGCCACAGTGCTCACCCCCCATGAGCCCGGCTCAGGGCTTCTGACTGAGCGGCACTCCCCTGTGGGAGAGCACTGAACAGGGGGCAGCTCCTGCGTTGTGTGGCTGCCCCCTGGTGGCCAGTGCACATCATAGTGACATTCAGTCAATTTCCATATTAGTCTTTTATTCTATAGGATGTCACGTGGCAGAGAGAGTAGAGCATCCATCTCCTTATAGAAACCCTGACAGTTTATTTCCTGGCACCGAGGGACACTCTTTTCAGGGGGCAGGGAGAGGAAACACTCTCTGTGGGCAGTGGCCCTCCCATCCCCACCTCTGATTATTTCACTATTTGTCCACCCTGCCAATCCCTTGCCACCTCTCCATGTGGAAGACAACTTGGGAACTCACACTGGGCTGGCTGAAACACAAGCTGTGTCAGGCAGGGGGTCAGGCAGGGGGTGAGTCCCTAACCTGGGCTCTATGGGAATGGAAAGAAAACAGGTGTGGCATCAACCCCCTGGGAGTCCATTGTCAGAGGGAAGAGTGTGGACTTACCCATTCACAGTAACTTTGGAATAACACAACTCAAAAGGATCCACCAGCCAGCACCCAACTTACCTCCTTCTTGCCCTTTGTTCTCTCTTAGGTAGATCAGCTGTTCTTTCTCAAACAATCAGAAATGGTCAACCTGTGGGAGCCACCAAAGCCTCCTCTTCCCCCCACAGCCCCCATATTCCTATTGGGAGACCAGGCAGAGCCAAGGTGAATATTAGCAGTGAAGATGGATGGCCAAATGATGCATAGAAGCCTGTCCTCAAAGTCCTCGTTTACAGATCAGATGAGGAAACAGGCTTAGAGAGAAGTGTGGGGTGGGACTGGGTGTCAGAGAAGAGATGCTATGGTTTATTAAGCATGTTTACTTTGAATATCAGATATTCAATAAGCAAACAGAATAAAAAGAGAGAAACAGAAACACAAAGATGCACACAAATTGGAGAGGCCAGAAGAGAGAGAAGAAATGTTGTATCCCTGTCAGAGGTGCATGTGACTTTGTGATTCTCAGAGGTGTCACACAGGTGTCACATACACTAGGGGGGGACCCAGGTTCAGAGAATGTGTTGGAGTCTAGGTCTGCTCTCAGAAAACACAGTCCCACTCAACGTACCAGCTCCCTTTTCATTGTGTAGTGTTTTAGTACCTGTTAACCTAAGGCATTGGTCGGCAAACTCATTAGTCAACAGAGCCAAATGTCAACAGTACAATTGAAATTTCTTTTGAGAGCCGAAAACTGACTCTTGTGCATGGGCCACAAAGTTTCAGTCGCACTGTATGTGCGTGCCTGCACGTGGTATTTTGTGGAAGAGCCACACTCAAGGGGCCAAAGAGCCGCATGTGGCTCGCGAGCCACAGTTTGCCAACCACTGCCCTAAGCACAGGGATATGGAGAGACAGCAGAAAGGGAAAGCAAGCCGAAGACTGAGTTTGTTGCCCAGACTTTCTTCCTGACAGAGTTACTGAGACTGAGCTACAGCCCCTGGTGCTCCTGAAGCTCTTGGACCATTTGGAGAAGCCGCCCTCCTGGGCCTCTGCTGCAGACACATTGTGGTGTTACGCCTCGCAACGTGAGTCTGGCCTAGGTGAAGCTGAAGGTGCTCTGCCCGGCTAGGAGTTGTCGCCTGCCCCTACTGGGATAAACAGCTACGGTGACTATTCTCAGAAGACGCTGCCACCACTGGGGCCAAGATTGAAGGACTCTGCATGTTTTGTAGGCATGGTCCTATGGTGCTGAGATGGATGGAGAAATAGACCATCCAAGTCTCTCCAAAGCACTTAGAGGGGCGTCTTTCTCCCAATCCACCAACAGTATATTCCTGGATAGGGCCCACACACAACCTCTTTCTTCTCCATTGAGGCTCTCACCACGCACATGACAGAGGTTCTAAGGAATGTCCTTGGGACCTTTGATTTGTGGAGAACTTCCTGCAGAACAAAGGGGATAAATTCCTCCCTGCCGCTCACCCTTTAAAGCTGTAGCCTGGGAACCTTCAGCCAACTTTCCTCCTGATGATGACCCTCCTGTTCCATATTATTCCGGGATAGTGGAGGCAGAGCCGTTCCCTGTGATCTGCATTTGATGTCATTTCGGCTCTACTCAAACCATTTATCAGCACAGGGGATTTCTCTCTAAGTTTTTGAGAGGCAAGTCCAGTTTCCTACATAAGAATTCAGAAGAAAATTCTCCTCCAAACCCCTCTCCTACTTTGGTCTACCTAAGCACTTATTTTTCTGGTAGCTGAGAGATACCATGGTCCAGCATCTGTGTCACCATAGTGACCATCTCTAATAATAGCTCAGGGAGCCCCAAGCAGGCCTCCCGTCTGTCCCTGAGCAATCTCAAAGATGACTGAGTCTAGGGAAAGATTCCTTACCCTGGGTTCTCACCTTGCTCCTGGCTGGCCTTTGGTACTTCCTGGAACTCTGACTTTGGGTCTGTGCAGACAGATGTGAATTTGGAAGTCTTTCAGAGCAATGCCATTGTCACTGTCAGTCATCTACATGAGAGTGGCTTATGAGGAAGTGTCCTAGCCTGGGTGAGAGATGGGGCTTTAGGCTCAGGGCCACACACCTCCAGCACATCCCTCCCCCCTGTCTGTGTCTCAAGGAGGAGATCGGGTTAAATTTCCCAAAATGTATATCTCAAAACTAGAAGAATCCTTTGTGAGGGGATATCTGGGAGATTATGGGTTAAATAAAGTCTGGAATCACCTTAATTGCATAAATCCCAGGGCTTTAAATATGATAAGGTGCATTTTAAAATTACAAAGTGGAGGGTGTAGAAAGGTCATCATCCCCAAATTGTACTCATCCAATTCACTTCCTGTTTTCAGAGTGTAGCTTGAAATAAGTGTTCTGTCAAATATACCCCACAGCAGCGGAAGCTAAATTATTTCTAAAGCTCCCCCAAGCTGTAGAATTCTCTTTTTTCTCTGCAGAATTTTCCCTTTTGATTAAAAAACACACTGAATACTTAGCTCTATAGGCAATGCCCCAAAAGGCTAGAGAAAACTTTTATATATATATATATATATATATATATATATATATATATATATAAAGATAGTCCAAATATTGAAGCCAAATTCCTTCTTTAAATGTGCATTTGGATAATAATAAAAAAAATGGATAGGGCATAATTGAACATTTATTTAATATACTAGCTACTGTACTAAATGCTTTATTTTGGATTATGTAATTTAATTCTCATAGGAACCTTATGAGGTATCTATTATTTATATTTCCTATTTACAAATGGGGCAATGGAGGTTTAAAAAGGCTTGGTAGCATAAAGCTACCCAATTAAGAAAATAAGGAGGCAAACCTCAACTCCCTGAAATTTCATTCTAAGAATTTTAAATAACCAACTTATTAAGTCTTTCTTATACCCAAATCCAGTAAGCTGCCACAGCAAACCAGAAATAAACTAACTGATGTGGTAATTACTTGTCATCTAAAATTCTTGCGTTAGCATGAAATAATGTTGAATCATCAGTCTCTTATGTATACTGGAAATAGATATAGATATATAACAACTAAATGTTACCAAATTATTTATTATGATCAGTGCTAAATTACAATGTATATGAAATGGAGTCATTTATGGAAACACATAAAAATAGTTACCTATGTCTGTAATTATTATATTCACACAAGAATCTGAAATATAGTTTCTTGTCTGCCTTTTAAAATATATCCACAGAATGACTTTTGCAGTGTTCACCACACAATTTTACAATACTGATACCGCACCTGTATCATTTACCATATTATAACAACTGAACAGAATATGAAAGCAGTTAATAGCAAATTAATTTTTATATCCATCAATGTTTCCAAATAAAAGAGTAGTTTGTGCCACTGGCAGTGAGAATAGACAGTAGTAATTGGCAATGTCGATATTGCATACATAGATATGTATGTATATATGTATACGTTGCTCAGGGCCATTGCTCCATCAGAAGACAGTTAGTTGCCTTTTGGGTGGACCAATGATCACCAAAAATGTGTGCAATTCCATTGGGACAATTAGTAGTACTATCATTTACCATGTTTCTCTCGCAAAAACAAGTAGGCAAGGAAGAAATACAGCAGGCTAAAATCTACAGTGTTACATACCAAGGTAATAACAGTTACTGAGTTATCAGAGTCACGCAGTTTATGCATACTTGCTATTCACAGACTTTTTGCTGGATAACCGAGCTGCTGGGAATTGACGACGGGTAGACATGCATTCATGTGAGTCCATAATTAATGATGTTTATATTGTAATAAGCACATTCATTTTAACACCATTCGTTGAACAGATTCTTTTAAAGTTTGAGCTAAATCTGCTATCACGACTACACACAAAGAGAACCTGTAAACAATTTGACATTACATTTATGTACAAGTGAACTGCATTGTAAAGGAGAAGAGGTAATTTCAGTGGGTGTCACTTGGTATACATCAATGTGCCACTAACTGACCCAAGTCGTCAAGCACTTGAATGAGGTCAGGAAAAAGGAACAGGAGCTCAATTCCGATTCTTCTAGCAAAAGAGGAGCCTGAGAATTCCTGACAAATTCATTGGAGATCTCTATGCAACCTAAGCAACGGGGTCTTTATATGTGCCCAGGATGGTGCTGGCAATATTTAAACATGTCCACTTAATTTGGACCAATTATTTTGTTAGGTTTGACCCAGCACTTAACTGATTCTGACAGATGAGGGGAACAGGAATTCAACTGAGATCATTAGTTCAATTCCTTCAGGCAACACAAAGATTCTTGATTTTACTAAGTTCCTCTAAGAGAAACAAGCTAAATGCCATCACTCATCTACATGGTGACCCATTTACAGCAGACCCCACTGGACAGGCTGCAGTGGGACTCAGATATTCTGCTCCCCACCCTGGGTTTGTGTTTTAAATAGGATACTGTTCCAGTAATTCATGAATCCACTTCCTTAGATCAGAAACATGGTAATGAGGGGTTGGTACCCCCCTTCTACACCTGCCCCCATCCCACCCCCATGTGAGTTACAAAAATATGAGAATCTGTCCTTTTCTAAACTAAGCAGAATATTTTAAGAAAAATTCTCCTGATTCAACATTCTCCTTTGGATTAAAAATAAATAAATGACAGAAAATGACAGAGGAACTTGAAGCCAGGGATAATGTAAAACCTTCCCCTTTGCTCCAAAATTTATGGGAAAAACAATCACTCTTGTTTCAAGAGTCCTTAAACCCAATTAGAACATTTAATTGCTACAAAGTAAATTTTCTTCATGTGTGCTTTTAAGATCACATCTGCAGGGAGCTTATGGCAAAAAAATGATGACCATACTGGATTAGTTTGCAAATGCTTCTGATTGTATGAGCAACCCTGACAGGCCAAGCCCCTCAGAGACAGACTCTGTGCTTGGACTGGGAGCTGAGCCCTGGACTGGGGGCCAGGCTGAGTGTCTGGTGGTTTGGGCTTGTGAACAGACATACTGGTCCCAAGGAGCACCAGAGAAGCTCCATTTGCATAGGCTAACTGAAAACACTTTTCACATTCTTCAAAATATGCAAAGCACGGAGCTATGACTACAAACATAACTTACTGTGTCCTTAAGTTCCCAAATTTTAGTCATTGGGTTATTATGTCTACAGGATGCCAAAACAGATCATTAATATTTTCTTTTGTTTCATTATGTTATTCCTTCTTTGAGCAACCATTATGGTATCTATAAAACAAGTTTAAAGTGTTATTTGCAGGACTCTAGAAAGTGACTGGTTATTATTACAATGTGCCCTTGAGCTTTAGTATATATTTACAATGTACATATAAATTATTTACTATAGTTTTAAAATAATTAAACAGATAATGAGCTCCACCTCCAATGTGTGTAGGGCCACACAAACCCCATGACTGATGAAGTGAAAATCAGTGAGTAGATAAATCAATGTGGTGGTGAAGTACCATTAGTGTGATAACCATTGGATTTGTGTTATCATAGACTTACATGTTCTTATTTTTTTCCTAAACATTTTCATGTTCATTTGGTGAGGGGTGTGTGCGTGTGTGTGTGTGTATGTGTGTGTGTGTGTGTCTGTTTGTTTTGGGTGTTTTTTTTTTAATGAACATGTTTAAAAACACATAATTTGAAATTTCAACAAATGGTTTAAATAAGAAAGCCAACTTATACAAGCTTGGCTTTTCCTCAAATGCACCTTTGTTTGATTTTGTATTCATAGGTGTTAAACCAAAGTATTTTAATCACATTTTCTCTACTATAAATAAATACAAACACGCATAGTTAAAGATAACTTTGGAAAATATAACTATATTAAACTATCTAGAAAACCAAATATAAATAATCATCATTATCATTAGCATCATCCCTCAAACTCAAAATTTCAAAGTTTCAAACTATGAAATTTGTTTATGTGTGTATACATATGTATAGATATAGATATATACTTTTAGATAGATGTACAAACATATATACATATATATACAAAATTTTATACATAAACACACATATGTAACTCACATACACACACACACACTCCTCTCTTCCACACATATTTCAGTGCAGTTTCTTTTTTGTAGATGCCTCTCATTTTTCCAACTTAGAACAGTTATGAAGATATGCTGGGAGCAGCCAGTCATATTGGGTTTTCTGACCTGTCTTGAACAAAGTCGAAGGTTGTTTAAAGAGCCAAAAAGGTGAAAACAGCAGATAGATGTGTGCACACAGATACACGGGTGCACACACCTATTTACTCCCAGGAAGTTTGCGCGGGTAACCTGGAAACAGCACAACAAGCAGCTGCAGGTGCAGTCCTCCTGGCATGGGAACTATCTTGCCACACTGGAGTTCATGCATAACAGTACGCACACATACTTGGTCCACAACATCACTGCCCCTGGAAAAGGCTTGTGCCGTAAGGCACAGACTGTGGTAGGCAAAACTAGTCCTCCGGATCTGTCTCTCCTTTATCTCATAGGGAGATGCCTCCTCTAACAGAATTTGCAATTTAAAATAGTGAATAACTGAATAACTTTCATGAGGGCCATTGGGCTGGATTCTTCCTTGCTACCTTTTGCTTGGATTAGAACAAAGAGAAGCAGAGAACAGAGGTAAAAGTGAGGTGGGTCAGCCAGCAGCCTTTAGATGTTGCTTTTATAATAAACATATTTAGCTGTTAAGGTTTATGACTTCACTGAAGTATCATTTTCAGAAGCAGAACGAGACTGAAGCAGAAGACAGAGACGTAGACCCCAGTCCTGCCCATCACTATTGAAACCCTGAAAAAATTATGCATCTCTCCCTCTAAACCTCAGTGTTCACATCTGTATAAAGAGATCACTGTTTTTAGCTTCAAATACACCCTATGCAGATTTAAGGTGGTAATAATCATTGTTCTATTTCATCCTATCTTTTGTCCCAGAGGTCTTCATCTATGGGGTAAGAACTCCTTAACAATTTTGAGACAACCCTTAACTCAAGGTGCCCAACCTCAGGACTATTGACCTATGGAGCTGAACAGTTCTTTCTTGTAAGGACTGCCCTGTGCATTGTGAGACCTTTAGCAGCATCCCTGGTTTTTATTCATTGGGTGCCTGTAGCACCTTTCAAGTCATGACAGTAAAAAAGGTCCACAGGCATTGCCAAAAGTTTCCTGGGATACACCCCCTGTGAGAATCACTGCCTTAAATGCACAAAACCCACTCAAATCAGAGAAGAGTGTCTCCTGAAATTGTCTCCCTCCAAATACAGGGATAAACCACTGACCACTGGCACACTAAGAAAAACTGTGATGATCTGGGTTAATCTGCAGTATGGTTTAGATTTCAAGGCATTGTGGGTTTTTTCCCCTTCCTTCCTTCCTTCCTTCCTTCCTTCCTTCCTTCCTTCCTTCCTTCCTTCCTTCCTTCTTTCCTTCCCTTCCTTCCTTCCTTCCTTCCATCCTTCCTTCCTTCCCTCTCTTCCTCTTCCCCTCCCTCCCTCCTTCTTCTCTTTTCTTTCTTTTTTTGAGTTGACTATATGAATGAATATGAGTTTGAATTTTTTACCCAGTAATCTGCATTGTTTGAATATCACACTTGGAGATAAGCTTTCCTCAACATTCTCAAGGACTGACATCCTCCTTACAGACCACTGTGCTGAATTAAACTTTGTAACCAAAAACTTTTTCCAGGCACTTGGATAGTATTACCATGGACATTAGCCACTGACTCCACACAAACCTAAAAATTGCACATGTGTATATACACACACTCATACAACTATAAAGCAACCCTTCTCCACTACTTGTGCATCAATCCTGCTCCCATTCTCGATAAATGGAGCCCATATTAGCATGGAGGCAGCCTGAAGTAATGTGGATTTTTATTGTGCAAATGCAGGGGAATTAGCTTAAAGGTCAACATTAAGAATAAACTGACAAGATGGAAGAGGTTGCTGGAGGAAGGAGACTTATTAAATCCTCCAGCTGGCCTGTAAGAGCATTTAGAAGGCTGATTAAAAGGAAAATCACTGTCCCCTGCCCTAGGACAAACCCCTTGATAGTTGCTGGGCCTGGGCACATTTTTCTTTAGCCTTTCCACTGTAAGTAAAGCAAGGGTGACAGTTAAGGAACTAACAATTTTTTTAGCCAATAAATAAAACACTTTGTTCATAAATAACAGGAACATTTTTTTTAAGGTTAGGAAGCAGGGCATTAAAGGGATTGACTTTGGAAGTAGAAGAAGGAAGGCACACAGAATCAAATTTAACATTTAAAAAAATTGAGGCCCAATCACCTTAATTAGCAGCTCAAGTTCATTAGTGTCATTAACCATTGCCCACTTTCCTTTAGCAGCAGTCGTACTTAAATACTCACTGATGATCCTGACAAGAATGAATTTAAGCCATTCATGTATTTCTTATAGCGAATGGATGTGGAAAAATGGTACCTCTCTAGTTGTTCTGTGATAAGGACAGAACCAACCGGACCGTTAAAATCTTCCAACATTTTTCTATCTGAATAATTAGAGTACTACCATCTGCCCTGGTTAGAATGACTGGAAAGTTATAGAACTTTGTGCCATGTCACATGGAATATGACCACTTATGAACTTACTTCTTTATTTTTCTTTCCTATTGATTCACTCTCAAAGGTTTTGCTTTGAGAAAGGAATTTGTAGTTAATATTGGGGATCAGGATCTTCAGCTCTCTGCAAGCTTCATAGTCCTGCTTGAGTCAAATTAGACAATGACTCAGGATTCCATTGAGGAAATACAGTTCAATTCACTGATCATTTTATATTAATTCTGGTGATGTTAGTATGTGAAGTTAATGCACCCACCCTAGGGGCCTCACACGTAGTTAAATTATAGCTCACTGTCAAGTTCCTCTGACTTCAACTGCACAAGGGCCTGGAGATGAACAACTCTCGTTGGGTGAGGTCATTATTTTTATTTCCTGTTGGGCATCATTAGGATACATCTCATTCAGAGATGTGCTCCCCTCTACCCAGGGACAAAACTATATTAATGCAAGCTTTTAGTTTGGAAATGAATGAATGAATGAATGAATGAATAAATAAGTAAGTAAGTAAGTAAATAAATAAATTAAAATAAATAAATAAATAAATAAAAATATGGCACAAGCACATGCAAAATGGAGAAGAAGTTATGGACCATAAACAGATGAAAGGCCAAAAGAATCATGGAACCTACTGTACCCTGGTCCTGGGGATGGTCTTCTTTGGGCCTAAGATAATAAACACTGCCTACTTTGAATTATTTGTAGTGAAGAGGAAGTGCCACTAGGAAGTGAGAGAAAAGCTGAGCCCTGTATGGTCTCTAGAATAGCAGAGTTCCTCAAAGTAAGGCCACAGATCATCCCATCCAACTCATTTGCGGGCACATCCCCAGTAGGAGGTGTGCAGGAGGTGGCTGATAGATGTTTCTACCTCTCTATCCCTATCCCTTCCTCTCTGTAAAAAAAAATCAATAAAATATATTTTAAAAAAGAAGAAGAATACTAGCCCCAAACAGACTCCTCGGTCCTACTTGAAGTTTCTGAATCAGACTTTCTGGGGCTAGGGTGAAGGACTCTCTACTTTAACAAGTGCTACATGTGACTTAAGTTTTACTGCACACTGAGTATTGAAAAAAAACACACAAAGCAAAACAAAACTGCTGAACAGTTGGCAATGGAAGTCACTGAAAAAAAGAGTCTCCATACAATATGTACAGCAAGATGAGAAAACAGACATTTAAAACAAATAAGCTCTGGGGTCGCATCACAACCCTGTGATTATTAAAGTTTAAGACTCTTTCTTTTAGCAGGGGTGGAGAGCAATAACCATTTCATCAAAACCAGAATGATGAAAGCTATCTCAATCAAACTCATTCCAGCAGGTTCCATTTGGTCTAATTTCTCTGCAGATATTAATCATTGCCCAGTTCTGTGCAAATGACCTCTAATTCCATCACGACTCAGAACACAAAATGCTCATTCTGATTCTTCCTCTAGTGTGTTATTTTGACAATATAAATGAAAATAAATAAATTGAAACAGTGGGCCATCGAGATTGCAAGATCCAACAATATCAACACATTAAAGAGAGAAATGGTCCATGCTAAACCTATAACCCAGCATGCAAATTGGGAAAAAAAAACAAAAACCCAAAATACATTTATCTGCCACAGAGTCCTGGAGGGAAGGTGGGGAGAGGAAGTAACTACCTTCATTTTTCCTTTGAAAATTGCTATGTTAGGTGACGTTAGCTAAGAATTCCACCTAAAAGTTTACAGAAAGTCTTATTAATTCTACTGAAGGTCACCTAGAAGACCAAGGTTAGGTAGAGTCCACAGCATGACATTTCCCAGGGCGTGGCAGAAACACCAGCACCCAAGTAGAAACCACAGAGTTGGAAAGTTGAAATTGTAGTGAAGGAAAATGTATGAGAATCCAAGTCTGGCTCCCACTTTGGGAGCTGGCATTAAGCAATTTTGCAAAATGCCAGATATGCCTTTCATTTTCTCACTGGAGCATGTTTTGCTTGGCACAGACAAAGGATAATCAGAGAGGAATTTAAAACCCAGAGAAGCAAAAGTAATCCAGAAGCTCAATCAGTGGTAACTAAGAGGACCCAGAATGAACAACACACATCTGTGCCTCAGAATCACATCAGGCCAATCGAAAAGTGAAAAACACCATGGTGACTCCCCTCTATACAATATACCCCCTCCCCCCAATGAATTATTTAGAGGTAAACATAGCTATGGAGGAATAAAGAGTGAAGGGAACACTTGGGGATTTGTACATTGTTCCCCTTTTCTTTTAACTCACCATGCATGTGTTTCCAGTAAGGTAACTATGCCCACATACAAAGGACAACATCACGGCACATTCTGGCAGCCACTGCACTTTCTTGTTTTATGGCCAATCTCAGCGCCATTTCTTCCTAGCAGGGGGGAGAGCATTTAGCTTTCAGGATCTAACAGTTTAATTTTCCTGTTTTCCACTCTTTTTTGATACATGCAGATCACTCCCTTTTTGATGGTGGGTAAGAATACTTAATGAATATGTTTCTGTCTTCAGGGGAGCCACATACTAATAGGGACTGGCCTCCTCAATTTCTCTGGATTTTAGAATTGCAGGATTTCCCAGGAAAAAACTCAAATTTGGGCTCTACATATTGGACTCCTGATTCAATTGACCCACTGGAGGTTATTAGTTTCTTCATATCAGTAAGTTTTGGGCCTTGTCATAACCAATATTCAAGAAGCGAACCACATACATTGTTCTGTCCAGAATTGAGCTAAAAGTTCTTAAAACAATTTTCAGTTAAGAAACAGGCCTGAATCACAGTGATTACCAGGGCTACTAGAAAATTGAATCTTATAACTCACTTACTCAGAACTCATGTCCAGTGTTGCAGAATGCACAGACATCACTTGACAAATCCACTCTAACCAGATCTGAAGATTTCCATTTACTCGGTACCTCCTTGGAGATTTTCCCTGACCACTACTACATCCATCTCTCTACCATCTCTCATCCATCTCAAGAGTCAAGCATATGTTGTCTTAGTTATTTGGACTATATGGGTAGGCATCAGTCTAGAGCTGACCCAGAAGAAATGTTGTTTTCTAAAATAAATTTACTAACATCCCTTTTGTTCACTGGGGTATAAAGAGTGTCTAAGCAGAAAAGAAAAACAAAACGAAACACTTCATGACAGGTCAATGGACAGAAATAATGCCATGGACACTTTCTTTGAAGTGCTTAACATACTATTCAAAGTATGTAGTCAAAGTATGACTACCATCATGCTAGTTCTCCAATCCTTGCTCATATGTGTCTATCTGGATGCCATCATAAGCAGTCCTGAAATTTAAGAAAATTGGGACTTTGGCCATTTTATCTAAGCTCTGATTCTTTGAAAGCATTTCCAATAGGATCATAAGAGTCATTTGACCTAAGTAAGTTTGAAGTTATCTTCATTCAATTCAACTTGTTCTCCACCTATTAAGTTCTGTGACTCTTTGAAGGATCTTCTATTATTAGCAGGATGATATTTTGATGTGGTAAGAAATATTGAAAAGAATGAAGATATATTGGTAGGCTTTACAAAGCTATGTTGTAGTTAAGATAAAATGCATGCTACTATATAAATACATAAAAGAAAAGCAATTAAACTAATAAATTATAATTTTCTTGATAACTCCCCAATAAACTTTCTTTTTCAGTTAAGTAACACTTTAAACTCTATTCTAATCACCACAACAAGGAAACATTGGCTGAGTCTGTCGCACTGGCATAAAGGAAAAAATTATAAAAATTCAGAAAGCTATCCATATACTAATGGACACTAATAACAGTAATTAAGACAGGATCTCTTACAGAACAAAGATGCATCAGTGAAATATTTCAAAAAGAAGCAAGTGGTCAGTATGCTCCCTCCCACAGACACCATCCAGTTGCCTTTATTACCTGTGCTGATACATATAGATACACACAAACACACAATAAAAAATTAGGAGTACTTGGCACAAAAATAATGATCGACAAATTATTTTTCAGTTCCACTGAAATGCATGAGAAATGCTAAAAAAAAAACACCTGGACTCTTAATCTTCATTTACCACAAGTGTATGAAAGAGCTATTGGTACATTAATAGAATACAGTCACAGGGCTGGGTGGCTAGTGACAGTTTCTTTTTGGCTGTGTCTACAAAGGTCAAGGATGTAATCAAGAAAGATAGTTAGAAAGCCAAAACCTCCATTTTGGAGCTCCAGTTGTCTAGTTGGGTTGTTCAGATCTGAGAGAAATGACAGCCAGTCCTAGTATGAACACAGCCAAATCCCAAAGGCAAACACAACCGGCTACCAGAAAGTGACCATGTATCACTGTAGGTGTGAAAAGCTATGAGTAATTATTAGGAGGTGTTTAGAATAAAATTCCCTCAGAAATTAAAAGCTGGACCCTGGTTCAACTGTGAACTGTGTGGTGTTCTTACTTCCATGACCACGGGGGAAGGCAGAGAATTCAATGTGGATTCTATGGAAAGGCCACACCATAGAGCATGGGCAGTAAGAACTTGGAAAGCATGGAGAGCAGAGAAGGCTGAGTGTGGGGCCATTTATGAGTGATTTTTGTGGATATGCATGTTTGTTTAAAGTCAAAAAATGTCTGACTAGCTCTTCTCACCCTCTCTGATTGCAGAGAAAGAGCAACCCAGTAAAATGGAGCCTGAGGGTGTTAATTTCAGGGGGAAAAAAAAAAAAAGGAAGACAGTTTCCTGATGATGAGGGTTATTTGACATTAGAAAGTGTTGCCAAGAGAGGCTGGGAAATCTTCCCAGAAGCGTTTTAAGAAAACAGCAGAGGCTCTCTGCCGGAGCGAGTACTGTGAGAGCAGGCAACCCCAGGGCTGTCCAGGACCTGGGGTCACGTGCACTGTGTGTGTACACATTTCATTGTACTTGTGTCCCACAAATCTTCCTGCATGCGGAGTCGATATAAACTGGCACATAATAGATTTGAGTGAAAAGTCATATAAATCTGCCACCCCCCCCTCCCCTTTCCCCATAAACAAACAGAAAATAAAAATGGAAAAAAAAATGCCATTCAGCCAGATGTCTTTCTACCATATTCTGGTTCACAGGAGGGAGGTAGAAGATGGGAGAAAAACCAGTTTGGGATAAATGACTCTCAAGGCCTCTGAGCTCCTCTCTCAGAGCTGGCTCTCCTTATATCTAAGGTACTCAGCATTTGGGACCGCGTTACCAAGCTAACACATAAGGTTTTCTTATACTCCCCCAGCTGGAAAGAAATCTACCCTGTGGATGTGCGTGTTAAGGTGAGTTAGGTAAATAGGCAGTAGTATATCGATGGGCGTTGTGTTCTAACAAATGTGTACTGGTTGTTTTTCTTAGCGAATCTGAGTTTCTTCTAGGAGGTCAATGGCAAAAGGCTCAGCGTCCGGGTCTCCTCCCACGCCCGCCCTGCCCTATAGACGGTACTTCCGTAACAGTTCCGATTGCCAAGGGTGTTTCCTCTCGGGGAAGCGGTCTGGAATTTTGATCTTGAGGAAATCCTGGATGCATTTCTCCAGCTCTTCCTCGATTGAGAGCTTTTCCTTAACAGCTTTTTTTTTGCTGCTCATGTTCGACTCCCTGGAGCCCGAAGTCAGAGTCCGGAGCAGGTCGCTCTTCCTCCGCATCTCCGACTGCTGGATCAGCTGCACCGGGCCCTTCTTGATGGGACGGTCCAGAGTCTGGATGTTGGTCTGGCGTGTCACGGGCCCGCAGATGACCGTCTCCTGGGGAGAGCTGCCCTCGGACTGGCTGTCACAGCTGGAGGTGGAGAGGTCATTGCAAGACGTGCCGCTCTCCCCTTCTTTGTCACCCTTGCCGTTCCTGCAGCAGCAATCGCAGTGCGAGGATGACCACCTAGAAGGCTCACCTGCAAGGAAGCACAGGGCCCAAGTGATTAATGCCTAGAGTAGCAGCGTAGCCCTAAACACACTCTCCCTCTCCCTCTCTCTCTCTCTCTCTCACACACACACACACACACACACACACACACACACACATACAATCATGTGTTTAGAAGTGGTGCGGCACGGTGGGCCACTCAGGATGGGCTGCAACAATACACCCAAAAGCCAGGTCTGTGAAGGGAAAGGTTAATAATGGCCTGCTGCCTGCTGTGGAAGAGGAAATACAGTATAATTACTGCTCACGTCCACAGCATTGCAGTCAGATAGCCCTGGGTAAGGCTACTCGGCTATAGCATTTACTAAGCTGGCAGACCTGTTAAATTCGCAAAGCTTCAGTTTCCTCATCTGTTCGATGAAGATGATTTTCCTACTATCTGGAGTTGTAGGGAGGATTTAGATAAGTCAAATGATGTTCTGAATACAGTATGTGGTATACAGCAAACATGCAATCAATGCTAGTTGGTTTTACTGTGGCTGATGTTAAATCCTAATTCAAAGCTCCACATGAGAGCTGTCTATGAGTGGAATGACAGCTGTCAGTCAGGGAGGACTTCCTTTGTGCCAGCCCCCACATAAGCTCTGTGCCCTCATCAACTCTTCAGACCCTCGTGATAACTCTGTAAACCTAGTAGCTCCATACAAGAAAACTAATGCCCTGAGGGTTTAAACAACTTCCCACAGTTTGCACAATTAGTAGGTGGCAGGGCTAGTATTCAAATATAGATCTCCCAAATACCATATTGCAAATAACTAGCCTTTTTTTTTCTTTAATTTGCCTGTCTGTAAAATACCTGATTCTCCTTCCAAACAATGTTCAAGGTTTAACTTCACACTGAAGTCCTTGTTTACCCTCTCTCCAGAAGTATTTGTCAACGTTTTCTCTGAATTATGGTTTATATTTGTGTCTCTATTTTTGCCCTTAACACATTCATTAGAATTAATTTTCACTTTCTGCATGTAGGCTCCTATATCATAAGCACTCTTAGGTGGGTACAGTGAAGTGTCCATTGTTGTAAACCTAAGGAACAGCGTAGAAATTCAATAAAAGATTGTATCTACATAGTAACTTTAAAGAACCTGGATCTAGCCATACATGAAGCTAGTCCCACAGGTGGACTTTTCATTCAAGCCAGTGTGAGTCCTTCTCTCCCTATTCCCCTGAATCTCAGCACTGAATTTGGAAATGTGAAGGCTGAGCCATTTTTCAGATACACAGTTGGTAGTTCCTGAACCAGAAAACTCAAGATTATGGCACACGGCAATTTCCTAAACATATCAGTAACTGCCTCCAGCCTCGAACTCTAAACAGCCAGTCTTCTTGGAGTCATGAACCGTTACTATTGCTGATCATATATTATGCACTGGGCACTTCATATAGTTCATTGCACTTACGCCATAAAAAAAAACAAAGGGCAGCAAAGGCCTTTTCTGATACTAATATTGGGGACAAGGATAATGTGGCAACTTGATGCGTTTTATAGGAGACCTAATTTTGATGGGCACCATATCTTATTCTCATATATAACAGGTTACTCTGTGATAAGATTCCACTTCATTGCCATTTTCAAATATGGTCAAAGTAGAGGAAACCTAAAATGGAAATTATAAGGCAAGTTATATCCTGTCTTCTGGAACAATGCCTGTCCTCTGCATACCTAAATAATTTAACTATTTACAGCAATGCATGTTGATTTCATTTTCCTGAGGAAGTAAAACAAAAAAAGCCCCATAATCACAACTCTAAGAGTCTTTCTACTGTGAACTCGCTCTTTCAAACCACTTTTTAAAATGTGACTGAGTAATCCTTGTATTGACTAGTGTATACCCATTAAATGAACTGCAACAATCCAATTAGCATAAGGAATGGCGCCAGCACAAAAGTCCTAGTTGTCCTGGGCTATTACAAATAAATGCCTTCCATGCAGCAGAGAGCATCCCACATATACGCGCCGGTGACATGGGGTCTGCCAGCGGGGATTCTGACATTGTCTCTCTCCTCAGAGAGGGAATCTGCCTCTGCCCCTGCCTCTCTAAACCTGGGCATCCCAGACTGACATTACCCAATGGAGACATGGCTCCAATGATTTGGGTCAAGAACAAGTAATCACATCAATCCAGAGTTGATCTACTTTGATCCCTTTTGAGAAAAGTTCAGAAATTGAACTTAACCTTGAAAAAAAAGAAAGGAAGGGAGGAAGGAAAAAAAGGAGAGAAAGAGAGAAGAGGGAGAGAGGCAAGACATAAAAGAGCAGAAATAGATGCTGTGATATGCCTGCCTGTTATGTTAGAACAAGAAGACAAACTATTTTGAACATAAACCTGCTGAACCAATAGAAAAGCAAGCCCTGGGTTTTTCCACCCCCAGAGATGCCTACCCCATGGAAATGCCATTCTGGGCAGTGGACTAGGAGCAGAACCTGAAGCTCTCCTAAAAGCCGCTGGACAACACAAATGCCCTCCTGTGAGGGAACTCTGTGTGTTCCCGTGGGAAACTGCACGCAGCCCTCCAGTGTGCCCAAGCCAGGAGCCTGGCACCGATGCAGCTCCTTCTGCCTGAACAGCTGAGATGGTCATGGATTTAAATGTCAACTGGGATCCTCCAGCTTCCAGGCAACTGGAAGTATTACTTTCCACTTATCTAGGCACCAGCACTATTAAAGGGAAATTGAACAACTTCATTTTAGTGAAGCCTGTTAAAGCACCACATGCTTCAATATTTTATGAGAACATTTGAATGTTTTAGCGTTTTGGCAAGATAATTCATAGGATGGCTTCTGGAGTCTATATATTATGTTGAAATCAAGGAAGAAGATAGGATTAATATGTCTGGCTGGAGGTGCTGTGTGTGAGTTATAGTGAAATTTGAAAAAGAAAAAGAAAAGAAGAAGAACTGTGAGGAGATAACTACCTATATCTTTTCTGGAAGCACTGTCTGACTATCCTCTTACCAAAAACTTAACCACGAGCTGGGGTTTTAACTGGAACGTAGAAATACCATGCCTGTGGGTGCTGGACACTCCGTCCCTACAGTCCCGCTAACATTGCTCACTGGTCCTGGAAGGTGTGGAAGTTGCAACACACTTTTACTCCCAATTTGCTGAGGTTTCAACACTGACTATAATAACTCTCTCCATTTGAGGAGAAAATAGAATACAGTTGATCAGCCAGATGTAGGGAGAGCACCATTTCATTCCAAGAAAAGTCTGATTTATTAATATCAAGAAAGCAAATAATTTATTGCCTTTTGGTATTTATTAAGTAGTTGCTCATCAAAAGAACTCATAGTTCCACCTTATTTGAAAACAAACTACTGCTGAATCTGTTGCTATCTGGCACACGATTTCCTTAAATGCTTGACGAATCAATGAATGAATGAATGAATGAATGAGCCAAACACAGATGTTGATTTGCATCAAGTTGATAACAGAGCAGGGCAGAGTTCAGGCTTCAGAGTTAGGACTCACAATTTGTTATCTTTGATAAACTACTCAGTTTCCTCATCTGAAAAATAAGATTAACAGTATTTTCCTCATAAGGAGTTTTAGAAAAATGAGATGAGATAGTTAATGTGAAGGTGTTTCCAAAAAGCATTCCATTCTTTCATCTCTATTTGTTCTACCATAAGCCAGACACTGCTCTACATAAAACAAATCAGGAGCTTTTAGATATAATTATTATGTTTTCACAACCAACTCTTAGTTCTGGTTGGAGCATCGTGTTGGGAAAACCAGTGATGGGCATTTAGTAATATCTGACTTTGGTAGGGGAGTGAGATTAACCACATGTAGGTACAGTTTTGGCACACAGTGTGTGATAGGGGGCAGTTTTGAAGGAAGATTCCTTTTCAGGACAGTGTTCACAAGTTCACAAACAGATGATTCTTCCAGAATAAAATTTTCCTTGAAGACACTTCAATTTGAACCCAGAGCCCAGAGAAATTTGTAGTTTGGGTTAAATGGGGAAGGACAGGAAACCCAATTGCCCCAAGTCATTAACGCCCAAATCTTCCAACATTTTAAAACTTGGAAAAACTAAGGACCAATCAAGCAGACTATATGATTGGACTTGGCCCCTTTCCATGATCTCAACTATGGGCATCCTTTCTGATAAAGAAAAAATAAAAGAGGGAGGATGACAGAATATTTCTTCCCTATAAAAAATGCAAACCGAGCTGAGCGAAACATGACTTAGAAACTCACTAAGTGCTTATGCATTTTTAAAAGAGGCAGCTCTGCAATCTCCCCACACCTCAAACTCCCCACCTGCTAATGGCTGGGAACACAATGTGCATCCTTTACAGCGACATTTGGGAAAACTGCTCTCCCTGTCTCCTCTGTCAATGATGTAGGAGCCTGCCCGTCTGGGAGCGAGGTGGCCAGATTTAATTTATTGGGGCTGCTAAAAGACTTTCTTAGTATCCCAGCTGAAAAGTCAATAATGGCCAAATTGATGTTTTTATAATGCTGCTAACGTTGGGAAAGATAATGCAGAGTGCAGGCAGGCTGTGCAAGCTTCTGAGAAAAACTAATCTTCAAGCTTGACAATTGTCATTCCTTGCTTGTGGTTGACCTTTTCCCCACATGGACATTTGGCTTTGGATGGGCCCGGCTGAGGCTCCTCATTAAGAGGAGGCATGTTTGGGTAAGTTTGAGACAGTTAAACCATCCAAGCACCAGTAAGGGCCTCGGGTGGACACAGTGCCTGCTGGTGTTGCCATTTCTAAAGGGACCTGGCTCTGGGATTACAGAAAAAAAACAAACACACAAAAAACAAACAAACAAAAAAACAAAGTTGGAAACTGGGGCCAACTACTTCTGGGGTAAATAAGAGTTGGGTTGAAGCTGATGAGCCGAGAGCAGACAAGGAGTCTTCCTCTATCCCACTCCCTCATGGATAAAACCCACCAGGAAGCCACCTGACCAATGGAAAGTGTGGTTCGCTGAATCCCACCCCAGCAGTGCAGTAGACACGGATGGGAGGTGACAGCTTACTGACAGCACACTTACCCCGCCTGAGATGCAAAAGACAAGGAAGACACAACTCGACCTGCTGGAACTCATGCTCAAAAGGAGGATTTGGGGGACATAAACAAAAGAAAACCATCACCTCTTTCCTGCCCTCCCGCCCTCTTTTATACCTTAGGGCTTTGCATTTGTTCTTCTTTCTGCCAACAGCATTTATTCTTCTGATTTCCACCTCTTTAGCTCTTATTTATTTATTTATTTGTCTTCAACAACTGGCCTTCAAAGGCACTCTCTCAGAGGGGCCTTACTTATCTATTTCCAACCCCAATCAAGCCAGTCCCAACCTCTAGCCCATGTCTTTCTCAACCACCAAGTGTAACTATGGTTTATTTGTTTAGTGTCTGTTTCCACACTTGACTGTAAGTCCTGTGTTTGTCCCCTTCTGAATTCCATGCATATGCCAGGGGGCAAATAAATGCCAGGGTCCCAGGGCACATAGGCACTATCTTCAGGATAAATGAATGAGAGAGAAACAAATGCTGTGTAGAGCAGTGGATTTTGGTTTAGAGGGAGTGTGAAAGCATGCCCTGCCCACCGGGAAAGCCCAGCCAGGATGACTGTGCAGAGCAGCACTGTGAGCAGGCCAGACTGAATCATGCTATGAGACTTGGAAGAACCCCAGAGACTACTGAGCACCCTAGTTCACAATGAGGACAGAGAAAGGGGCCTAGGAGAGTGAGAGCCCACCTCTGGGTCTGCAGCCCTCTCTGGCACCATGCCAGGAGGACAGATGAGAAACTGCAGAGCCATGTGGGCAAAAGGTGGACAGATCAAACCCAACCAGAAAAGGTTTCATATATGAAAAGTCCAACATCTGGGGGAAATAAAAGTTCTCAGGAAGAGTCCACTGTGGAGGACAGTGAAGAGATAAACACAGGGCAGAGCAGTTTGGAGAAAGCAGATTCTGCCAATATGATGAGAGAGAGAGAGAGAGAGAGAGAGAGAGAGAGAGAGAGAGAGAGAGAGAACAAACGAACAAGTGGCCACAATGATGATAACACTGACCTGCATTTGCATTCACAGGATGCTGACAGAGGACTGGGAATTTTATCTGCATCATCTTATTAAACTTTCATAACCAGTAAGAAATTACAACACCTAATTCCTACCTCCTTGGGTGAATAGAAGCCTAGAGAGGCCCAAATTTCCCTGGATGCCAGGCAGACTGACATTCCATTAGAGATAACTCAGAATCAACATCTAAAAGGCCTTCCTTTAAACAGCATAAGCCCATAAAGGAAGAATAAGCCTGGCATCTCAGCGTGAATTAAAGTGCTTGGGCCTGACAGAGAAAGCCAGAGAACTCACATCAGTGGCCACAGCCTAGCAAATGACATCAATGAAGTATGATTAACTTAACAATGTGTCATGTGTCTGCTAAGTGCTTTACAAACATTTTTCATTCTAACAGTAACACTCTAAGGCAGAATTTCTCAATGTTGGTGCAAGGACATTTGGGCTGAGGAATCCTTTGTGGTGGGGACTGTCCTGTGCTTTGTAGAATGTGTAGCAGTGACCCTGGCTTCTAGCCAAGTATAGCACCTCCCCTCCTCCAACAAGGCAACTAAAACTGTCTCTGGATATTGCCAAATGTACCTGGCGGCAACACTGCCTCTAGTTGAGAACCACTACTCTAAAGTAAATATTATTCCTATTTTGCTGATGAGGAAATTAAATTGCTTAATTTTTTTTACTTATTTGCCCACAAGCCACAAGATTAGTAAAAGATGAAATTAAGTTTGATTTTTGGCAGATCTGACCTCAGGATAAATGCCTGCTACATCACTCTCCTGTGATGTTCCAGGACAGTGATGCCTGTTTACAAGGAGCTTATCCGGCAGAGACTCACCATTCCATTCATGCTAAGTTTCATAAAAAGGCCAGTGAAAGGAGATAGAGGAAACTGAGTTGCCCTTTCACTTTTTATAAAATACAAAGAATGCCTCACTTTCACCGGGCTATATTCAGATGATAACATACTAGATTTCCAAAATTTAGCAGCTCTGCCTGGATCTCTGCTAACTGGTCACTAACAAATTACTATTCTTTTTCATTAGGTTTTTCAAAATGAGACAAAGGTGACTCTAATTGAGGATGTTTGCCACGTAGCCACAACCTCTATGAATACCACTTGGTAATAGTAGGCAGCTTTAAATGGAGTGTTTAGGTGTTGTTCTTCAGTTGCCTTGCATAATCTCATTTGAGATTTACAGCATCCCTACAAAGTGATTCTACTGTCATTCACATTTTACAGAAGAGCAAACTAAGGAATAGAGAGGTTAAGGGAGGGGCCAGCTGTGATGCAAACTGGGGCAGTTGACCCCAGAATTTCCACAAGTCGGACAGTCTGCCTATTGCTTCAAAAGTTGAGGTTTAGAAGCAAAGAAACAAGAATAGGAATCAGATCTGTGGATGATTTTCAATTTCTTCACCAGAAAGTGTTAGAAATAACAATACTTCTCAGGTAAGAAGATGAGAATTAAATTATATTGATCCCCAGCATGGTCCAAGTTCCTAGAATACATCCAATACCATTGAATAATGGTTTTTAAAAAACAATGATTACTTTTGATATCCAAATTACAACATTAATATTAATCACATGGTGTAAAATGTTTATAAGGCAATTGCAATATGGGTGGTTCTTTGTTTTTTTTGCTTTTCTTTCAATAGAGAATCAACCCAAAGCCCACCTTCATATTACTTAACCAATATCTCCACTTTCTACTCTCATGGGCTGTCTACCAAAGAATTGATCCCATTTGCATAGATTGATAATATTTTGGAAAACATCACTGATGTACAAATCAATTAATATAAAGTGCTCCAAAAATGTTTTCCCACACTTTGAATAATTGTAAAGGCAGTGTTTATTAAAATATATTTCATTTTCAAAATTGAGTTTTCAAACTGCTATAGTGTGCATACATTTTTGGAGGAGCATCTTGTACAGTATATGTCTTCCTCCTCCTGGCTCAGGCACAAGTATTGCCATACTGAACCAGCAATGATTTTAAGAGCAACAAAAATGACTCAAACAGGGACAAACTATGCACTGTTATGATAGTTCATCATTATATCCCTTATATATGATTTACCTTCTTCTGTTAAATCCCATTAACTACACATAAATGCACAAACTCATAAGAATGCCCAACTCACCCTTCTCTTAGAGGGAGAAATATCCTTCACTGTGAAGACCACCATTACACCTCCAAGGTTAATTCACTGGACACAGTCATTCAGATTGGTTGACAGACAGATGTATCCAATATGAAATGAAAGCAAAGGGGCACTAGCAGCAGAAATTAGCACTAGCTATTTCCAGACCCCAGGCGATGGAAAACAAAAGCATGGTCCCTGTGATAACTATGGGGAAGTTAAATTGGGAGATATTTGAGTTCTACATATTTTGGTCTCTGGTTATTAAATATATCCTTCTCTCTGCATTGGTAAGACCACCAGTAACACACTCTTCATTGTTAACATTTGGAAACAGATAGGAATGAGCTTTTATCAAAAAGAACTAAAAGGAGTGATACAGGGTCAATTTCATTCTTCTGCATGTGGTTATCCAGGTTCCCCAACATCATTTACTGAAGAGACTATCCTTTCCCCATTGAGTATTGTTGGCTCCCTTGTTAACTGTTAATTGGCCATATACACAAAGGTTTATTTCTGTGCTCTTCATTCTGACCTTGGCCTACATGCCCATTTTCATGCCAGTACCATAATGTTTTGATTACTATCACTTTGTAGTATAGTTTGAAGTTAGGGTGCCTTTAGTTTTGTTCTTACTCAGGAATGCTTTGGCTATTCAGGGTCTTTTGTGGTTCCATATAAATTTTAGGATTTTTTTTCCTATTTCTGTGAAAAATAACATTGGCATTTTAATATAGATTATATTCATTTAAAACGTATTAAAGTCTTAAACATACCCGAAATTGTAAAAGTCCCAGAAGAAAACATAGGGGGGATCTCCTTGACAATTGGTCTTAGCAACAATTTTTAGATATGACATCAAAAGCACAAGAAACAAAAACAAAAATCAATGAATTGGAACTACATATAACTAAAAAGCTTTTAAATAGCAAATAAATACAGAAAGAAAGAAAGAAAGAAAGAAAGAAAGAAATAACAAAATGAAAAAGCAACCTACAGAATGAGAGAAGATATTTGCAAATCAGGTATCTGATAAGGGATTAATACTCAAAATATATAAAGAACTTAGTATATAACTCAACAGCAAATAAAACAAGACAAAACAAAAAACTGGTTTAAAAGTGGGAAGACGAAGTGAATATACACTTTGTCTAGAAAAGACATATAAGTAGGTAATATGTACCTAAAAAGGTTCCAGGAGGAGGAAGAGTTTATGGAGGGAATGAATTTTATGAAGAAAATAAATTAATATTGGGAATTCTATATGCTTATAGACTATCCTAATTCATAAACCTTGTCTTTCTCCTCATCAACACTATTCCAAATTCCTTTTTTCTACACTTCTCCTCTAATTCTATAAAAATAGCTTTGTTTCAATAATTCTATGTGACATTCATGCACTCATACAATTGCATAGAGTGGCACAGCACAAAACATAAAACTGACCTTAGCAAAATGAATACAGAATGCCTTAAAATTTTTCATAAACAGCTTTATATACTCCTGTTGCTCATTTTGTCTTTCATTAAATTATGTTTTTGAAAAATAAGTTGCCATTTGAACGAGTCATTGGCTGAAAATGATACTCATTCCACTTTGACAAGGACTTGAGAAGAGTCATGACTTAGTAGGGGAGAAGAAATTATAAAATCTAGCATTTGTACAGTACTTAATAGACTATAGAACCATCTCCATTCATTATGCCTCATTTGATCCTCCCACTTATTTACTCAGCTCTAAAATAATATTTGATTGCTCTCTGCTTGATACTCTCTAGGCAATGGTTACATTGCTGACCACAGGGATCTTACATTCCAGTAAAAAAGGTAAACAATAAACAAGTAAAAGATAATAATGTTTTAGGTAGTAATGATGATTGCAAAGAAAATAAAACAGGATGATATGATGGAGTGAGCTGTGGTGAGAAGGTTGCAATGAATAGATAGAGTGGTCACATAGCACTTCTAAAGACATTGACATTTGAGTAAGTATCTGATATCCAAAAGGAGCCAGCTTGGGAAGATCAGGAAGAAGCCATTACAAGCAACAGAAACATCACATGCAAATGCCCTGATGTGGGAATAATACGGCATGTGCAAGGAACAGAATGAAGAACTTTATGGCTTGAATGTGCTAAGGGAGGAGGAATGGCAGATGATGATGTTGGAGAGAGAAGCAGGAGCCAAATCGTATAGGGCCTCAATGGCTACTACACTCAGGGGTTGTTTTTATACCGGGGCATTAAGAAGGATGATTTTAACGGGGCATTACATGGCTTAATTAGTCTTTATTGCAAGCTTACTCTGGCTGTTCTCAGAAAACAGATTATACATGAGGGAGAATAGAAACAGGGAGCCCAGTTAGGAAGCTACCCCAGCATCAGGCAGGAGATGATGGGAATTTCTAGGAGTGGAGATGGAGAGCAGGGGCTCTGAGGGAGATTTCCTTATTCTCAATTAACAAAAAAGAAAAGTGAGGCTCAGGAAAGCAAAAATATTAGTCTAAGCTCCGTATTAGAGATGATAATTTTTCTGTTTATAAGTCCAGTTCTTTCCCATTATGCCATGGTTATGTCAATGATTAAGGCATCGGAAAATACTATTTTTTTTTCAAATCCTCAACAGTCCAACAGTTTTTGACAGAAGATGCTCTCCCTGTTTCTGGTTCTATCCTGTGCATCAGAACTCTTTCTTGGTTAGTCCTTCTGCTGATCTGCACCTGCTGGGGTTTTGTGACTTACTTCACAAAGTAGGGGCCTGGAATTGAATTCTACAATCAGGAATCATTATATTGTTTGTAAACAATGACAGATGATGATAAATATGCATTCTGGTTAATTACAGCCTTCCCATGTGCCGATTCACTCTCCCATCTCTATCATCCTGTCACATCTCAATACCTGACTGTGTGTTCTCTACAACAGCGAGAGAACCTAATGGCACACACATTGAAATGAAGATGCTAGCTCTGTATTCTGTTGGGTTCTTAAGAACAGGACCCCAACCTAAAGTTCAAACACTATTAAAAATTAACAGGCTTGCAGTATGTTCAGCCTATGTCATTCATTTGATTTATACATTAAGTTTTTATTCAAGGGACAGAGTTTCTAATAGAGTTTCATTATAGCCCAGGCCCTAAAGCTGAATTAGTAAAAACAGAGTAACTCATGTTTGGTTTATTGTGTTTCTCAACTTTTCTAATACCATGACCCTTTAATACAGTTCCTCATGTTGTGGTGACCCCCAACCATAAAATTATTTTTGTTGCTACTTCATAGCAACTGTAATTTTGCTACTGTTAATGCATCCTAATGTAAATATCTGCTAGCAGGGTCAGTTAAGACCACCGGAAAACACAGATATTTACATTATGATTTATAACAGAAGCAAAATTACAGTTATGAAGTAGCAACGAAAATAATTTTATGGTTGGGGGTCACCACAAGATGAGAAACTATATTAAAAGGTCGCGGCATTAGAAAGGTTGAGAACCACAATAAACCAAACATGACTTACTCTGTTTTTACTAATTTAGCTGTTGAGAACCACTGGTTAGGACCTAAGGAATTGGGCCTCTCTCTCTCTCTCCCTCCTTCTCCCTCTCTCTTATCCTGTTCCCCTCACTCTCCCTCCTCCTCCCCACCCTCTCCCTCACCCTCTCTCTCCCTCTTCACCCTCACCTCCCTCCCCCTTTGCTCTCCCCCCTTCTCCTCCCTTTCCCTCTCCCTCTCAACAACATGATGAAGAATTTGCTTTATGTTCCATGACAGAATTATGCTAGACTAGTGGTCGGCAAACTCAGTCAGAAGAGCCAAATAGCAACAGTACAACGATTGAAATTTTTTTTGACAGCCAAATTTTTTAAACTTAAACTTCTTCTAACACCATTTCTTCAAATTAGACTCACCCAAGCGGTGGTATTTTGTGGAAGAGCCACAAAACCGCATGTAGCTCACGAGCCGCAGTTTGCCAACCACAATGCTAGACTAATACTCCTCAGGACATCTTTGAGGGTGAAAGGAATAATGTGTCTAAGTGTGGAAAGTGTACATCTTTCTACTCACTCTGTCCCATGGGAAAATATACAGAACCAGCTAAGGGCTTAGATGAGAGATAAGAGGAAAATATTCATCCCTAGTACCAAAGAGAATGGACCAAGAGAAATTAATGTGCTGCAACTCATGCAGTTTCCCTTGCTCCTTCCCTTCCGAATATCCACACTGATAAGGGAGCTGTCTGGGGTCCTTCTAAAAGTTAATGAGCAAAGATGCTCAACAAAAGTTTCTCAGAATACCTGCTTCCAAGCCAGGGCACTGAGGTGAGGACACCCCAGGAAGTGCAATGCTTCTATGTCCGAGTACAAAGCCCCTCAAACTCACTTTGAAAATTTGCTTAGAATCAAAATAAATCAAACTGAAAGACTTAATTATGAAATCCCAGAGCTGGCCATGAAGATAATAAAGTGCCCAAGTTTCTGTTTCAATAGATGTGTTAATATTTTAGCAGCTCTTAACTGCCTGTGTTCTATTTCACAATTTGTGATTAAAGTTTGATTTTAATAGAGCTTCTAAAAAAAAAAAAAGCAAGATTGAGGTTTCAGTTCCTTCTTATTGTACTGGTTGGTCTGTCCTTTCTACCATGTAATTAGTATCTCCCCCTTAGCCATTCTCTCTCGGTGGGCAGAACCAGCACAGTCACAGCTGAGTTCCCTGGGTGACCCGATCCATACCCTACAAAACCAGTCAGCCTCGCAAGCAGCCCTTTCCTGTCCCCTGTGCCATCTACCCCAGGCAAAGTAAAATTTAAATACACTTAATTTAATTTTTTAAAATATTTTATTGATTTTTTTACAGAGAGGAAGGGAGAAGAATAGAGAGTCAGAAACATCGATGAGAGAGAGACATCCATCAGCCGCCTCCTGCACACCCCCCACTGGGGATGTGCCCGCAACCAGAATACATGCCCCTGACCAGAATCGAACCTGGGATGCTTCAGTCCGCAGGCTGATGCTCTATCCACTGAGCCAAACCGGTTTCGGCTACACTTAATTTAATTTTAATAAATTGACTATTCTGCTCAAAAACTTTTCTTTCCTTTAAATGGGTGTTGTAACTTGAGACCTCCCCAGAATTGAGTGAAAGGAAACAGCAGAGACTCTTTAGTTTCTGCTACTCAGATGAAAAATATATAAAGAGTAACAGAGTCTACTACAGGCCCCTCAAATAGTCTTGAAAAAGGCAACCTTTACTATATCAGAGGAAAACCCTCTAACTGCACTAAACTTCTTTCAATGTATATGCACATATAGATATTATAAGAAAATGAAAAAATATTATATTAAAACGATGAAAGAAAACCACCTGTAATTCCACCACAAGGTAATTATTTTTACTATTTTGGTGTGAATGATTCCAGACTCTAGACCATCATCTTTCCAAATGATAAAGATGAACCTATGACATTGTTTTAATAGCCTCACAGTGTTCACTGGTTGTACCAAAAGTTTATCTTATTTCAAACTATGATGAGTTGTTTGGTGTCTACTGGGACCTAATGTGATACCATAGAAGCCATTAGGAAGAAGTGGTTTCTCATTTTTCCTAAGAGTGGAAGCTTTAAGAAAAGGAGATTTGATTAAGAGAATATGGGGACAAATCAGAATCTTTAATCCAGGGTTTAGCCTTTGGGAATCATGATTTAATCTAAAACAGGAAGGCTTCTTAGAGCTGTCATTTAAAAAATACGCTTGCTCTTGTCTCTGATTCCGTTTTAATGCAACCGCTGATAAGAATCCACTCCTCAAAACATCCGAGCCAAACCAAGCATATTTTAAAGTGGCAGGTCTAATTTCTAACTTCAGCCTCAGCGTTATGAATATAAATCATCACCCAGAGGAGCAAATATTCTACAGAGGTCCTTGTCAGCAACTCATCCTTCTCAATAAACTTTCCAAAGACCAAACCTTAATCTCCAGAAATTCACAAAGATAACCAGAGATTGCTGAAGGCTCACCTTCAAGAACTGGCTCATATTCTCACACAGTTAACATTCTACTTGGAACAGTTAAGAAGGAAAAAAAAAACCCAAATCTATAACAAATTGGTTATTTCATTTGCTGTGTTTAAACCAGATACTTGTAATACTCTTGAGATCTGCTACCTACAATTATATGCTGATTACCAGGGAAGGAGTAATTCTAGGCAGAAAAAACATATATGCAAATGAACCAGAGAAACAATAAGGTAATGCATTTTAGGACTACAAACAGTTTGATATGACTGAAGCATAGTTTACTGGTGGGCTTGTCAGAGGACATCAACATGGAAAGATGAAGAAACAGACGAGAGCCAAACCAGATTGTAAAGAGCTGAATTTACCAGACATTTAACCAAGGCTCAAAAATGTGTGAATAATGTACTCATAGGCCACATCTTTATGAGAAACAACTCTGCAATGAATTAATTGCAAAATATACATAAAAGTAATGGAACGAGTTGGCTTGCTACTTTTTGGAAGATATCTATAAAAATATCTTTTGTTTCAAAAAAGTAAACATAAATATTAATTTTGTTTCCCAGTGTCACCTATGTGAAGTAGTTGGCAGAGTGGGATTTGGACCCAGTCCTGAGAGGAAAATCTAGGTCTCCTGACCCAAAGATCAATTTTCTTCCCATGATGCCATTTCCCTAGGCCATAAACAATAACCTTTTAAAATGAGGACAAAGGATTTAAATAAAGTGCACAGTTTTCATATGGTTTTTAAAAATTAAATCCCAAGAGGAAAATGTTCAACAGTAAGGCGGAGCAGTATCCTAATTGATGGCTGCTAGTCAGTTCCACATCAGGACTGCCTGTCCCAGAGTACAAACATTCAGGAAAGCCCTCCAGGGTTTTAGCTGTAGCCAACCAAGAGGAAGAAAAGAGCCACGACTCAGACAGCTGCTACTCTGTAGTCACATCTGCAGGACAGGTCAGCTGGTTAAAATCAAAGCGGCTTCCCTGGGGAGCTAGATAGAGTAGCTCTATAAAGATGCTCCTGCAAACACAGATGCTTCTTGCCTTTTGGCTGTGTGATTGGCTGAAAGCTATGTGCCAGAGAGTGGAATCAGAATGAAACTATAACACACACACCTCACAGACTACTCATGAGCATACAATAACACACAGCACCAGCCACAACCCAACAAATCACTTCCACTGATGCTGGCAAAAGAGTAGGTGAAGGGAACTCTCAGATACTACTAGCACAAGTGTAAATCAACTCAGCTGTTTTGAAAGACACTTGGCAATATTTGTCAAATCTAAATACGTACATAGATCCTCTGATCTAGCAATCCCATTTCTAATACTACGGAGGGGTATAATTACAAGACAGTTCTATATGTGAGTTCTATACATGAAATAATATTCATGATAAACTGGTGAAGGGAAAAGCAAATGAGGGATATTATCATGATAGATATATTAGATCAATAGACATGTAGATACATTAATCTGAAGTGACATTGCTATAAGCTCTTTCCATATATTAATTCATTTACCAGTAAACCTCACAACAAACCTAGGAAGAGGATACTATTGTTATCTTTGACTTACAGATAAAGAAATTAAGCTGGTTACAGAGGGTAATATATATTAACCAAAGTTTGGGTCTGTTCAGTAGGATGGAGAGAGTAAGGGGCCAACTATTAGTTTTTCCTTTATACAGTTCTATATGATTTTATTTCTCTTCAATGAACTATCATTTTTAGAAAGCTAAAATAAAGAAGAAAGGGAAAAAAACACTATGAAAATCTGTTTAAGAACTCCCAAACACTATAACCCCACGAATTCTCTTAGCCTGCCCTCAGGCCTCCCTCCTAACCCCCACACCCCCACAGTGTATTTCTCTGTTCTGTCTTTGCGTGCTTCCCTGTCCCACTTTGAAAGAACAGGATGAACCTGGCTCCCCCTGTTACCCAGAGAGATGGTCCCACCAGCCTTCATCATGAGGAACTGTGTACTGATATTTAGACTAAAGGCTTCTTTGCTCAGCTGCATTCCACGATGTGGGCTACAGTAAAAATGCAGAACAAGATATTTTATATGATCCACTGAATAGTAACCACCACTATGATACAACTGTGTTATGACATGTGTTATAGGCACTTTTTAGGCTAATATTCTAATCACTTCAACTAGAATGAATAAGTTGGCTTTGGTGATTTTTTCAAAAGATGGTCCAGTTGCAATCAACATCCTACACCATATCCAAAAGGGTGCAATGTATAGCATTGCATCAAAACTTGGTTTGCATGGTTTAAATAAATGAGATGAAGCATGAGGCCAACAGGGCTTAATCTTTCCTCCCTCTGGCCTTTTTAAGAGGATTGACATAATTCATTTCAGTAATATTATTTCATGGGCTACACATCTTTCCCTCATGTAACATCTAGGTGCTGAATATTATGTTTATGAATATTATCATGTCCCTTGCGAAATACATTTAACTATCAGTTCCTCTGTCAATCATAAATACATAACTACTAATATCAAGTAACAGGAAGTCACTTATTAGCTAGGGAGTGGATTTCAGGTTTTAAAATAAGAGACAAAGATCATCCATAAAAGTAGAAGCTGCCCATATCGTGAGCATTCACTCTTTAAGGTTTATTTTGTCCAAACAGAGAACATTTCTTTAACAACCCCAGTGATAAGCTGACTGTCACAGGTGAATAACCTCCCAGCTAAACAAACAGGCTCAGTGGACGGCTTTGTTTCATTGAAGAAAGCAACTAGGTTTTAGTGTGATGGAAAGTGGGAAACAATTTCACAGATTAGTAGAGCTGAGGACTCTGTGTGCCGGTGATGGTGTGTGCCAAGAACCACTTTCCCCATTTTTTCTGGGCCAGCATATCAGCACATGACAGCATGCATGACATAGAGGCAGTCGCTTCCACTGACAGGTTCTTCACAAGGATCACACCTATTAACCCACACGTCCACTCTGTTTGTCATAAGCAAACGGCGTGATGTAGTATGTAGAGCAGGAAAGACAAAGTTTTAAGAACTTCAGACAGCCGAAACCAGTTTGGCTCAGTGGATAGCGCTGGCCTGTGGACTGGGGGGTCCCGGGTTAGATTCTGGTCAAGGGCATATATTCTGGTTGCGAGCACATCCCCAGTGTGAGGCGTGCAGGAGGCGGCTGATCAATGTCTCTCATCGATGTTTCTGATTCTCTATCCTTTTCCCTTCCTCTCTGTAAGAAAACAATAAAATACATTTTTTTTTTTAAAAAAAAGAACTTCAGACAGCATTGTTGTAGATATGCTAACTCTCCTGGGCACATGGGCAGAACAGGGGGTATGAAAAAGCAGGAGGAAAAGGAGGATATCATAGCCCACCTAGGAAATCAGGAAAGCTGGATGCTACTTCATAAGTTAATTTTCTACTTATTTTAAAATGTCAAATATATAATCATGATAGAACTAGAAAACAAGTGGTCTAGAACCTACATTTGGCCTGCAAGCATATTTTTTTAGCTGACATTTCAAAATAAAGAAGCAATTAAAAAGCCATAGCTGATTTTTAAAAATTAGATGTTACATACAAATCTAGAGTCCCAATTTGTCTTGAAAACTTAGAAAATCTAGTGCCTCTGGACCACTACCTTCCATGTAGCAGTTACAACACCCCCTATTGCTTTTCAACACCAGGGATGAACATAGTTTGCACTTTATCACTGCACTTGACCTCTCCTATCTAATAAAAGAGTAATATGCAAATTGACCATACCACTGCTATACTCACCAGCCATGCCCACCAGCCAATCAGAGTGAGTATGCAAATTAACCCAACCAAGATGGCTGCAGCCACAGAGAGCGCAGGAAAGAGGCCTGGGTTGCCCCTGGCGATGGAAGAAGCCAAGCTTTCTGCAAAGCCTGGCCTGGGGAGGTTAAGGCAACAAAGTTTTAATGGCTGTGCAAGCAGAAGGCTTGATTCCACTCTAGGCTACAAAGTTTTAATTGTAGAAAATAAATAAACCCCAGATACCAGGGCCTCCACTTGGGTTGCAGGGGGGCATGGCTGACCTGCAAACCACAACAGGCCCCTCACCCAGGCAACCCCATGCCCCAAGGGAACACCCACCCTGATACAGGACAATCCTTCAGGGCAAACCAGCTGGCCCCAACCTGGGCAGCAGGCCTCTATCCTATCTAATAAAAGATTAATATGCAGACTGACCATCACTCCAACACACAAGATGGCTGCCTCCTTGTGGTCATAAGATCCTGCCCCCATGTGGACACAAGATGGCCACCACAAGATGGCCAGCAGGGAAGGGCAGTTGGCAGGGACCAGGCCTGCAAGGGAAGGCAGTTGGGGGTGACCAGGACCACAGGGTAGGGCAGCTAGGGGCAAACAGGCTGGTAGGGGAGCAGTTAGGCATTAATCAGGCTGTCAGGGGAGTGGTTAGGGGGTGATCAGGCTGGCAGGCAGAAGAGGTTAGGGACAATCAGGAAGGCAGGCAGATGAGCAGTTGGGAGCCAGCAGTCCTGACTGTGAGGGCATTCAGACATCCCTCAAGTGTTCCCAGATTGGAAAGGGAGCAGGCTGTGCTAAAGGACACCCCCAACCCCCATGCACTAATTTTGTGCACTAGGCCTCTAGTCATTTTCTAATAGCAGAGGAACATTTCTCTGTATTCCGGTCCCTATACCAAGTGTGAAATCAGAAGAGTGGAAAGAGAGCCAAGACATTTCCTTTTTGACTCCTGACCTGCTACACTCACTGTCATGGCTAGTCTGGCTTCTCTGCCTTAGATGGTGAGTAGCTATGAGACTGGGCTTTCAAAGTCAGGCAGACATGGGAACAAATCTTGGTTCTTCCACTTAATACTGTTTGGTCTTGAATGAATCATTTGATCTCTGTATAAATCTGTTTTTCTATGAGTAAAATAGAAATACTTATGGCTATGGCTATCTCCCATGACAAATTATTAAGATTAAGTGTAGGCATGCATGCACACACATATTAGCATATAATGAGAAGATAAAATGTATTAGGAAAAGAAAGCTGAGGTAATTCAAGAAAAATCTGGCTTGACTGAAAATATATAATAAAATTAGATTAGCAGAGGAGAACAATTTGTTTGGATAAACTGAAGAGTCTTATCAGTAATCTAGTTCTTTCTTCAAAATATCCAGGAGGTTTATATATATTTATATAATCAGGCTTTTAGTCTTTGCTACTGGAGTATAAATCTGTTCCAATAGAAATCATTCTCTCTGGCCTACATGGATCACTGAAAAATTATAGTCATCGATATTTGAAGTTTTTTCCCCAAAGGAATTACTTGAGTAAGTCCTAATAACACGTGTATTGGAAAGGGATCATTACAATGTTAGGTAAAAACCATTTTTAGTCTTACTGACTACTAGTTAGAGGACTTTAAACAATCAATCACCTTTACTTCTCTGATCTGTGTCTTCATCTGTCAAAGGGTCTAGCAATTACTTCATTTTGTAATTGAATTTATTGGGGTGACATTAGTTCATAAAATATATAGATTTCAAGTATACAACTCAATAAAACATATCCAAAGTCAACTCTCCTTCTGTCCCCATTCATCCCCTCTTTGCCCACTTCCACCTCCCCCTTCTTTCCTTCCCCTCTGGCTATCACCATACTGTTATCCATGTCTGTGTCATATATATATATGAAATTTATTTATGTATTTTGCTTAATCTTTTCATCTTTTTTCACCCTCCCCTCTGATAGCTGTCAGTCTGTTCTATGTATGTATGCTTCTGTTTCAATTTTGCTTGTTAAGTTAAATGGATGGACCTGGAAATTATTATGCTAAGTTAAATAAGCCAGTCAGGGAAAGACAAATACCTATGATTTTACTTATATGTGGAATCTAATCAGCAATTGCTTCTTAAAGGAGTTGTGGGGAGGCTAAGGCAGCATAATGTCTGTGAAGCACATCTGTGTTCCCAGCACAGAAAAGAAACGGAACACGTGGTGATTTCATTCACCTTTATTCTGGGATTCATTTGAAAACCTTCCTACTCAGATTTTAAAAAGAACAAAAAAGGTGACATTGGTTTTACTTTTAAATAAAAACCCAAGTAATTTCAAACACTGATGGAATGGCACTAAGATTATCTAAATGTACATATTATCAAAAGCACCTATTTGCAAGATGCATTAGAATAATAATAAAAAAACAAGTTACCACATCATCGATTTCATTTTTATGGAACGTACATGGCTCCTTTCATAGGATTAGAAAATGAGCAGCTTAAAATGATCAACATATTGAAAAAACATCATATAGAAAATTTCGTTGTGATTCCTAAGACATATGGCGTGGTGTTAACATTTTTCATTACTTCTCATATTATGGTGTGTGATGTGCTGCAAAATGCTTCCAAGCTCAGGCAATTTTCCCAATGATTCACTAAAGCAGGAATAATTCAAGTTAATGAGTGCGTATTAAGTATCTATTTTGTGTAAGGTATTTTGTCAGATAAAAACTATATCGGATCCTTGACTGCAATGTTTCTGGGAGTGTGATCCTGGGACCATCTGCATCTGAGCCACAAGGAAAATGCTTTAAAACTGCATTTTTTTATTTTGCCTCCTCTCATAGACTCAGGAATTCAAAATTTTACAGTCTGGCCCTGGCATGTGCATTTTAACATGCCAGATGATTTGTGTGCCCCTAAGGTTGAAGAGCCGCCACCTACTAACAACAACTGAGTTAAAGAACTAAATTCAATTCCATAAGTAAATAGTGCACCAGTGAATAACCTAACTATATCCTAGAATATTGAAAGTATTAGGACAGACACAGACCTTAAGAAGTCATTCACCCAACCACTCCATTCTACTTGGTGGAGAAATTAAAGCAAGTAGCTGTCAGAGGGGAGGGGTTGTGGGGCTGGGTGAGAAAAGTGAAAGTATTAAGCAAAGAAAAAAAAAGGCTCATGAACACATGGTGATTTCCAGAGGGAAGAGGAGGTGGGGGAAGTAGAAGGTAAAGGGGGCGTAAATGGAGATGAAAGGAGACGATTTGGGGTGGTAAACACACAGTACCACAGAATTGTATATCTGAAACCTATATAATTTATTAACCAATGTTGCCCTAATAAGTTTAATTAAAAATAAATAAAGCCCCTTCATTTCTCTAAAGTGACTACCTAACTCAATTGCTATCATACTTAAATGAAACAACCAGTCATTTGGAAAAGCAAATTTTGATTTTCTTTCTAATGAATGAACTAGCCATGCTATATGTATATGAAGGTGGATTGCTACTTAGTTTTGACACAGGCAACTTCATTTAAATACAGAGTGTCTCGGAAAGCATATATTGCGAACAGAGTGGTGCACTCCAGAGTATGAGAAGCGTTGGGGGGTAGTTGTTTATTATTAATATTACTAATATTACTTTCTTTGAGTATTGATTTTGGAGAGGGAGAGAGAGAGAGAGAGAGAGAGAGAGAGAGAGAGAGAGAGAGAGAGAGAGAGAGAGATCAATGATGAAAGAGAGTCATTGATCAGCTGCCTCCTGTAGCCACCTACTGGGAATCGAGCCCTTAAACCCATAATGTGCTCTGATCGAGAATCGAACTGTGATCTCCTAGTTCATGTGTGGACTCTCAACCACTGAGTTCAACTACTGGGCAACACCAGCCTGGCTGACCAGAAGTTCTTGACAAATATACTCCTTTTCCCAAATAAGTGCTCAGTAAAGATTTATGAAAGGGTTTTTCCTTCCAAGTCAATCTACTCCATATTTTCACATCTCTGCTTCCTTAGATTTTAGCTTCCTTCCTGTCCAACCTTCTTGTCTTCTTTTCTATTTCCTCCTTTGGGAGATGCTCATTTACTGCCCCTACTGCAGATGTTTTCATGCAAAGTGTCAATGGCAGGTAGCACACAGCAAAATACCCCACCCCAAAAAGACATCTCAGGAAAAGAGAAATATTATCTTTTTCAACTGATATTGGCAGAAAACAAAAGTTGGGAGAGAGGAGGGAAAAGACATTGTGTTCAGCTTAAGAACAGCCAAAACAATCATTTAGGAAGCAGCATCTGCTCTTCCAGCTGGCCCCACCTCTTGTTCCAAAACAAGGTGCTACTTCAACTTGCCACTGTGCTTATGTCCCTGGCGCGTTGCTTCCAACCCCACAAGCACCTTGGGAGAGCATCTCCCTTTGGGAAATAATCACCTTTTGGCTTCAGCCTCTTTGACTTGCTATTTCCCCAGCTGTATCCTAACAACAGAGTAGTGAGGCTTGAAAACAAAATTGCTTATTATTCATAGAGTATATAAAGAATGGCTCGCCTTGAAATTTTGAGCTAAGGCAATCCTTGTAAAATGCCAGTTTGATTTAAGTCATTCACTCAGGCAAACATGGTTCTGAGAACACCCCACTGAAACCACCCAAGAATTAAAGGTCTTGTGATGGATGAGGGAGCAGGATATAATTGGTGTTTTAATAAATGAATTCTGACTTGGTAATCTACCTATATTTATCACCAGAAAATGCCCCTGTCTAAATAAAATTACTAAGTTATGGTATAAAAACAATGACAAATGCCTTGTAATTGGCTGTTATACAAGTGCTGGCACCAGGAAGACAAACAGGATATTGGTGTCTAGAACTGTTTTCAAAATGCTAAGTGACAGACAAGCAACAGAAAAGGATGGATGACCATTATGTATCTACTTCACATGGTCTTGAGTCAGAATAGGTAGCAAATCAAGCTCTCATTGAGGAAGCTGTGCCTGGGGTACAGAACTTTGGGGGATATGGCCAACTAAGTCAGCATCCTTCCATATGGTCTAAGGAACAGAAAAAGACCTAACCTACCTGTAAATGAAACATAGACAGCCTTAATGCTGCCACATAAAAAGGACTGGGAACATCCCATATGGAGGTATGTATTCATTTAAGTAACTAGCTTTTCACTTAGTATGACACTATCAGTATCTTTCCATGCATTAGATAGTCTTCTTAAACGTGCCTTCATTTTTTAAATGGTATTCTTCCACAAAATAGCATATCCTGCTTAATAAATCCCCTGTTATTGGGTATTAGCTTGTGTGTTTTTTTAATCTCTCCATTATGTTGTTTACATTCATTCAGTAGATTAAGATTTGACTTTTGATGTTGGTCAATAATATCACTCATTTCCTCAATCAGACACTAAAGTCAAACACATAGGGCTGTAATATTTGGAGACAGGGCTGAGATGGACCTGTACCAAGCAATAAGAATAAACAGCACTTGCTAAAATTTTCCAGTGCAGCCTGTTGTATTTTTCATGGAAACAGGGGAACATAAATCTATTGTGGATCTATTTGAGATCATTAAAATATGGATGTCCCAACTTTCAAGCTGCCTAAGTAAGTGTGAAGATGAGTACATGGCACACCACATAGATTCCCAAGTCAACACACAACCAAACAAAAACATTTAGATGGAAATAAACAGTTCAGAGAGCCTGGTTCTGGCTTCGTTCACAAACACTAGTTCACAGCCTTGATGATTATCAGCTTAGTAAAGTTAATGATACTTGTGAATTTTATATACAAAGCAGCCCAGGGTTTAGCCAGACAATTTGTTTCTAGTCGCACATTCTCTGTTTTATTCCCCAGAAAGCAGAGATTTTAGATGACATTTAAGAGTCAGAGAATGTGATAAGTAGACAAGGGACATTGATTGAAATTCTATCAGGGGACTCACTCCAAGATTTTTTATTAAAGTTTTACCGAGCGTGTATACAAACGTTTTCCTGCCCAGAGCTTTTATGGCTAACTCAATATCCTAGATCCCACATGCTTTTCACTCCAAATAAGATAAGATTACCCAATCCCTATTCACATTTTGTCCACTTAATTTGGGAGACTTCAGATCCTGCTATCAGAGTTTCTCTCATTTACTTCTGGGGGATCCCCAGAGTTTACTCAGCTATGCTAAAGAACAAGTATACTCATATTTCTCATCTGTATAATTTTTACAATCAATGTCCATGCTTTGTTTGGACATGTATGTTTGCTCCCAAAGTTGATAGTTGTAAGAGTAATATCTGTTCAATGGTAGAAATAGTGACCATCTCTGTGTCTCTCTGTCCTACTCTCACTTAAGTCTTTGAAAATAAATCCTTTAGCTCCTACTCACCCTCTTACTCCATTAATATTCAAATACACTCTAAGAAGCCAGGGAGAGTACTCATAGCATATGGGTCTGTCTTGTTCCAGGCCATAGGCACCTAAAATTCTTCCTACTCCTTTAGCCAACACACAGCAAACCCCTTATAAGTCAATGCATTAAAATAGATGCCTGATTTACTCCCCAGGCCAACAGATTCACACACAGCTCAAGTGTAAATACAAGTTTGAGTTCAGAGGAACAACATCCTCTCAGTACATGTCATAAATCACATCGTTTCAGAGAGAAACAGAGTTTGGGAGAATCATTTGATTTCACTTTGATATCAAATGGCTTGTCTGATTTTGAGAACCTAAGTCAGGAAACATCCACATTAAATCATTTGGAGTTAACAACAAAATTTTCTTTATTAATACACTGAATAAGATTTTCCAATTAAAAATAAGTGACCAAGACTAGCCTAGACTTGCACTTGTGGCTTGCCTCCCCACAGCTGGGAAATGGTCTGAGAAACCAGAATAATGAAGAGGAGCTTAAATTCACTGAGGATGAGAAGGAGCAGAGAGATGCTTGAGATGATAAAACAGAACAGAAGCTAAAGGAGATTACATAAATCTCATTTCCTCTGTCCAGATCCCTTCCATTGATTTTGAGATGACTTATACCAAGCATAAAAATCGTATTCAGAGGGGAATCTAAATTAATGAGTTAAGTTACCTGGAAGGTTATCAGTGAGCACAAGACAGTTACTTTGCCCCAATGTCTCTATTTTGATAAGGTCACCAGGGAATCCACTTTTAGGATATATGAGGCTTCTATAAGTAAGTCATTTTTTCTTTGGATTTTTATCAATCTTCAAGCATCAACCACATAAAATGCATCAGACTCTTAAGTACAGTGTCTCCCCATGACAAAAATTAAAGGCAGTTCCTCCTCTTCCTTAGGACACCCAAATATGGATTTAGTTCTCAGTCCCCACAAAAAAACTACAGCTGCCCTGTTAACCATGGTATTTAGATGAGGACACACACACACACACACACACACACACACACATTTACTTTAAGAAGTCATTTTGGCGCCATCTTTGATTCCTTCTTTTCCCTTATGCCCCAGATCCAATCAGTGTTCTCAATGCCACTTCCTAAGTATCAACATAATCATTTTTCTCCATTGCATTTACTTTTGTAAATAGTAAATATATTAGAATCTTTCACTAACTTATTGCAGTAGCCTCTTAATCAATCATGCCCTCTCTAGCCTATTCTCCACTTGTAACTAGATATTAAGCTTCAAATCTGATCAATGTATTATTCTGCTTAAAACCTTTAATAGGCTCCTCATGTCTACAGAATGGAGTCTGTAATTCTTAGAATAAAATACCAGATCATGACCTGGTCTCTGGCCTACAACCAAACCACAGCTCTGACCACTTCTCTCCTCTTGCTACTCAATCCAGCCAGCTTGGGCACTAAAATTCCCAGAAATACCATGTTTCTTGCCACAACCATGTCTGTGCATATATGGTACCCTCTGACTGGAATGCCCTTGTCACCTTATTGGATCCTATTTATAACTGTCAAAATTTTAATAGCTATTAGCTAACAGCAGTAAAAGAGTTTTACATTTTACAATGGACTTCAAAAATATATTTTCTTTATAAGAAATAATTGATTTGAGAGATAGAGAGAGATTTTGTTCCACTTATTTTTTTTTTCATTCATTGGTTGATTCTTGTATGTGCCCTGACCAGAAATTGAATCCACAACCTTGGTATATTGGGATAACACTCTAACTGAGCTTACTCAGCCAGGGTCCCAAATATATGTTCAAGTTTGATCTTAATAAGCATGAGATATAGACAATCTAGTATAATTTGCACCATTCTCAGAGGGGTACTTGCCCATAATTAAACAGTCAATAATTTGTCCATGGGCCAGAATTCTTTCCACTGCTCCTGAAAGCTTGCTCTGGGCCTATTTTTATAGCCATGTTTTCTGTTGCAAGTGACAGGAAACGCAACCCCAAATATCTTAAAGAACAATGAAATTTATTGATTCATCAAAAAGATAAATCTATAGAAAGAGCTAACTTTAGGAGTGTCTCAAACAGTACCACCAAGTCCAAATCCCTCCACATCCCTGAGCTCTGCTCTCCTCCACAATGATTGCATCCTCAAACTTCATTGATGGTAAAATGGTTGCCAATAGCTTGGGACCAATTACTATTCAGATCTAAGACCAACTAAAAAGCATTGTGTGCCTCTGTCTCTCAGCAGTGTCTGAACATAACTACTCACATGTCTATAACTGAACAAGTTACTGTGACTACAAGGATACAATGCTCTAATTGGCCAGGCCTAAGTTACTTACTCATTCAATGACTAAGAAGACATTAGTATTGGCCAAGTGAAGCCTATACAGTGAAAATTTCAGTTGGATAACTTCCTATCTTTACACCATTATTGGCTCCAGCTTTCCCACTGTAAAAATAACATGAAACAGTTTTCAGGGATACCCTGGCCATGTACTCTGAGTATACAGGATAGAAAATGCCATCAGTTGCCATGACAACATATTTAGATTCTGAGAGTATGCAGCATTTTTTATACTATCAATCAGAAGATAGATTTATTTTAAAATGCTATACAACATTGACCCCATGGAGAGGAAAATATGGATGAAATAACTAGAGATGACATTGAAGAAACACAGTTTATATTGCCACTACTAACACTATAAAAGTTGGAAGCAGAGCTAAATTATTTTTACAAATTGAATTCTATAATTATAACTAGATGAATTCCTTTAAGTCTACCAAAATAAATGATTATGTGTAAAATGTTCATTAACCACATTTACCCACTGAAGACACATACTTTCACTGCATGTTGAGGATAGAATGGGCCTACAAGGTTATCTAGGACATTCCCATGCGCTCACAGATGAAGACCATGAGAGTCACAGAGCACAAGTAGAGTGTCCACGGTTTCACAGACCTCATGACAGACCTCACACAAAACCTGGCTCTCTAGGTACCTACAGCAGTGCTCATTCAACAACAAGAACTAATTAAACCACTGATGGTAGGCCATTCACAAGAGTATAGATTACATTTTATAATATATAAACTATGTTTTCATTCCAAAGCCTATGGTATAATTTAAATAAGAGTTCTTCATCTTGACCAGGCCCCAAAGATGAGATGACTGACTAGTGCTATTATAATAGATACCACAATATAGTAAATACCTGATAATTTATTCCCTTCTTTGTATATTCCCTACCCAAAAAGGTCTTGTAGGTTTATCAGTGGAAGCTGATAACATTCTTTTTTTTAATATTTTTTTTATTAATTTCAGAGAGGAAAGGAGAGGAAGGGAGAGACAGAAGTATCAATGATGAAAGAAAAATATTGATCATGCTCCATACGTGCATGCTCCGTACTGGGAATCCAGCCTGCAACCCAGGCATGTGCCCTGACTGGGAATCAAACTATGACCTGATTCATAGGTCAAGGGTCAACCACTGAACAATACCAACTGGGCAGAAACCTGATAACATTCTTGACAGCAAACACTAATACTGCATTCCTGAAAAAATACATGTACATATTTAACCCCAAATCAATAAAAGATATAACAGGCCTAGTTCATAAATGAGTGAATTACATATAATCTTCAATATATTTATTTGAAAAATAGGATAGAGCTTATATTAGTTTTTGAGGACTGTTGTAACAAAATACCACAGTCTGGGGGGCTTAAACAATAGAAATTTATTTCCTCATGGTTCTAGAGGCTAAAGTCCAGGATCATGATGTCAAGCAGGATTGTTTCTTCTGAGGCCTCTCTCCTTGGCTTGTGGTGGCTATCTTCTCCTTTTGTCTTCTCACAGGGTTTCCTCTGTGCATGTCTGTACCCTACTCTCCTCTTCTTTTAAGGGCACTAGTTATATAGGATAAAGGTCCAGCCACATGACCTCACTTAACCTTAAACATTTCTTTAAAGACTATCTCCAAAAGCAGTCATATCATATGAGCAGTATAACATAGGGGGAGGAGGATGGAGCCTCCAAATGTTCCAGAGCAAAGCTATACTTACAACTTAAGAACAAAGATTTAAGTTATCAGAATTTACAAATTAGAACACGATAACTTCTTTTGTGTTCATAGGCACAATCAAGTTTCTTCAGAGGAAAAACAACTCTCAAAAATGCTATTTTTCCAAAAGTATATTGCCTAGTACCCAGCCGCTGGCACCATGACAATCTGGGCTGAGAACCTGGGGAACCTGACACATCAGACCAAGCAGGATAATGACTAAATGTCACAAAACTAACCAATACACACGTAAGATGTTATTGGGAATTGGCAAAGTTTGAAAATGCACTGTATTACCTAGTATAATTTCCTATAGTCCATGGCGGGGGTGGGGTAGGGAGATGGACATTCCCAGCAAATAGTCCTGTGGAATTATCCCAGGTAAATAAGAAGATAAGAAGCTATGTGTAGGGTATTACCATAAGAGTCAAATGAAATGGCAAGGCAATACTAATCTTCTTTCTACTTCTATAGAAATAGATTTAATATACTAATGTCAAGCCTAAACCAAACAATAGGTCCTATCTTGGACCTTGTGTTTGAGAAAACAATAGTGAAGGCTTCCTTCTTTAGGAATCAGAGCCCAGCAACCTAAGATGACCCTGCCTTTGCTTTGCCTAAGCCTTGCACACAGCGATGCTCAGCTTACATTTCTCAGTCATCTTGTAGCCTCTGCTCCAGCCAGCCTCACTGCTAGAAACATGTCACGCTCTCTTTCCCCTAGAGGCATTCACACATGTTAGTGCCTCTCCATGGAACACCCTCTGCATCCCCACCTGGGAAACACTACCCTTCTCGCCTTGTCAGAGCATCAGAGAAGTATCCCTATTATAATTGTTGTCTTCTTGAGAATGTAAGAACCTTAAAAACAGAGATCTCGCTCATCGCTGTATTCCCAAAGCTTAATACTGTGTCTGAATCTCAAAGATTGCTTATTGAATGAATGATGGGTGACACAGTTGTTTCAAAAACTATGTCAGAGACACAGTCAATGGGAACTATTTACAGATGTAAATATTACACACGTTTATGGAAATAGTCTTTTATGCCCATAAAGTGATATAGGATTCATTCAGTGAAGCACAATGTGAGAACATCAAGTCAGATGTGAAGCTAACCTAAGGAATCTGGTTCACTTTCTTTCATTTTACAACAGTAAACCTAAGGCCTAGAAACTTCCAGGAATTAACACAACTTAATCACGGAAGAGATGGAACACAACATAGATCTTTGACTTCCAGTTCATTCAACTATTCAGCAGTATTGATTAAGCATGTATATTTTCCCACTATTGGGAATCCAAGGATGAATTAAAAAAGTAAGGATCCATCCTCATAAAGAATATATTCTGTTGAGGGAAGACAAGCAGTAAACAGGTAAAAAAGGAATTACCAAAAAAAAAAGAATAAAATATATAATAGGAAGGTTGATGCTATATAAATTAGTTAGGGAAGGTTCCTCAGAAGAGGTGGCATTTGACCTGAAGTCAAGAAAGTGTCAGCCATGTGACAATCTCGTTGCAATAAAATGGATGAAGGTTGGAGCACTGGTGTGAAAGAAAGGAGGTGAGAATGCTGGCAATGCAAGGAGTAACCAGGAAAATCACAGAAGATGAAGATGGAGCCACAGGCAGGGGCCACTCAGGCAGAGCCTGGAATGCTGGGATAGGCAGTGTGGATTTATTCTGTATAATAAATCAGTGGGAAGCTCTGAGGTGGAATGATATCATTGATATATCTTTAGCTCTGAGACCTTTTTTCTCCAAAGCACAGTGTCTTTGATTTACCCAGGCATTATTGTTAAACTGATAAATGAACAAGGTGAAAATTTTCAGAATTTATATATATATATATATATATATATATATATATACACACACACACACACACATATATATATATATATATAAATTGGATGATATATATATTTGATAATGCTTTCTGAGAGCAATCTCACTGGATCCTAAGTGCTTAAATCATACAGTGAGCTACATCTTAAAATTCGACCAAAAGATATCTCCAAAATGGGGTTCTAATGCGGATTCTCTCTGCCAGCAATATACCGTGATGGTTTATAAAGATTATTCAGATATCAGCCCTTCTTTTCCTGTTTTGGTGTTTTATCCAAGCAAGTCCATAGACTAAAGAGCAATGATGAGAAATCATAGCTAAGATATTAATACCTTTCTTTAAACACACCCGGTTACTCAAAGTCCCTAACTTCCAGTTTATATTAAACATGAATTTAATTAGTTTAAGTGATAAATTTCTAAGGAAGCTCTAAGTGAGAATATTTTCTGCTTTATCTATTCTAATATTTTCAACCCCAAATTTGATTGGCAAAATAGGAAAAAAAAATAGGAGAAACAAGATGAAATGTTTAGAAAGTCTAATAACCTTACACATGCCGTTTTTCCAACTGCCTCCCTCCTCCCATACTTCCTATCAAAGACATGGACGTAACAGTGAGATGCCTACTCAAGGGCCCCCCCTCATCAACTTTGTCAAAAGCCTTCCTAAGCCAAGGGCCAAGGAAACTAGCTTCTCCCTTTAAAGATCAGCTAAAAATCCTGTGCTCGTGCCTGTGGGAGACAGTTAAATAGTGTCTAATAATAGTGATTGGTCACTTCAAAGTGGATTGGGAATAAGATCAAATCCTGATTAACCTCAAGTTTGAGAATGACCAATCAGTTTCTCTGCCATATAGTTTCATAGCAAGGTAAGTGGCAAGTAAAAGAAAGATTTCAGGGGCTTGTATTGGCTGGCATACTTATGGCTTCGCTGGATTCGCCCTGGCTAAATCCTCTGCCTTTTACTCTCTCTAATAGCTTTCATCCTCCATCACCATCCACTGGTTGCTGTTGAATGAGCGTTGTTGGCCAGTTTTTGTGAAACAGATGCCTGCTTGATTATTTGCACCAATGTAATGTATGTGTTATTATGAAATGAGATGAACCATAACTATTGCACCTGGACCCAGGATAATAAGGAAGAGTGGGGGGAATCTTGCCTTTTGACAACTAGGGTAAAACTCTGTCACTTATAAATGGACATTTTTAGAACAGATCATCAGAAAGCATTCAAAAGATACCCTATTATACAGTTGATTTTTTTACTTCTTTCCTCAGTTTAAGTTGTAAATAACTATCTAACCTTTAGGGACTTATTTTATTTCCTTCTTGGCATATCATAACAAACTAATGTCCTTCAGAGGCAATAAATTTGAGACAAAGTATGAAACTAACCAACTGTGCCTTGTGATGGGAAAACATCAATCACTGCCTCTCAGCCGCTGCTTAGGGCTAGAAAAACCTTTGTCCAAACTAAAACACTGTGTGCTTGGTATGTGTTTCCTTTTTTCGGACTGAAATAGTGCTGGGAATTCTCAGGGTGCTTTCTCCTTACTTAAGTGAGTCCCACTGTGGTTAGGCAACAAGGTCTAAGAAAGTCAAGTCCTTTGCTAATTAATGCAAATAGCCTTTTTTGCAGGGTACTTGCAATATTTTTAGGTACAACCAGCTCCCATAGTTCACCAGAATGAAGTAGAAGATCACTAATTTTCTGACTTTTCAGCAAATCCACCCAATAAATAGAGTCCAGATCAGCTTTGTTTTTCATTCACTCCCTCAGAAACTCAGATTTAAATAGGATTTCCCATGGAGCTTAGTACTACCAGTAGCTTCTAAATGGCTATTAGGGAGAAATAAGACTCACAGCCTGAGCAGGGAGGGGGCCCAGTCCTTCTACTAGAGATCCCCACAGACCCCTTCCATCCCATTCCATTGTGTGAAGAACAGAGCTGCCAACAAATATGGTGAGCTGCCAACAAAAGGCCAACAAAACCCGCAGTATCAGGGAAACAACTCGCTGCAGATGTGGTGCTGCTAGAATGGTTGGTCCTGGAGCTTGGAGTTCAGAGCCACCGGATGAGCTGTGGAAAGCAGGGAATCTAAGTCCCCACCTTAGCAGGATGAGGTTTCTCATGTGTTACCTAGAAAGGAAACTAAGACAAAAGTCCAAAGAAGTGCCTCATTTTGTGGAAATAGTTCCTGGCAAGTCTCCATCCCTAGTGAGGATAGGACAGAAGAATGAGGTTCATGCGTGCGATAACAGCAGGGATATTAAAACATCCTAGAAAGTAATTTTCTAAACATCACAGAGTCCTGGGAAAGTCTTTTCAGCTCATGGCATTCTCCTTGGCCTTAATCCACCTCAAGATCCAGCAAACTACGGTGTGTAGGAAACTATGCTTAAACTTTTTGTTGATTTTACTATAATTTCCAAACTACATTTTATAAAGGCAGTGCCCAAACCAAATGGGTTTTATTTAACACTAGTAGCCCATCGGGCCGTATCAACTGCTGTAGGCCGCCCACCACTTCCATGGGAGCCTAGGCTGTCCGCCGCTTCCATGGGAGCCAGCAGGAACCACAGCACACCACCAGGAGCCAAGCAGCTTCTGCGGGAGGCGGGCATGCCATCTGGACCTCTCTAGGCCCTGCCAGGATGTAGAGGCTGCAAGCCGTGCCCCCGGCCCATCCCTGCCTCTGTCCACTCTGGCTCCAGGGGGCTGGCCTGAGCTCGGGAATGGCAGCTCGCCAACACCCTGTCTCTGTCTCCATCTCCGTTCCAGGCCTCTCCTGCACATGCAACCTCCTCCTGTCCAGTTGTGACCTGTTACAGTGTCCCAGCCTAATTTGCACATTTCATAAATAAATAAATAAATAAATAAATAAATAAGTGATTATTAATTTCCAGAGGTAATTAAGTAAGATGGTTTAAAGCTTGGCCTTTGGAGTTAGAAAGTCTTAGGTTCAAATCCTGACTTTAGTATTTTCTAGCTGATGATTCATGGTAATTTAGGCAAATTACTTAACCTCATCTTCCCCATGCAAAATATAAAACGTTTAAGAGAGCACTGTCACCCTCAAGTACTTAATAAATATATACTACGTATTGTTATTACTACTACTGTTCATTTCTGAACTCTGCTCATAATACCAGAAAGATCTGGCATAATTTGTTTCTGACATAAAATAGAAGCCAAATGGCTGAACGTGCTGACAGCACTCTGTGCTCTGGCCAGCTCTACATCTGCGGGAGGGGAGGGTAATGCCGCCAGTGTGCATCCAGCTGTGTTGACCGAATCCAGGGACCAGGAAAACCTCCCTACCTTAGTCTCTAATGTAAGTTTCTCCACCTTCCACCAACATAACGAATACCAAGCAAACCTGCCCCCTTTTTGCCACAGTGAGTTTCTATAATAGAACATTCCCATCACGCCATGATAATAAATTCCTTGTCCTGGCTTCTCAACAAAGATGAACACCTATGGGTTTTGCCTACTCCATTTTCCCCTGTAATAGTGCATTTCCGTTTTTCTCTCTCCAAAGCATGTCCATATCTGCCAACTCAGATGTATTATGGTCTCAGTACCCCTGTGACACAGACAAAAGGAGATGCCATGCACCAAAGATGGTTGATGGATATTCTTCATCATCGGAATATTTACCAACCAGATCATGTACATCTCCAAGTGAACAGGGGGAAGTATTCATTGGAATGGAGGATGGCCAGACACTCAAACAACCAGAGTGTGGGGAAAGACAAAATATAGCTGTGCATATGATGATAATAATATCAATATTAGTTGATATTTATCTAGTAGATGCTTATTACTATTGGTGGAAGTGGGGGCTTCTCCTCATTTCACTCTATATTTCTATGTCAGTCCATAGAGAACAGTAGTTTCTTTTCTTCCCCCGGGCACCATTAACTAAGGAGGTTATTATATAGAAAGTTTTGAAACTCTTTCCCCATCCTTCTACTCTCATTTCCCATAAAGAAGTGTTTTACTACATGGATCCAGTGGAGCTGAGACATTTTTCAGGCTCTGTGTTCAAATGGTGAGAGTGCTGTGTGTTAGAGATTTGGTTCTATGCTCTGCACTCCAGAGCAGAGGTAAGGCCCCGGGAATGCCCAAGGCCTGCCTCCCAGGCCTAGCCCCTGCCTCTCATACTATTTGAGCTCACTGCGCAGGCACTTGTAGAGTGTGTGAACCCTAGCTTCACCAAATCAGAATCTGAGGGGGGTCTAGGAAGCTTCTCACACCCTTATTTCTACAACTACAACTTAGCATTTGGTACATCTTACCAGAGAGCCCACATTGGAAGGGAGGGGAAAAAAGATGAAGCAATATGTGTGGTAATTGCTGAATAATGTCCTCGAAGGATGTCTATGTCCTAACCCTAAGAATCTGTGAATACGTTATTTTACAGAGAATATTAATTTCCTAGGTCACCATATCAAACTACCACAAACTGGTAGCTTAAGTCAGCAGATATTTATTTTCCTAGTCGTGGAGGTAAGATGTCCAAAATCAAGGTGTCAGCAGGATGAGCCCTTCTTGGAGGCTCAGCGGAAGAATCTGTTCTATGCCTCTCTCTCAGCTGCTAGTGGTTGCTGATAATACAGTCCTTGGCCTTCCCTGGTTTGTAGACTCATCACCCCAATGTCTGCCTGTGTTGTCACAAGGTGTTCTCTCTGTATGTCACCTCTGTCTCTGTGTCTTCACATGGTGCTCTCTTCTGTGGCATCTGTGTCAAAATTTCTCTTGCATTGGATTAGGGCCCACACTTATGTAGTGTTACCTCATTTCAACTTGATCCCATCTGTAAAGACCCTATGTCCAAATAAGGTAACATTCTCTGGTATTAGGGATTAGGCATTCTGCATATCTTTAAAGGGGCACAGTTTAACCTATGATAAAGAGTAAAAACGACTTTGCAGATGTGATTAGGGATCTTGCAATAGGGAAATTATCCCAATGTAATGACAAGGGTTTTTATAAAAGGCAGACAGGAAGGTCAGAAGTCAAAGAGAAGAAGACTATTTGACCATAAAGGCAGGTATTGGAGTGATGCAATCCTGAGCCAAGAAATGCGTGTAGCCCCAAAGGCTGGAAGAGGCCAGGAATGGATACTTCCCGGGAGCTTCCAGAAAAACTCAACTCTGCTGCTACATTGATTTTAACATCTTAAGCTGCATGTAAGACTTGTGACTTCCAGAACTATCATATAACAAATTTGTGGTATTTTAAGCCACTAAATTGGTGGTAATTTGTTACAGCAGGAATAGGAAAAAGATAGGCTAGGTAACTTTTAAAATTAGAATTTTATATTTTGTTTTCCACTAATACTTGGGGATGTAGTTCCATTAACAAAGGGGAAATGAGTGATTGGTAGAATTTAACCCCCAACTCATGACACAAACCTGTACCAACTGGGTTACACTACTTAGCAAAGCCTTCTTGTGGGATGATCTCATGAACTTTTTAAAAAAAAACCTTGCAGGAGGTACTCTTATTATGCCTAATAGAAATCTGAGGCAATTGAAGTCAAGGGACATTAATTAGTAGTTAGTAAATAGTGGAGTCAGAATTTGATCTCAGATCAATCTGACTCCAAGACATATTTTTCTTTATCTCTGAGCCATACTCTTCTCCCATCCAACTGTAGTTAGATCAATGACCTCCCTGAAATAAAGCCTAGCCTACAAATGCTGCAAAAGTGCCACACTTGTCATTTCCTATTGTTCATCTAGCCAACTAAAGGGATGTGGTGAAAGAGAGGCCAAGTATACATCTTCCTGCCACAGACACTATTGTGAGATAATCAATCAGTCCATCAGAACCTCTTCAAAAGCCAATGGATAGTTAACGGTGCCAGTTTTCCAACTGGCAGAAAGAGAGTACCAGCCTTGGGCACCTCATATGCCAGGGAATTCTGGCTTGTGCACCAAGATGAAATGTCCCTCTAAACACTGAATAAGAGCAAATCACCCTCTCTTCCCATTTCTTTGGGCTGTTTCTGAGACACTGGAAGACTGTCCATCAAAGACTGCAAGCTCCATGAGGTACCATGTCTGATGTCTCACTTCTGCTTTCAGGACCTAACAGTCTCTGGAATATAAATGTTCTAGAAATACTTGGTAAGTGAATGAAACAAGAGTCAGACATGCTTAGATCCAGGATATGTTTAGATATCAGCTATGCTAAGCTCATTTCCACATTTGTGTCACACAGATATAAAATCTGGGCAGCAGTGATTTTGCCTTGTGCAGCATAACAGAGCTGAGTCAGATGTTCTGCACAGAAGTTATTTCTTAATAAGCATCCATGATTAGATGGATGAATGGTAAAGGTCAGCTGGAAACATTTTTGTTGAACCTGAGCGATGCTAATAGGGCAAACATTTACCTGTCTACAGAGAGCCCAGGAAGTCCTGCCTGCTCCCCCTTCTCAGTGCTATTGAGGTTCCCTGAGAACCACCAGCTAGATCAGAGTTAGGTGGAAACAAATTAAAAATATGATTGGGACGATTTTACCTCCTTTCACGCACATTTGTTTGTGTGTTTGTGTTTGTATCTGTGTGTTCTTTATGTGTTTTGGTTTAACATAGGAATATGTATAATCCCATACCATGTAGAAGTAAGAAAATTATGCAAGTTTGCAGTATTTACCCCTCTTTTGTTTTAGTTTTTAGGAATATTCCTATTAAAAATTTCATATGATTGGTGCTATATCTCCCCATTCTGACGAGAGAATCAGAGTTCTATGCAAGAATAAGTGAACACACCTGTGACAAGGATGTGTGTGACACAGAGGTCATAACAGCCATGAGAGACCAATCTGTCACTAATGACCTTGGGCATTTTGCCTCTTTGAACTTGAGCTCCTTAATCTTTAAATAGGAAGGATTCACATTTCATTTTTACCTTGGCCTATAAGGTCTGACAATATGGCTCCTACCCCCATTTCCAACTTTGGCCAAGCACTCAAGCACTATTCCCTTCACTCATTCGGCCCCAATCACACTAGCATTCTCTCTCTCTCTCTCTCTCTCTCTCTCTCTCTCTCTCTCTCTCTCTCTGTGTGTGTGTGTGTGTGTGTATTTTCCCATAACTTATGACCTTTCACTTCTTCCCTCTGCCTGGAAATACTCTTCCCTCAAATCACTGGTGTGATGTTCTATATCATGTTAAAATTTGATGCTACTCATTTTACATCTCTATTTGCCGGAAGTACTGTGACCAATAATGGAACTAGACAAACACATGATGTGTTACATGAAGGTTCATGGGGTGGGAGGTTCCCTGCAGTTCTGCCCTGGATAAGAGGTTCTGATACAAATATTGGACTTTGGAACTCTGCCTAATTGTCTGCTACAGAGTTCCAGCAGGCCACCTCCTCCCTCCCTCTCAGGCTCTGGATTCCTTCCTTGTTCCAAAGTAGTGGGAATATCACACCGACATGAGGCCAGTGTGTGTGGGCTCCTCCCAAGGAGACTGAACCATGTTCTCCCTTGATCCATGTGAGACCTTGACCCTGTCCAGTGGGTACCTATTCCCATGAGAACTCTAGCTAAATTGCCTTACCCTACTTGAAACAGAGCAGAGAGAAGCTCTTCTTGTTATAAACCAAGGGTGAGTTTGTATCATACACAGAAAGCAATCAATATATTTATGAAGTAAAAATATTGAAATTGATGAAACACTGAGATCATAGCTGAAACAATAAAGGATTTGACCTAAAATTTACAGATTCTCAAGGCAGAAGTTCTGGCACTCAAAATTCCTTAGTTCTCCTCTCTGCTATTGAAGGTCAGAGTAAATAAATCTTAGAATAAATCTTAGATTTTGTCCTATGTTGAGTTTACAACACAGAGAAGTACATCCTTTGGCCCTTTGAGCTAGAAGAAGGGTGGAAGATGAGCAAATAAGGTGAGAATACCATAATAATTGCTGCTCTCTTCATGAGAAACTCCTTTCTATGTATGAAATGCTGTTTGTTCACCTGATTTATCAATCAGACTAATGCAAATTACAATGAATATATTTCTAGAACTGGAACAGCTATCAATGAACTATACTTCAACAGTTCAATAAGATTTTTAGAATGAGGGAAAGCACTTATATATTTTCACTATTCAAATGATTGCATTTCAACAAATGTACTAGTAATTGATATAGCAATTCCTACAAAAGGTAAAATGCAACCAACTTGCTTACTGAAAACTAATTCTATTTAGAAATGATTAGAAAGAACAAAGTACAAAAGCCAGAAAATCCCAATTACTGTCTGTTAAGTGATTTTTCTGACTTTGCACTAAAGCTAGATTCTACAAAATTAAACACACACACACACACACACACACACACACACACACACACACATGAAAGAAAGAAAAATCCAGGATAATAATTCCCAGTTATTATTCAAGGAATGGAGAAAATAGCAGTGACTGAGATAACATGGGGACACAACATTTCATGTGACTCATCTGTATTAGATAACTTCGATAAAACAATACATCTAATTCATGAGTATTCCTCAGGCTTACTATGCAGAGCAATAATATGGTTTTAATCTTCACATCCCCCTGGGCACCAGGCATCATGCTTCACACATAGTAGAAATTCAGTCAACCTTTACTTCAAGAGAACACAAATTGGCACCCACCCCTTTGTATTAGCAAGCTTGCTGCCATTTCTCTCTGATGCCCACAGATGCAAATGGCGATTTTAGATCACAGGAACCAACTGAGAATCTCCTATTTTCCTCTCCCAGCAAAGGTTTTAAAATTTTATGGTGTATAGAATATAAATGCAAGGAAATCCTGAAATAAAACAACAAAAACATGGTTGTTTTATATTGTAGACATTTCCTAAGTCTTGAAGAAATAAAAACATTCTGAAAAAAATAGTAGAAATACATATATAAAACATGTTATTCTATACAAGAATCTATCTCTGGAGTGAATTTATATAAGTCTCTCTCTCTCTCTCTCTCTCTCTCTCTCTCTCTCTCTCTTTCGTGTGTGTGTGTGTGTGTGTGTGTGTGTGTGTGTGTGTGTAATATATCCAAAAGTATTTCTACTGGGAGCTCATTTGTATTAACTACTCTAAATCTTTTTATAGAAGGAGGCATTTTCACATCTAGTCAAGCTTCAAAACTTGCAAATAAATTTTAAAAACAACTCAGGGTTATAAGATAACTAATATTTTTAGAGCCCATGCTGAAGTCATGAAGTAAAGAACATTATCACTTTCTCTTAACAATCTGCCTTGTACTCTGGCTATTTAAATTAACATGAGCTCATAATCATCTCAGGCTAAAATAAATCATACTGGACAAAGATGTAAGAAGACTGAGGAAAAATCAGGATTTAATAAAAATGTTAAAATATATATAACGGATGCAGGCAGTTCTCTTTATCACCTGATATTCTACCAACATTCCATTGTAAATATGAAAAATATTAGTAAACACAATACTGAATATTTTTAGAGCAATAAATGAGCAACAATTGAATCTAAAAAAAACAAAATAAATAAACCAGGAAAAACAGACTTATAGACACAGATAACATTTTTATGATACCAGATGGGAGGAATTTGAAGGATGGGAGAAAAAGGTGAAGAGATTAAGAAGTACAAATTGGTAGTTACAGAATGGTCACAGGGATCTAAAGCATAGGAAATATGGGCAATTACAATGTGATAACTATATATCGTGTCAGATCAAACCCATGGTTTCATGGTTCTGCTATTTTCATTACTTGTTCATTAAACCAGCTTACCTACATGGTGATATAACCAGTTGCTAGAGCGAGGGCTGGGATTTAAAGCTTGATCTAAAATATTCCATCCAACGTGTTGTTTTATTTTTTCAATCATCTTAAGGAGCATTTGAGACATGTTTTCCCTATTACCTGGAAGATGGATTCTTTATCATGGACCATTTATCTGTGTCTCCATCGTTTCCAAAATAATACTTCTATCAAGTGAATTCAACAATGCTGAGAAAATACATAAATAATAAACAAAGTAATTGACTAGAAAATGTTACAAGTCACTTTATATATCAGGTTGGAAAGTAGATTGATTTTTTCTTAACACATAGGAACACTGATCAGCACAAAAGCTATCCCAAGCTTGTTTGAAAGGCAGAGCAAACCTGGATTTTTTGTTTGTAATGTTAGATTTCACCAGAAAGCCTGATGTGGATCTGAGGAGTGACTAAAATGTAGTATTTGAGCAAGCCATCTGTAACTAATCTCAAAAAGTTTCTATACTTATCTCTTTAAAATAAAGTTTGTGATCCACAATTATCAGCTACACACAAAAAAATATATCAGCTAGGGTTTAATTTAGTCCATGAATAGCTTTCCACATCTCTCCAAACCAAGATCCAGTCATCTAAACACAAATGTCATTGAATTTAAATCATGAGTTTTGGCCAAACATCTCAGGTGATAAATATCAGACACCAAAATGAGGTAGCAAACCAAAATTGTGTGTTTTCAAAATGGGTGGCCCAGACTGGCTTTGGACTCTTAAGACTCCTCACTTACATCAAAGTAACAAAAGTGTTTGGAGCTAGAAATTAAAGAGAGGATTTCTAGAGGGATTTCTTGGATAGAATGGCTGCCATGTGGCTACCTTTAATGGTGAGGGAGAAGTAGGGGTGCGTCAAGAAGACCACATAGATAAATCCCTGGAGTTTTTGAGGAAAAGTAGACTGGGGTCTGACTTCCCATTTCCTCCACCTGCTCCCTTCTACGCTTCTCCCCATCCTCTACTACCAGAAATCTAAAACTAAGCTTGGCAAATATCTTCTTGCAGATCCAGATTGTAAATATTTTAGGTTTTGTGATACATACAGTCTTTTTCATGTCGCAGTGCAAAGGCAACCACAGACATACATAAACAAATGCATGTGGCTGTGTTTCAATAGAACTTTATTTGAAAAACCAGGCAGCAGGCCAGAGTTGGCCATGGGCCATAGTTTACCAGCATCAGATCTAGAAGCTGAAAGAGCCTGACCTAGAGACTGACACACGTCTCAGGCAGCAGACCCACTCAAGACTGACTGCTGCATTTTCAGTTTGTCTGATTGACGGTTGCTCTTAGGCAAAGATGCTTGAAGATTTCTCATATCCAGATTAGGACCATGTTGGGAAGAGAAAGCCAACCAGGAACTGCTTAAATTCTGCCTCAAAGGACCACTGTGAGAGGACACTAGAACCCCTCCAGGGAGATTATTGTGGAAGGAATTTTCAAAATGTAAAAATGTAAAAAGGGTATGCAAGTGCTGAGTTAAGAGACTGTGAGGACATTCCACTGCAGCCAACCCAGCAGGTCTGAACAAAAGCCTTAACAGCTGCATTAAACCTATTTTCCCTTAAAGCATCCCCTAGACATTTATTGCCTCAGAATGCCTCCAGAAGGCCTTCAGGAGCTTTCTGCACAAGGCAGGGAAGACCCTCTTTCTTTGAACACATTTTAAAAAAAGCTTGGCAAACAAAAATAAACTTTTTTACATTCCAGAAGCTATTCAGTTTACTGCATCAGATGCAGAAACCTCCCTCCATAGGCCTGGACAAGGTGAAAAAGAAATAGATAACTGGAACAACCATCAGGGTTATCAACCTAATTAATAAGTAAAACTCCCATGACTGCACCAATTCTCCAACATCCATGTTAGTTTAAGTCCATGGTTCTCAGACTTTAGTGAGTATCAGAGTCACCTGGCAGGTTGCTGGCCCAACCCCTGAGTTTCTGATGGAGTAGGAGTGGGGTGGGGCTGAGAGGCTGTAGGCCTAACAAGTTCCCAGGTGGTACTGATGCTTCTGGTCCAGGACCACACTTTGAGACCCTGGATTAAACCAAGCCTGACTTCCAGCTAAGACCTGTCATCTTATCAAGAATAGGACCTTCTAGTGTGAGTTGGGCACATCTCAACACATGAGTTGTGTGCATGGATAATTAGTCACTCCAGATCTGTTTTCAGAGAACAGCTATGGCTACAAAGTGATGCATCGTTGTTGCCAACACCAGCCAGCTCTTCCAGTATCCCGGGCAACTTTTCCCAAGGAACCTGGATTTTATGGACTTGTCTTTCCTTTGCTCACATATAATATAAAGGTAGTTGCCTGCCAGTATCAAGTACTTTATATAATGCCCCAATCTATCCAACGCAAAAAAGGATATTGAAGGAGTTTACTGACATATTGTCTGACATTGTCATGATCCGTGAGTGGCAGGAAATAGACACCCAGTGAGCAGGCAGATTTCCATCTGGCAAGAAGATGGCTGTAATGAGCACCAATGTGCAATGACAAATAGTAACAGAAACTAGAAAGTTGATGGGAAAATTAGCTTTTCCCATTTCACATCTGCACAACAGGGGGAGCTGCCAATCAAGGTCTGCAGAGAGAGAGAGGCTTATCTGGGTTCCCAACCACATGCAAAGACATGTTCTCCTAAGTTTAAAAAAAAGAATCACGGGGAAAAAATAGAATCAGTCTGTTAGAGAGCTTTAAACAAATGTGGGGCTGTGAAACAAGCTGTCGCAAATTGGCAGAGAGAAGGCAGAAAATCAATGTGAAACGAAAGCTGCCTCTCCCAACAAAATAAAGCCGGCAATTAACTCTTTCTGTTCTTCCTGCAGCCTACAAACCACTTAAACCCCAGAACACAGGTTGCTAAGAAATACTTGATCCTTTAGCATGGGTGGGGAAGTGGGTAAAAAATAGGCATGCGCGTGGCAAGGGAGAACCAACTTGATTTTTATGTATACATATCTGAATATATATAGCATATATATTTTAAACATATACACAAACATATGCATGAATACCAGGCATATATGTATTATGTGTGTGTGTGTGTGTGTGTGTGTGTGTGTATATATATATATATGTATATATATATGTATATATACATATATATATACATATGTATATATATGTATATATACATATATATATATATCCTAACACACATATAAACACACATTGAATGGGCACATGAAACTAAAGAGAGACACAAGAATCCACCAAATTATTGCCTTGGTGTCACAGAAATGACACAGGAATAGAAAAGCAACTCACAAGTGTCTTAATAATATTCACATAGAGAAACATACAAATTTGCCACCTTTTTAAAAATCATATTAGAGAATATAACAATTTAAATTTCCCGTATGTTTTGACTGTTCAGTTCTACCTCTGTTCTAAATGAGTGATATAAAAATGATAATGAATAAAAGGAAATAACTAAAGTGATCACAAAAGTCCTGAAAAGGTACTCCTTAAAAGACCAGGCTATTAGTATATTTCATTAATTAATATCATAAGAATATTGCTCTGAGTTAGAATATGGTATAAAACAAGTGCAACAAAGATGAGCTGTAATTCTACCAATAGAATTCAAAAGTCAACTATTAAGATGTTTATAAATATGGAAAGTTTATTTGAAAATTAATTAGTATGCTTATGTGTAAGCATAGCACCAGTCAAGACACTTTCTATCGTAGTAACAAACAATCCCCAAATCTCAATGGTTCAGTACACAGCAAAGGTATACTCTTTGCCCACATTATTTGCAATGTGGTCATCAGGGGGACTTTGTTAGTCACTCACATGGGGGCTCACATTGAGGGAAGCTTCATGTGGGTTTTTGTTTCCATTAACATCAGGGAGGAAGATAGGGAACACAGTAAATCACACATTTGTTCATAAACTTTCTGCCTCAAAGTGGCGCAAGCTACTTCTCAATTTCATTGACCACAATAAGTTTTAAAAAGTTCGTGCTTAACCTCAAAAGAAGTTGAAGAATGAAATCCTACAGTATTCCCAGATAAAGAAGAGCTAGAAGTAGGTGCCGAACCCAATGACAACTATAACCACCCCACATCTTGCCCCCACTACTGTAATAAACTCAGCCAGTTTACCTATTTCCACACAGGTAGATTCACTTCTAATTTACTCACTTAGCATCCAGAAAAAGAGTGAAGTTTTCTTTATTTTTCTTTTTTAACATAAATCTAGAAGTCTTATCAGTTTCATTCTTCAATACCCTCATGGCTTTGCATTGAACTTAAAGGGAAATTGAGGATCTTAACCATGAGTTACAAGGCTTTGGATGATCGAAGCCCTGCCTACAGGTGTGACCTCATCCTTCTACCCAGTACTTGAACCAGTTAAATCATTTCTACTACCCATTCCCTCATAACCACATTGGTCTTACCTAAAATTCCTGGATTATGAACTTTGTCCTTATGCTTTTCCCTCTACATACTTTGGGCATTGGTGACCTGGCTTATTCCTATTCACTCCTTCAACACCAGTCTTTTCATTCTGCATCATCTCTCCCTCTCTTACAGATCTTTTTTCCCCCCACAGCAACTGACATGATTTCAATTACAAATGTATAATTATATAGTTACTTACGTATTTATTTAATACATTTCTCCCTCTATGAATTCCTCATGGGGAAATATAACGTGTTTCATTTTGGTTTCACCATCTAGACATGGCCCTTAGCATACTACCTGCCATATGGTGGGTGCTCAATTACCACCTGGATAAGTACGTTTGTCAGAATTTTATTGGTAATTCTAATAAAGATCAACAACTCAGTTGAAACATGTGTAGCAAAAAGCCACAAACCTAAGATTTAAAGTGAAAACCCAAATGTTAGAAATTAAACATGTCTTTATGTGTTTGTTAACAATTCAGAGTTTGGGAAGAAGATTCATGTCCAGTATGACAAATGATCCTGCAAATCTACAGTCGTAAGGTCAGTTAGTAGGGTTACCATTGTACAAGGAGAAAACAGACACTGAGGAAAATGAAGAGCCTTGCACAATATCACATGGCTAGTAAGAAAGAGGCAGGGCCAGAGGGTGAGTAAGAGACTTCTGATTATACATCTGATTCACTTTCAACATCCCATCCTATCTCCTGATTCAAGAGAAGTATTCATGTGGGGACAGTGTTAATGAAAGAAAATTTATTAACGTAATACCTGGGCCAGATTCTGAACAGATATTCAAGGAATAACCATCAGTCTCGCTATGCATTTCAGAATCTCTGTTCTAAGGAATTAATTGGGCAAAATAACTTCATCAGGGTGCAGATTTATAAATATAGAATGTCCCCCAAAGTTACACACGTTTTAACAGCTGATAGATGTAGATTTTATTACATTTTAAAAATGAAAGGTATCCCTAGCTGACTTGGCTCAGTGGATAGAGCGTTGGCCTGCAGATCAAAGGGTCCTGGGTTTGATTCCAGTCAAGGGCACATAAATTGGTTGCAGGTTCAACAAAAATATATATGTAAAAATGAAACATATTCTACCTTTATAATTATTTAAAGTGTGTATACATTTTTCGGGGAACACTCCCTAACATCCCTGAGGACCTTGAAAACTCCACTTAGAAGGCATGTTTTTGAGAAGACTTTATAAATTACCTGTGGCATTTTGTAGGGGTTACATATTAAGCTCTGACCATATTTATTAAAAAAATATATTGTGAGTACATACTCTGTACTAGAGCTCTATATGATGTAATATACTAGGTTAGCTGGGAATGGACACAGAAGGTTTATGTTTTAATGAAAGTAAAAATTATAGAAGTACAGGGAAGGTTTAGATACAATCCTATGGGAGAGGAGAGAGAGAGAGAGAGAGAGAGAGAGAGAGAGAGAGAGAGAGAGAGAGAGAGAAGTTGTAATATTTGGGTGTAGAAATGGGAAAAATCTCATCAAAGCACCATCAACCTTGGAACAAAAGAAGAAACAAAGGGAGGGAAAGGAAAGGGAAGAGAGAAAAGAGGATGAAGTTATGTCATGATTGTATCCTAGATGTGACCAAGCAACTGTGACCAAGAACACTTCTTCTAGCCTGTTTGAGTTTTTCTCATGAATTTATTTAATGATTCAATGACTGATTTTTCAACCACTGTAAAAATTGAACTCCATGCCCAACTCCCATGCACAAGCCCTTCCAATACCAATAAGAGATGCATCCTCTCCTTCTTTCTCCCTTTTCCCATGGGTTTCAACTCCAACCTTTCCTCTTCCCTTTGAACACATCACCATTTCTAGTTCTTGCCATACAGTGCCCCAGTGCATGCTTCTCCTTATTATCAAAGGGGAGGTTTAAAATCACCCAGGCTGGAATTGTTTTATGTAAATTACAACAGGAAAATCTGCCTGACCATGCAGATAGCCATGATAGCTTATCACACACAGGAAAAGGTACTAAATAGAGTAGCTGTGAGTCCATTTACAGCCACATAAAAGAGCTTCATGAAATATTAACTGTGTGTAGCTACTTGCTTCAGAGATAAATGATAAGACTCATTAGTCTTGACAAAGAATTTTTAAATCTGAGATTAGGTAATGACTATCCTTAGGAGGCTCCATAGATGATAGTGCACATTCAGAGATAGTCCACTAGAATCTACTTTTTTTATTAGGCCACAGTTCCAGCAATAACCAAGAACCTTTAGAAGAAAGAGAAACTAACTTTTATGTCTCCCTAACAAGGAAAGGATCAAATCCCTTCTGAACCTAAAACTTTCATAACCAACAGAAATGGCAACTGGATATAATCAAGATAATGTTTATCATCATGTTTCTACATCACACTCTGCACATCCTTCTTACAATTCTTCTGGCTGTCCTTTACAGGATGTTTCTGTCTTTGGCACTCATTAATTTCTAATGACTAGCTCACAGAGAAGAAATGTCCATCTACCCTGGGACCAATTTAGTCTGCTGAAATAGGCAACCTTATCCACTTGCCTATTTGGAAGGAGGTAAGGAAGCTACGCTCAGAGGGTAACTTGTAGCAACTCCCAGAGAGGATTACCCTGCATAGAATAACCAATTACTACCCTGTATAGAATACCCACATACATCCATTATTTCTCATTGCTCTTAACTAGCTCTTCATTTTTTCTTTAAAACATCTACTACCCTGTATAAATTCTTTCTTTCTCTCTCTCTCTCTCTCTCTCTCTCTCTCTCTCTCTCTCACACACACACACACACACACACACATTCTCACACATATATAGGCTATACATGTATTTAAATCTATTTATTTGATCTATCAGGATGAAACTTTCATGGGAACTAGGTCTTTGTTCAGTTCAGATGTATTCTCTGTGTCTTGTACAATGCATCTCAAACATTATAGATGTTCAATAATTATTTGTTGAGTCATAAAATTTTATGCCCTTGTTGCTCTCTCAGCAGAGCTGGGAAGATGAGACAAAGTGATAGGCTAAATCAGTGGTCGGCAAAGTCATTAGTCAACAGAGCCAAATATCAACAGTACAATGATTGAAATTTCTTTTGAGAGCCAAATTTTTTTAAATTAAACTTCTTCTAATGACACTTCTTCAAAACAGACTAGCCCAGGCCATGGTATTTTGTGGAAGAGTCACACTCAAGGGGCCAAAGAACCGCATGTGGCTTGCAAACCACCGTTTGCTGACCACGAGGCTAAATAAATTGCCCAGAAATAATTCCATTATACTCTACATCATGAAAACTGGCATATAAACAAAGATCTTCCTTCCTATGGTTTGTATAAACAGCTAAGACTGCATAAATGACAGTTCCAAGATTAAGGTGGAAGTTTGCTTCTGGACTAAATCATGGATATTCTTTGGTATCCAGTTCTCAAACGCTTAAAGTTGAAGAATCTCAAGAAAGTGTAGTAAATTCAGGACAATATTCAAAGTGAATTAATAAAAGAAAAGATAAAGACTGTTAATAAAATGAAAGCAATGATTAAAAAGTTCATTTACTTTAATGTCTTCCTCTAAAGTTGAAATCTGGCTTGTTTTTTTTTCTGGTTAATAATAAATAATATATATATATTTGATTTCAAAAAGTGAGAAAACTTAACGGAGAGAGAAATGCTAGCTGTGCGGCTTACTAGAATTGTGTCCTTAGGTATATTGCTAAACCTCTATGTAAAGAGAACTGATGATTGATTAAATGAAACGAGGGATGGGTCACTAATACATTCCTAATGTATAGAGTTACACTAAAGTACTGCCACCTTATGGACTGGACTTCAGAGTTGCGTCCAGCTGGTGGCAAAGCTCTCACTGGGTCCTGTTGTGAATAGTAAAGAAATCCACTTTGAAAGTTACACTTACAAAGTCATTCATATTAGTGACAGAAATTTTCCCGAGCTCCTTTTGTGCTCAGCAATCACTAGAGACCTCCATGCCTAACTCATGGCTCAGGCACAACTGGAGGCTTGGTTAATTTCCTTTTGGATGAACAATGAAGCATCCAATTTTTTCTTTATACTTTGAATAAGTAACAAGCACCGTTACTCATTAAAACAGAAGATTATTACCCTGGGATAGTTATTTAAGTGTGGAAAAAATTCAGACTTCGATTCAGAAATGCAGTGCCTGAACTTTGACTTCACAATTAAGTATGTGACCTCGAAACAGTAATGTACTCTCAATGAACCTTCTTCATCTCTAAAATTATATAACAAAATAGCACCCTCCTGAGGTTGCTAAGAAAAGTGATTATATGAAAGTGTGTTGCAATTGGTAAAGGGTTATACAGATGTCAGCTATTTTAGTATGGTAAGCCTGGGGTTATTTTGTGTGATAACAGTAATATCCCTTTGATTCATTCAAATGGATATAGTCTGAGTTCCAAGATAACTTCTAATTCTCTGAGGAATAGAGAGTTTTTACTTCCAAATAAAGCTTAAAAAGCACTTTAGAATGTGTTTGTTTTCATTCCTTCCTTTGTTCATCCACTATGTATTAATTTATGATCTTTTATAAGCACTGCAGTAAGGTAATAAACTTAGCATATGTAAAAAAAGAAACATATGACTCCTTTTGTAAACACACATTCATTCATTTAGTAAATGTGTATTGAGCATTTATAATGGACTAGTCATATGAGCGAATACAGAATTCAAAGTAAGAAGTTGTGCAATAAAAAATAAATGTGACCACAGTATCACAGGACTACCCAAAAGTGGTGAATACCTACCTAAGAACAATAAGAAATACATCAATCTCAAATACCAGTCATGAATCTTTTTACAATGCCTAGCAATCGACAGAAATGTGTCTAATTTCAAGAAACTCTTCTTGCCACTAACTTCATGAACATATCTGGAATTTAGTGTAGTTGGTTACTGTGCAGCTGGGATGTTTCAATGGTGAAATTGCCATTCAGAATATGTGAGATATCCACGATAAACACACACTCAGTTCACTACATAGGTTCTTCTACAATCAACTGAGAGGGAAAGTCAACAGCTATTCAGCTCTGTAGAATAGAAGAGATTAAAAATTACTTGCCTTGCTCTTAACTGAGTCTTTCTGCCAATCCAATACATGTATTTATTTTATCAATTTCTGTCTGTACACTTTTCTAGTGGTAGTATTGCTCACTGGCAGCTAGATGATGTGAAAGCCTATAAGAACAATCTTTAAAATCTCAAACAATGATTACTAACAGCTCAGTCTCATTCTCCACCAACAAAATTTTTAATAAAGAGTAGATGGCATGTGAAACTTTTTAAAGGCAACCTTTAGGCCCTACTGGGCACACATAGGAAGTGATAGACACCCTACTTTTGGAAAAGCACTTTCCTTTAAGGAAGTAACCTGTACCTACCCCATATACTAGTACACACATATCCTTATATGATCTGAGTGGGAGCAACATTTTAGTGTAATTTGATCCCTACTCATGGAACATATCTGGTTCAGAGTTTTATATTCTTGCAAATTTGATCCAGAGATTTATATTCTTTAAAATTTGGGATTGGAGCCAAGTCTTAACTTAGTCTCTTCTAAGGGGCTAGACAAGTAATACCTGAACTATGTTGACCATTATTTTCCACTGTGAGATGGGAAGCAAAGAAAATCATTCTCTAGTAATGGAGTGGCATGAAGCAAATGTCTGGAGGAAAAAGAGAGATTTAATATGGAACAAAGATCTTTTTATTTGGCCCACTCCACCTACTATCAGTGAAGGTGCAGTAACATTCCAAATAAGAGGAGGATGCTGCACCCAGCAAAAATAGAAGTGCATGTGAAGAAACAACAAAGCAAATGCCTATGGTTTGACTCCAAACATATTACTGAAGACTATTTACTAGTAAAATAAGTATGGAAAAATAAGTAGCAAATAAATGCCATATTCCTGATGATACTTCTGTTATCAAGGATTTATTAAGTATTATGCAATCTGTCTTCACTGAAGTCATCAGTCCCCATGAGTACATGAAAATATTTTTTCTGGATTCATGTGCCTATTATTTTATTGGAAGATAATAGCCTCAGTGAACATTTTCCTTTAGTGACAGCTGTAATCAAGGCAGAAAGTGTTAAGCTCATATATTATTCTTTCACAGTGGACTGTGAAGGGAATCATGATTCATGAGTTTGCTGACTGTTTATTCCCAGCTGCAGACATGGTCCCCTTCAGCTAAACCACAAACTACAGTGCCCCACTTATCTGAATGTCAGACTTCCAGCAATGAGTCCTAAAAGGAATGAGCTTCTAAACAGCCAAAGCAGACATCCCAAATGCCTACGCTTTGTTCCATGAAAGGGTTCATCCCACAATTACATTGACTCTTATTTCCCATCATCTTATTTTACACACCCAATTATCTACTTATCCACCCTAAAACTTTAAAGAGTAATCAAGAGACCATGATTAAAAAACAAAAGCTGGAAGCCAGAAATACGACCTTAAAAACTGGCCACAGTTATTATAAAAGCCCATTTGTTTAGTAACATTTAGAGTCTACACTAAATGAATAAATAACATTGCAAACATCAGCAATATCTACTGAATTATTTCATGTTTCCAAACTCATCATAGGTCATCAGAAAAAGGTTAAATTATGTTCAATATATTTTCCCCAAGATGCTAGCAAATGGGTAATATACATGGAAAGATTTATATTCTAAGAGGAATTTAATTGTAAAGTTACACAGAAAATACATTTATGTTGAGAATATCATTGTGAAACATGAATGAAGGTAGGAGCTGTTTCCAGCTGATGTTTGATGGGAACAATAGAAAAAGGATTTCAAGCATGGACTGGCCAATCTTTTTTTCCCACCTCCTTCCTCAGCAACCAGTTCTGAAATCTAACTTTTGCCTCCTTACCAGCTTTTCAAACCTACAGAAGTGCGGGAAAGTGCCGAAATTTTATATGCCCATTACAAAGGAATAATGGGCATCCATGTTGCGGAGGTTTGAATGCATTTGGAAATGAGCCATCAGGTGCTGCCTGACTAGCATGGGAGAGAGCACAAAGTCACAAAGCACAACCATGCTCCAATGTGAGCATCTCTCACTTCATTGGCTTCTACTCAGCCTGAAAAGCAAGCCTAGTTTTTCCCTGGAAAAAAAGTGTTATGTATTCACTGCATAAGGACTATTATTTCATTAGGGGAAATGATCTTTTCATAAGATCATTCATAGCTGCCACGTTTACTATTTTGGTTTTACTGATCAAAGAGATATCTATAACCCCCCATTTTTAATGAATAGATTTTTGCATATATTTATCATAAGATTGGTTTTTAACCATGTTATTTCAATCCCATCAGAATTGCTGCTAAGCCTCAAATGGTCTTGAGGGCAGATGCCATAAATGCAACCAAATATATGATGAACAAGATAACCCTAGTGTGGTCATGATAATGCCTTTGAAAATTTCTAATGGGAGCTGCTCACTCAGCTCTGCCATGGAAAACTACCAGCTACTATTTGCTTTGCAAACATTGGTCCAGAAGCCTCATGGGCTATTGTAAAGACAAAAAATATATATCTCCTGAGAAAAATAATGCAATTTTAGGAAAGCGATGTTTTCAGCTGCTATAAGCATTCTAATTACTTTAGAATGTTTCTTCCCCCCGCCCCCTCACCCCCTTCACCCTCCAGGGCCTTTTTGCTTTTGAATCAGCTACAGAAACAAAGCAATTTAGCAGAGTAAAAAGCTTATTAACACATGATGCAGTTCAGTGGCATGAGAAAATGCTGGGGAGAAAACAAAGAATCCATGCCATTAAAAAAAAAAAGGTTGATCTGAATATTTAAAAGAAGAGAAGCTGAGAAGAAAGGTCAAGAGGGCAGCTCTGACTTCAGAGAAACCTCAGTTCCATGGAAAGAAAAAGGCAGTTTAATTCCTCAACTTGCTCAGCAAGTGCAGTTTACAGCTAAGGTAGGAAATTTACTAAGTCCGCATTTATCATTTAAGAGAGTCCCCAGGTTCTCTTCAACTGTAGTTTCTTCTGCCTTTTTCAAACACCAGAGAAGGTGAAATGGCCCCCATTTATCTGTGGAAAGTGAATTTGAAGGTTTCGGCTTCTCTGCAGGGGTAATAGTAAGAAAGGGTGAGGCTAGAGGTAAAGTGCCAAACTGTTTTATCAGAGTTCAGTATGAAAAACTACCTGATGCTCCCTACAGAGTATGTTGAGCATTTGGAACAGAAAGGAAGTAATATATGGAATAGTGTGCAAGATATGCAAGAGTTAGACAAAGCAATGTGGAATTTAGTGGTGACTTCATTGCCAAAGTCTAATTTTCTTGTTTCAAATAGACTGTATCTTGAACAATTCAACTTGCCTCCAAAAAATAGTCTAAGAAAATCTGAAAATAAAGGAAATGAACACTGAAGTCTTGCAGTGGATACAAGATGCTTTGAACAAAGACTTTGCTTCCTCAAGAATAAACATTTATTCATCCACCATTTGACTATTGTGTTCTATAACTAAAAATATCAGTCAATACAGTTAAATTCTAAAGCTGTTAAAAAAAAAAAGAAAGAATGGTGCTGGACATGTTAATGTGAATAAAATAAATTTCCAGGTTTTTTGGTGTTTGTAATCTAATATAGGATAAAAACTACATATCCACTCAGTGTTCATTCATGCAGTACATGTTTACTGAGCAACTAAATACAGTTAGCTCAGTAAGTGGAGTATAAGTATGAAGTCAGAGAAGAGGGTGTGGCATCCAGGAAGGCTTCCTGGGGTTGCTGATGTCTGAGCTGGGTTCTAAAGGTGAATTCTATATTATGGTGAATGGCATTGTAGCAGAGGAAACCTCACAGATGCATGGATGCATGAGACTGGCACATTGCTGGGGCACAGAGATTGTATCTGAGGAAAATGAGAAAAATTAAGAATATAATTTACTTTATGATATAGAGCAGATAAGTGTTAGAAACACTCAGGTGATTGGTATATTTTTTTAACTACATTTTTATTTGAATATACTCTCTTGACATATTTCTTAAGGCAGTGATGAGGATTTGAAGCTATAACCACTGGTTCACTCTAGCTAAAATTCTCAGTATCAGACATTAACCATAGGGAGGAACGCTTGGATAATCTTCTATGATGCATCGTGCAGGGGCTATGTTTCTGGAAGTAGTAAATAGTCCCACATTGTTAATTTCTGTCATGCCTGTCCAAAGAAATCTATCTAAAGAACTGTCAGCAGCATTATCTTTGAAAATAAAATCACTATATTTAGGACTGTGGCATGCCCCAAAACCCCTTGATGACTTCCTTATCTCTAATCTGTCATGATGATGTATTAAAGATATCCTCCAAAAGTATCTTCCAAAGCCTCCCTCAGTAATGCACTCTGTTCTTTCATGGCCATTATAATCACAAAGCTTTCTCACAGAACACCTGAATTCATCTTATTACAGTTCTAAGCCCATCTTTAGGAAGTAAGAAATCTCTTTTTTAATACCTTAATCATCATTCAAAGTCCAACCCAATGTGTAAACAAAACTAAATAACAAAAAAGCCTCCTTACACATGATTTTCTTATCATCAGTGGAAATACCTGAGGAATGTGGTCACAGGACAATCAGATAAAATGGAAAACTCACCCAGCTTGTGTACTCAGTGGTTGGACATCGACCCATGAACCAGGAGGTCATGGTGCAACCCTAGGGCACATACCTGGGGTTAGAGGCTCAGTGCCCAGTAGGGGGCAGTGGGAGGCAGCGATCAATGATTTTTCTCTCTCCTCATAGATATTTCTGTCTCTCCCTCTTCCTTCCACTCGGAAATTAATAACAATTATTTTTTTTAAAGGAAAACCTAGTGGGTAGTAGAGGAAGAAAGGGTGAATAATGGTGAAGCCATTTAACTGCCTTAAACATTTCATGATAAACAGTCTCCTTTGGAGCACAAACATACTAAGGACAAAAAGTTCTGGCAATACCCAAAGAATGCATCCCTCTCTTTATGGGGGGGGGGGGTAAATGAATGTTCGTTCTGAAGCTTTCACCTAAGAGAAAGCCTGCAATTAATACAGTAAAATCCCATTTCATGGATGCTTGCATTTTCTCCTATGATGAATGTTTAAGATTAATGCATTATAAAAAGTCATCTAAGATAAAGCAATCAAGTGTCTACATGCAGTGAAGCCAGGAGAAGAGGCAAAATAATACATTGGTCCAGCTCAATCTATGACCGGTACATTCGCTGTTTACTTGAGTAATACAAAAACAGAAGTGTATTCTGCTGCCTTGACCAGAGCTAAACCTAATGAAGTTAATCTGCCATCAGTGATACATGTGAAATTATTTTAATATACTTAAAAGATCTTATTTAAATGACACATAAAAGTAACAAAGGCCTAAAAATATTCAATACAGTTGAATTCTAAAGCTGTTAAAAAAAAGAAAAAGCACATCAGATTGGTTTTATAGTATCTGCACACATCTGAAGCTAAGTAATTATTTCTTTAACTTTATTAAAGAAATGAAAACTACTCTGTAATAAGAGCTACATACAAACTTTTAGTAAGATAAAAGCTTATAATGGTTCATATGTAGTAGCTGAGAATAAAATAAAATCAATTTAAATTCTATAAACCACTTTTCAATGACCTGACAAAGCCAGAAATTGTATTTTTTATTTGTTAATATATATTGATTTATCCATATAAACATCAGTCTTATTTCACTCCTGTGTTTGGAATCCCTTAGCTCTAAGTTCTTTTATTATTTTTCACTACAGTTTTCCTACAGCTCTAAGCACATTTTCCCACGCCAGCCTCATGGCCAGTAGTGTTCCTTCTCCCAGGAAGAAGATGCAGAATAAAGAAGGAGGGGAGGCCATGTCCTTTGAAATTCATAAAAAACCTTAAAACTCCAAATGATGCATGGAAATTTGTAGAGGTGAGGATTTAAGTTATTTTCTCCCACAGGATTATTGCCAACCTCTTCCACTCCAGCAGATTCCATGTAATGATTCCATGAGAGGACCACACACACACACACACACACACACACACACACACACACATTTTTCATCTAGTTTTAATGGAGGGAAGAAAAACAAAGTCAGAATAAAAAGACAGGAAGAACAATTGCCTAGATAACTGCACAAAATCCTGGCATCATGCAGGTTTATCAGGTGTTCTTAGATGAAGGGTCTTATGATTATTGTCTCCTTTCTATGTCCCTACTCAGTTCCTGAGTCTAGGGACTTAGTGAACCTGATATGACACTTGTAGCTCAATAGCCTGCAGAAAGCTTATCAGCAGGATGTTTTGTTCCCATTATGAAAGGGTTGATAGATTTTTAGATAATATTCTTAGGCCTACACTTAGGGAGGGCTTCTCCCTTCTTCAACCTGAAGAATCTTAAATGTATGTGGCAGCTTAGAGAAGACAGGATTAACAAAGGGTTATCCACTGATGAACTGTGGACTGATTCTTGCCCCAGAGATACCTTTTTAAAATTTTACAATGTAAAAAAACGAATAAGTATCACAAATAGCCTCTAATTTCCATATTCAGTTGAAAATCAGGAAATCGGGTTTTTAACTGAATTTTCAAATTTGCCTACTTTCCTGCCTGTAGCACTCAGCAGAGTTGAGTATCAGCTGTCCCCTAGAGTCAGCATACAGATTCTCCAGTGTGTCACAGTTGTCACTATTCCATCTAGTATGGCATCCAGTCACTTTAATCATGGATGTTCTTTTCAGGATCTCCATAAACACTGAATTTGATGATATTATAGTTAAGATCATTAAAGAACCCAGGAAAAGTAGAAATTCAACAGGGCATATTTCTCTTTAAACTGAGAAATACTCCATGAAGGATGTCCAACTTTGGAGAGCTAAGATAAAAGGTCTCTTGGATGAAGTGGGATAGGAAATAAGTGGAAGAAATGAGAGAAAGCACTCCCTAAGTTCCACCACCTCAGCCAATGTTATCCCAAATCAGAAGGAACAGTTACATGCACTCAAGCCTCCAATAAAGGATATTCTGCTGAATTTATTCTGTGAACTTGAATGGCGAACACACTGCTCAATTATGGTTAGCACAAAAGCATAGCACTGTGATCACATCTGAACATCAATCCTCTCTCATCTTTACTTTGTTAGGGACAACAGCCAATGAGATGAAAATTCCCAATTTATAACTTTCAACATCTTACTAACCTTAACATACAATTCAGCCTTTATACTGGCTTCTCCTAAACAGGCAAACAAACCAAGAATATGCAAGATTTAAGTGAAAAGTGAGATTCCCAGAAACAAAGCATATCCTACTGTGTACTGTATTTCACTTGGGAAACAAACTATGGCATATAATTCTTCTCTAAAGAATCTAGGGGTTCTCTGTAAATCAGGGTCAACACCTGATCTCATCCTGTCCTTTTCCCTGGGGGAACAAGATCCTCTCCAACTTACTTTCACTTCATTATTACACAGAGTAGCTTCCTTCTTTTGCATGAAATCTGGATACCAGGCACACCTTGAACTCAGAGGCTTATGAAGGTCTTATCAAAGCATTTTTCCCAGTAAAGCCTGGATCTCACTATAATTGCTAGACCAACTACCAAGATTATAACCTTTATCCACATCATTACACATGTGTTCAGTATATTTCTTTTTTATAAAGACTGTATCTTCTACACATGCAGTGTAAAATGGAAACATATCTATAATCAGTTAGCTATCAACCAGCAGGAAGCTAAATCATAAATGAATAGTATTGGATCCAGATGTCCCAAGGAAGGGAAGTGAATTTATAAAAAGAGAAAAGAAAAAGAAGTAGAAATGCGTCAGAATGAAGAAGGTGTTGCTAAGAACAAGGGTTTGATGTGGAAGCCCTAGGATATTGGCCCTACCTCTTGGAGGTTCCACTTTCCCATTTTTAGATGGGAACACAACAGCAGTTCTTTGAACAAAGCCACACAAATACACGTGCTGAAATAAGGATTTTCTTTCTCTATCGTAATATCAAGGGCAGTTCTATTCCATGAGCCTTTCCAGTACCTAGGTTCCATCATCTGGAAGTTCCACCTAGGATGTCCTCTTCCGCAGGTTCAGCATGGCATTGTCATCCATGTGCCTGATCATGGAAAGGGAGAAAGACTGGCAGTCCCAATCAAGCATCTACCTTTTTATCACATGTGCTTATATGGGTGAGAATTTCCCCACTTAATCTACATGTGGGATTATAGGCTCCACTCATTCAACTGGAATTCCATGATAATGGAAAAAGGAAGAATTATACATTGGGAGGGACTCTGAGAAAATGCTTATCAGAGATCATGTGCTAATGCAACCATGTTAGGTTCCTAGCCAAGACTATGGCAATCTTCTCCATTCTATTCATCTTCTCAGAGAGCTGGTCAAGAAGACTATGACTGGAAAGAAATCAGGTTTCAGCAAGTGGATGAAGGGATTCTGAATGAAGACTTTCTCTAGCTGGCCCATGTGGGTGGAGTCAATGCTCTTCTCTGGAACAAAGAAGAATTGAAGTTTGCTACACAACTGACCTAAGAGGTAGTGTTTTGCAACACATGCATTATTGCTGGGAAGCAACATAGAAAGCAGAATAGATTAGAAAGCAAAAGCACTCCCAAAGGGATAACCCCTGAGGAGACTTCATATGTTTTTATTGGGTAGAAACTAAGACCATAAAGTCCAAAAAGATGCATCTCCAGTGCAAGGTCTAGCAAAGAGACTGTGGTAATGAGAACTACAGGCATATCATTCACGTTAGCTGAGTAGAACATTATACAAAATAAACAAAGCTATTTTTTGTCTCTTGGGAGAGCATAAAGACAATAAGATTGGCCACAGGCCATTGGAAAAAAAATGACTAAGGCGTTATCATCCAATACTCTTTTACTTTCTTTTCTACCTCACAGAGGCATATTCTATTTCCACTAGAAAGAATTGAAAAATTAAAAGTTCTACTGTGAAATCTAATTCTAGTAAGAGAAGTGAGACCTATAAAGAAATATGAATTCTTTTATCTTCTCCCTTCCATATAGCTTTCATCACATTTAACAGATGATACTACTTTATTGTGTGAATATTTCTACCATTTCCAATATTAACCTTGCTATCCAATTTCACTTTCATCTTCCCCCTAAAAATATTAGACTTTAATGTCTTTAGAGGCTGAAATTATGTCATAATTTTCATTATAACCCAGAGTACCTAGAAGAATGCTTCAGACATCACTCAAAGCATCAGGATGGTACAGGTCCTAATCTAGATGATGCTTCCAATCTTAATCATTTCTTACTGGAACTTTGGTTTTGAAATATTTACCATATGGTAGGCTGAATTAGGGCACCCCAGTAATGTCCACATACTAATTTCCCAAACCTGTGACATACTAACTTGCATGACAAAAGGGACTCCTCAGATGTGATTCAGTTAAGGATCCTGAGATAGGGCTATTCTCCAGGATTATCCACATGGGCCCTAAATGTAATCATAAAAGTAACAAAAGAAAGACCAAGAGGGAAAATGTAGTCTGATGACTGTAATAGAGTTTGAAATGAGGCAACCAGGAGTCAAAGACCATTGGAAGCATCTAGAAGCTAGAAGAGACAAGAAACAGATTCTCCCCTGAAGCCTCCAGAAGGGACCAACCAAGCAGACATCCTAATTTTAGATCCTTAAGACTCAGTTTGGAACTTCTGACCTCCAGAACTATAAAATAATAAGATTGTTCTGTTTTAAGCCACTAATTTTATGGTAATTTGTTACAGTAGCAATAGTAAACTCATACATGTATCCTCTAAATTAGCAATGCATTCACTGGGCTAACTAATCTTACCTTACCAATTATCAGACATAAAACAAATAGGAAGATTTAATTTGCCATCTGTAAATGCCTGAGCCAGCAACTCTATGTCTAGGAATATTTCCTAAGGATATTTACGCAAGAGGATTTCAAGTACCCATTAAAAATAATGAGAAAGATCTGCAAATATTGACCTATATTCTGAGATGATATATTATGTTAAAAAATAATAAGCAGCAGCTTACATGTAAAGTTGAGTATGTTTCATCTCAATCAGCTGGGAATAATATACCCCAAATTGATCAGTATGTTTACTTTTAGATGGTGGTATTTTAGAATTGGGTAAGGGAGAAAAATGTAGACACGTATATTAAATTCTGTGATACCCCTAACTCTTTAGTTTCATTGGTCTATTTTTCTTTTTACAATGAACATTCATTAGTGTAACCATCTGAAAATCCAGGGAGATTTTTCCATCTTAGATAAAAGAAAGGTTTTATTTTCCCAGAAATATTTTATCTACTCTATGACTTTCTAGGATTGCTGTACCTGCCACCTGTCTTGGTATCTTTCACCACCCACCCTTCATGTTATGGTCCTTCTGTTTCTATCACATCACTACCAAAAGTGCCAAAAGTCCATTTCATGGGATAAATAAAAGCAAACTCGAGTTAGGGGTACCACAGAATTTAATATACGTGTCTACATTCTTCTCTCTTACCCAATTCTATCTCCAGTTTTCCCCTATTTTTGTTAATGACACAACCACCTACCCAGTTGCCTAAGCCAGGGCATCAGGGTTATTTTTAACTCCGCATCCCAAATTCCATCAGTCACTAAACCCTCCCATTCTATGCCCTCAATTTCTCTTAAATCTATTCCTTGTTCGCCATTCACATTGTTAACAAATTTAGGTCAGGTTGCCTGATCATTCCTTCCCCAGTCAAATGTAATAAATACCCTTCTAGCTGGGTTCATTGACTATAATGTGTTCACCCAGATCTCCTCAGAGGCAAAACAATAAAACTTCACAGGCTCCTCATTCTGAGCCAAAAGCTCTCCAAAGGGCCTGGCACAGACTTTCATGATCTGTACTTGCAATCTTTCTTTTTCTTACTATTTCCTGCCAAGACTATTGGATCCAATTGTTACATTAACACAGAACTTCTATTCACAGTGCCAAACCTTTAGACACGCAGTTTTCTGCCTGGCACACCCACCTTGTCTATCCAATGATACCTCTTCACCCTGCAGGATTTGGCATCTATGTCACCTCCTCTGTAAAGACTCACCCGAGTTAGGTTTCCCTGTCCCTAACCTCTCATAGTCCTCGTACATATCATGGATGTAGCTGTAGACAAGAGCATTCACCATTATGCAGTGATTAATCACTTGTGGAATCTGTGGCCCCATCTTGATCCAATCATGAACTCCTATGGTAAGCACTGCCTTCTATTCATTTCTGTATCCTCAACACATGGCACAATGACTAGCACAAATACACAATTTGCCAAGTAGATTAATAAATGAATAGCTAATTTTTATTGGAGACTTACTCTGTAATAGGCATAGCATAAACATTTTCTAACTGAATCCTTACAAAAAACTTTCAAGATAGGTGCTAATATTATTTGCAATTCATAGATAAGAAAACGAAAACACAAAGTGGTTAAACAAATTTCCCAAATTCACCCATTTAGAAATTACATGGAAGTTAAGACAGTCTAACTCTAGGACATTAGCTTCTATACTGGAATGAATGAATGAATGAATGAATGAGTGAATGAATGGGCAATATCCTGATCTTTCTTGTTAGTGTTCAACATGTAAGGCTCTGGCCTAATCCTTAACCTGTTAATGAGACATATGTGTCCAATCCACTGTCCTGTATTCCTTCTTGCTTTGATAATAGGGTCAGAAGATGAGGAAAGATGTTATTAAACAGAGCATAAGGTGAGAACCCCCTAGCAGCTAGTGGGAGGAGAAAATGGGAGGCTTTGAGTAATTAAGTAGAGTGTTAATTATTCATTAATAATAAGTTGTGGCTCTTGCCTGTAACTATCCGGTGAAAGGCATGACAAAAGAAATGTGTTTGATCAAGTTTTTCTTAGATCTGAATTACAAAGACAGTCTCCAGGATGAATTTCAGTTCCTCATCACATGGTTAGCTTCCTTGAAGTTTTCCCATGGACACCAATGCCATGGAACTTAAAGAGGATGTTTTCATTCCAGCAACATTCACTAACCATTTCTGCACAGTGACATATGTGGAGTCACAGCTGCTGGTTGCAGTATGTGGTGCCTAGGAACATGGAACATTCCAGAAACCTTCCCTGGTAGATATGCGGGAGAAGCAAATAATAAATACATCCTCATCTTGAGAGAGAAACGAAGGCCTGAAAAGCTGTCCTTTAGGCAAAGTTACGTGGCAATTTAGTGTTTACCTCTTCAATCCCAAAATAATCTTAAACTATATGCCTCTCAGTCACAGTAGAAATGGCAAAACAGGGGCAATTTCCATTATGCTGTACCACTGAAATCATTATTTCAGATCAAAGTTTAAAAAAAAATGCTTTCCCAGAAATATCTCAAAAGCTTAAAACCACTGTACAGTAGAGAAAATTTGGGTAAGAGTAAATAGATATGAGCTTAGTATGCCCATCTTGTCAAACCACAGTGAGCAGGGATTTTTGGTTGCAGGGGACTAAAACCACTCCAAACTGTCTTATCCCCAAAAGGAAGAACTTAGAAATTCGCATCCCCAGATGGAAGAGAGAGAGAGAGGGCAGGGGAATACCAACCAGACTCAATTCTCTCCATATTTGTTTCTAAAATGAAGGCATCCATGAGGAAATGGAAGTCCCCACTTTTATTATTAAGACTGTGATAGATGGCTAATGAAATAATAGAATCCCCTGTAGCTTTTCGACAACATTTATATTTTCTTGAAAAGGTATTTGTTTCTGAGGTATAATGGAGGTAATATCAGTAATCAAGAAATCTGTTATAAGTCATTAGCCAATTCACCTTTGATCTTTATTTCTTTGTAAATACAATTTATATTCCCATAAATAAGAATTTGTGTGAGACCTAATCTCCAAATAGATGCTTAAGGATAAGCAGATTCTTCCCTTTACATACCACTGTTCCTACAAGCTGAAGGACTCCAAGCCTCTTGTGTATGGAAAAGGAAACCATGGGAGAAAGCATAGCAGAAAGAATATTATTTCTTACAGACTCAGTCACACATTATTTCAAGTTCCCTGGCTCAGAGTTTTTTAAAAACCTCTCTCTAGACATGGCTGGTGATGCAGTTGGTTGGAGTATTGTCCCATACACAGAAAGATTGTGGGGCTCTATTCCTGGTCAGAGCACATACCTAGGTTACAGGTTCAATCCCTGGTCAGGATGCTTACTGGCAACAGCCGATTGATATTTCTCTCTCACATTGATGTTCCTCCCCTGCCCTTCTCACAAGTCAATAAGCATATCCTCAGGTGAGGCTTAAAGAAAAAACCTCCTCCCAAATATCATATCCAACAGCCTTTAAATAAAGTTTTACTAGGGCAGATATGCAGAACTGTAACTAAGAGGGTTGTGGGAAGAGTATTGCCTACTCTGAGCACATTCTCTGCAAGTGATTTTCAACTATTTAAAAACATAAAATATTTAACAGTTTGTAATGGTTTTTAAGACTAGGATGATGGAACATAAGAGGGAACAGCATAAAAGTAAAAGCATAAGACTGAGAAAAGGAATCAAGGATGGAACACTTCTCTGTGTCCTCTCCCTACTAGACAATGCAGGGCCTAAATTCCTTTTCTGCCTCTGACAACATTGCCATCAGGGCAAGTGCATCCGAGGAAGAGCCACAGGCAGGACAGAGGCCTGACCTTGGCATCAGCTATCTGTGGGACCTCAGAGCGACCAGTTAATTCCGCCATGTGCCAGTTGTCTGTGAAGTGATGAGGTTGATCAGTCTCCCCTGGCACCAAATCTGGTGAAGACTATTGTTCCATCAAATGGAGCCAAAGAATATTTTTCCATCAAAAAATAAATAAATGAATCTTTCAGTGTACAGACTGCTCACAGGTAAAGCAATTTGGAAAGCCACACTCACTCTTACAGGCCAATAGAAATCACATTCATTTTTCCTTCAGTCTGGTTAGAGCTAGAAAACAATTTGGCACGAATGATCTCAAACTTCTTTGTCAGGGGCTTTTCATGCCCTCTATGATAGGTCCTAGTGGCCTTGACACTCACCTCCAACCTTTCTTATCGTTCACAGGTCCAAGATCTGTGTCTCTCTTCTCTCAATGTCTTCTTTGGAACTCATCTGATGAACTGAGAAGTCACACTAAAGCGGAGATTTCCAGATGTTTCCCACAAACTGCCTTTACACTGTCTCCTATCTTTGTACTCCCTGTATAATTCTTTATGTAATGGTTTCTACTCAATAGATACACAGTTTTTATCTCCAGTTTGAGCCTCGTTAGAAACCATGTACTTAATGTATTGTGTCTGTTTACTTCTAATTCATCTTAAAACATAGCTATTAAAATCATTTGTCCACCTGTGAAGCACTTAAAATCACTTCTCACGCCCCGTGGTGTGCATTTTACATCTGCAAGATGCTATGAATGACAAATGTCTTTTTCCAGAGGTTTTAGATTTAGATCGAATGAAAATCCCTGACACCTTTCAAGCTACCTGCTATTTGCTCACAATAATGTGTATTTCAGAGGTGTCAAGGGATGGATGACAAACGTAAGAAAACATTTTACAGGACATTAATCTTAAACCAAAGGAATGGGAAGATCCCTTAATTGCAACTCGAGACATTTTGGAGGTCGGGAGCTTTTCTCCACGTCCCTGAAATAATCATATAGTAACAGCCATGGAATTAACAAGAGTGACAGGGCTTATTGCATGTTGACTATGGGCTGGGGTTCTGCGAGCTGGCCTATCTTCCTTTCTCTTGTATTCCTGCCTGCACACTGGCTGCCATACCACACAGAAGACCTGGAAGACCATTTTTATGTGTGCCCCTATTTCATCTCAAAAAGCAAACAGCACGGGGTGGGGGAGCAAGAGGGGAGAGGCGGGGGATAGCCAAACCAAACTCCATGCACTGTGTCTCTCAGGCTTCAGCACAAAACCCCATTTCATGCTTCAGAGCCTTGGCTATGACACGGCGCTCAGGATGCCAAGCAGGGCGGGAGCCCAGCTCCAGAGGAGTGCCCGCCACGCACCGTGAGGCTAAATGGGCCCTGCAGGGCAGCCTGGCCACTTCCTGCAGCACAGAGCTGCTGTCTGGCTCCTCTGCTTTCTCAGACAAGCAAGCAGAGCAGGGAAAATGTGAATTATATACCTGGTCCTTGAGGCTCATGTGTCTTCCAGGATGATGGGCAGCTCTCAGTTCCTGCTGGGGAACAACTTGCTGACAAACCCGAGTTTAAAGGCTGGCTCCACCAGTTACTGAATTTTATTATTCTGAACCAGTGGCTTAACCTCGCTGAGCTTTAATTTCCTCATCTGTCACTGAAAGATGCAAGAGTCTACTTCCTAGGGGCTCTTGCTGATTCTGGTGGGATGACTGCAAAGCACTTGGCACAGTGTGTACTGCATAGCCTGCTAGTCTATCTCTGCCATAACTCATCATCAAAGACATAGTGACTTAAAGCAGCTACTTAGTATCTCCCAGTTTGCATGGGTCAGACATCAGGCACAGTGAGGCTTAACAAGGTTTGCTAGCCAGGGTCTTACGAGGCCAGAGTCAAAGTGTTGGCTGCATTGAGATTTTATTTGGAGGCTCTGAGAGAAAATCTGCTCTCAAGTTAATTTGAGTGGCTGGCAGAATTCAGTTCCTTCTGACTGGATTCTGAGGTCCCTATTTTCTTGCTTGCTATTAGCTGCAGCTACTTTCTGCTCCTAGAAGGCACACCCATTCCTTCTCCTGAGCCTCTCTCCTTTCAGAAACCAGCAATGCTACATAGTTCTTCTCAGTCTACCCTTCTCTCTGTTCTCTTCTGGGCCCATCTGAATAATCCAGAACTTTAATGATATTTACAAATTCCATTTGCCATGAAACATAAGATATTTATAGAGTGTAACCCCAGGGGAAAGGTCATGGGAGCTAAAATTCTGTCTACCATAATTGTTCTATATTAATTATTGTTCAGAAGTCAGCCTTACAAAGGAGCACAATTTATATACTCTAAATACCTATAATACATAGGGATTAAAAAACATGATAATAATCTCTCACTTGATCTTTACAGTAGCTTCTGAACAGCAGAGATATCATTTGTATTCCCATTCTACAGATGTTAGACTGTATTAGCAGGGTTGAACATTTGGGGAGTTAAGAAGATTCCAAGGAGTGATAAAAAAGACATAGATTACTTTTCTCAATGGCTACTTATGGCAGGAAATATTGGAGCTATAAACAGTTGCCTCCTTGGGGGCATGCAAGGCTACCCTGGGTCTCTGTATTCCCAAGACTGAGATGCACAGCAGTGATCATCAAAGAAGCCAGGTCTCTTAGTCATGGCTCTCCAGGTACAAGCAATGGAAAGCCTCTTGACAAAACAGAAACTAAAAAGGGAAAATATGTTTTAAAAATTAATAGGACTCGCATATGACCCGTAACCAAGAACTGGAACAAGGAACAAGCAAGCCTGAGAAAAATCCATCCAACACTCCTGCATGCTCACTCACCTTTGTGAACCTGTTTCATTCTGTACTCTTAGCAAATCTGACATTTTGCCCAATCTCATACCCACCCATCCCCCAAATCCAGAGTTTATCTGCCCACAGTTTAAGGGACCAACTTGACCAAGGCTTCCTTGCTAGAATTCTAAAGTCAAGGCATGTAGTTTAAGTCTGTTATCCATCTGTTCTAATCATTTATAATGAAGGGAGCAAAATCATGCAGGATGGACATAATTGTTAGGCCCTAATGTGTGTGTGTGAATGTACAGAGCAGAGGACAACACTCAGAGAAGCAGCAACCAAAGGGTGGACACTACCCAGGGGTTTGCTCAGCATTCTTCATGATAGAACCAGAACTCAAGGGATCCTCTCTCTCTTCCTCCCATTACCTCCCCTCCACTCTCATCTCCATATATATTTTCTGAGTAATCACACTTCCTGCAGGTGAGAACCTGTTTACATTTGTCTGCCTTCATCCAACTAATCAGGACAGAGACTAGTGCTGAGGAGCTGTTAGGTGACAGGTAAGTTCACATATGGCTGTTGGCTTGTTGGCTTGCACCCCTGCTCAGATTGGTTTCCTTTAGGATACACAGTATGGACCCCTGAGATTATACTCTAAAGACCTCCTTTAGGCTCTTTCGTCAGAAGAGGGCAAAGGCATAGCAGCATCTTAAAACTTGATGGATTGCCCACAAATAGAACTAGCTCTTAATTCCAGATGCTGGGACTCCAAATCCTTTACTCTTCCAATTCACTCTCTTACTGAAGTTCAAGGAAACATTTCACAACCACATGCTCCATTTACAGCAAATAATGGCATCAAAGGATACCAGAGAAGAGTTGTTTAAGTAATATCTGACACATAAAAAACAGTGGCCAGGCCCTTTGACATCTTTACACTCCTATATGGGATCTGCATTTCAACAAGATTGTGAAAATGACTTTTCTGAGCACTGATGATTTCAAGAAGGTAAATCTTTAGTAAAGATCTTGAGATTGTAGGTGTCATCATCACTGACATCATAAGCCACCTTTCAGATGACCAAGTACAATAGCATTAATAGGTTGTCTTCACTGAACATTTGTTAGTGTCAGGTTCTCTTCTAATGTATATAAATACTAGAGGCCCAGTGCATGAATTAGTGTACTAGTGTGGTCCCTCAGCCTGCCTGTGGGATCAGGCCAAAACCAGCTCTCCAATATCCCCTGAGAGGTCCCAGATTGTGAGAGGGTGCAGGCCAGACTGAGGGACCCCACAAGTGCACAATCAGGGCTGGGGAGGGACACAGGGGGTTGGCCAGCTGGGGAGAGACCATAGGAGGACTCCAGAGCATGTCTCATTTAGTCCTGATCTACTGGACCTCAGCAGCAAGAGCATCTGCCCCTTGGTGGTCAGTGCATGTCCTAGTGAGTGGTTAAGCGGGCTTAGCATATTACGCTTTGATTGGTTGAACAGATGAGCAGACACTTAACATATTAGGTTTTTATTATATAGGATATATGTAGATGTACGTACTATTTTGAGTAGGTGAAGCATGTATATATTTAAACAAATACATTAATTTAAAAATATACTTCCTCCCATCCCAATCCCATGATTTCTTCCCAAAGGCCAACTATGTTACTAGTTTCTTGGGTTTCTTTCCAGTAATGATGTTTGTATCAACAATCATAGGTCAATAACCCATTAGCTTTTTACCAGTGGCAGAATAATATTCATTTATTTCTTCACCAGTCTGTTCTACTCAATAGTAAACTGAGAATATACTTTATGACAAAGAGCAAATAAGTAAATACTTATAAAAATAAGTTGTCTGGTATGGTTTTACCTGCTCCACAAACTAATCTTTTACTGGGTTGTCCATTGATTGAAACTTGTACAGACAAACACATTCATTTATATCCTGAGGAGCTCCACCATTCTTTCTAATTGCTATTCACATCCCACTGCCTTTCACATTACCTGCAATACCGAAATTTTTTCAGGAAAAATAATAGGCTACAGTAACTTCAAGCAAGTAATAAAAAGCATTGATCCTTATTGGTTTAGTTCCTGAAGATATATGCAATCATGTTACCAAATGGGAACAGGAAACAAGTGGGAAAATAAATGTTCTGCCAATGTGGGCTTAATTAGTATATAGATGTCTTTCAAAACCAAAAAACAACTTGAGAACACCAACATAAAAGTTGTCTACTGGTCTAATTAGAAGTAGTGATTAAATAAATAAATAAATAAATAAATAAATAAATAAATAAATGTTAAAGAAATTGCACATTTGTAGAACACAGTTGAGAAGACTTGTTTGAGTAAATGAATTATCTTTCACTAACTCCAGCCCTCAAGTATCAAATAAAGTAGCATCTATAGCAAATCAGAATATCTCCAAGGAATATCTTCTAAACCCTCTTCCAAAAAGAATATCTTGCAACAAGGAAATTTGGGTATTAAAAAAGTTGTCCTTGCAATTATTAAAAATAGCAAGTGGAAATGCTCCCAGGTCTGATAAGCTCACCGCTGCATTTGTGGTAATGACAGCTTGTCATCAAGGAAACAACTAAGGGAGCTGCAAAAAAAAATTATAATTGTAAGGTATTTACTGTGCTCAGAATTAACTTGCTCTTAGTTTTGAAATCAACTTCTAATGATAACCACTCAAAGAGCCTTAAGTACGATTTATTCTATGGAAATTATTCTGCTGCTTAGTTTGCTTAAAGTAAATAAATAAGTAAATAAAAAGAACAAGAAATTTGTCTTGATATGACTGCAAGGCTTATGAAAGCTAGCTAGCATCGCTTATCAAACGAAAAACAGACCTGCTTATCTCCAGGTGTTGTTTTTTTTTTCTTGGAACAATTCTTTCCAAAAAATAATTATAAAGCAATTACTTGCCAGTTCTCACTTTATTGGTTACTACTTTTACTCAAAAAATAGCAATTACTACATAATTACAGTACATGATTATTTGGACAGTCTCAACTGTGTCTGACCAACGATAAATTATACAGTTAGTGTAGCTCTAATTATGTATGCTATAGAGCATAAATATGTAATGGTTATGTAGTTACATATTAATAAGTCCCTCTTTATTCTTCAGAGCCCCGTACAATAACATGCCATCCGATCAACCTCCATGTGGTAACCTCTGGAGTTGTTCTGCTTGGCTGGCTACAGAGTGCATTCTGCACTTCCTATCACTTCTCAATCTCTCCCAGGTTCAGTCACAGGGCAGAGAGAAAATAAAAATTGAGAAGCAAAAAATGTGTTTCTAGCCTTCCTTTTTAGGATGTGTCCTTTTTGATGGCAACTCAGCAGCAGTGGCTTAGATTCAAGAATTGCAGGTGCAGAGGCTTGGAAGCGCCACCGCCTCACCTACACAGAATCACTGCACACAGGAGCCTGGATCCAAAAGCAGAAAAGAGGCTTGAACTTGATTTTGGACCATAAATTTGTTGTTTATGTTCTAAGGATATTATTTTGGCTCCAAAAGTAACTATCAGGAGTCAGGTATCTGAGGAAAAAGAGCTTGGAGATGCAAGACTCTAGGGAATTTTTAAAATTTTCCCTTTATAGAACTAGATTTTATAAAAGGATGAATTGCATAAAATCAGTTTGTCACCACCAAACTAAAGCCCATCAAACTGAATTATACCTGGGCTGCTCTCTGAGAGTTGTCGCGCTGAGGGACAGACGCTGACACTCACAGGTGAGGTGAGGATGAATGAGAGTGACACTGAGCAACATGCCCCCTGCCACACGCCTTCATTCTCTGCAAAGGCCATCGTTCTCTGAAAACTCACTCCGTGCAGTCTACCCCGATGTCCTTGGAGCAGAGATCATGTTGACTTGTCAAGTGTTCATCTCGGGAGAAGAGCCTGTCACAGGAGCAGGAAGAGACAAGGGCAGAGAGACACATGTGTTGAGGTACACAGACAGCTGAGGCCACTAACACTGGGGCCAGCACAACAGAGAGAGAGGGCGATGAGATAAGTCAGATAAGATACTGGTCCTAGTCTCTGGCCTTGAGGTCTGGATTCAGGTACATACACAATAAACATTTTTTAAATGAATAAGTAAGTAAATAAGTGACTAAGGGGCTCAATAGAAGTTTTCAATTAAGGAGCAATGTAACTCAAAGAATGAAAGGAATTAAGAAAGGAAAGACTTTTCAATAAATTATTACAAAGCATGAATCTCTTCACATACACCACCTCCTTCAATCTTTGCAAGAATTCTTTAGTTAAATTATTCTCATTTAACGAATAAGGAGCTGAGACTGGGGCAAAGGAAGTCCCTTTCCCGATATCATATACTTAATAAGTGGCAGGGCTGAGCTTTGTTCTCAAGTTTGCCAGACAGACATTAATACCCATTCAACTAGGATGCCCATATCCAAAAACACCTGCTAGTACTGTTAATACATACTAGTAGCAGGTGCTTTATACATGTCATTTTATTGAAGCCTTATGAAATAATCCTATTAAATAATCAGTGATCATTCTATTATCAATCATAATCCACAGATGAGGAAACTGTCTTAAAAAAGTGAGCTCTCTTGTCAACATGATAAAGTAGCTCCTAAAGCTGGGATCAAACCCTGATCAAACAGCAAAGCCTGTGCCCTAAGTCACCTCCCTCAATCACTCTTATACCAGAAGTCCAAACGAAAGAGGTCATTTCCTGCCCAATAAGGGCTTCTAATCTAGGGGAAGAGCCCTGCCTTTCCATGGGAATACATGAGTTACAGTCAGTGGTAAATGAGCACATTCTCCTCTCCTGCTCTGGATCACCTCTTTTCCCTCTGCTGTGCTTTCACCTCACACTCGCATAGCAGCCTGGATATGGACTTGTCCTCATTCCCTAATGGGCCCTGATTCTTCTGAGGTCTAAAAGGAAAATTCTTATTTCTGTACCCCCAGGGCCCTGTACAAGACATGGGTAGGAACAGGTGCTCAACCACTTTGGAAAGATGAATGACTAAATGAATAAGTGAATGAGTGAATTCTAGAAAGGACTTGAGAGAAAATTTATTCCAACTACTTCATATTATAGAATTCAATTCTTGGATTCAGGAAAAATGTTAATTGATTTGCCCAGAAGCCATTTCTAGATAAATATGTAACACATAGGCACACACACATAAGTACCAGCCTCATAATTAAAGTAAAATATATAAAATGTTCTTTTTTGGAAGCAAGCTTTATGCATATTTTAAACTTATTACAGGATTTTTTTAAGTATATAGGCCAGAGATTGTGATGAGAACACACCCTAATTTGGCAAGTGTTTTGTATCTATAATGAGATTTCTAAATGTTATCTGTTTTAGTATAGAAATATGAATAAAATATTTAACATAATTATGACACTAGTCATATAGTATTTCCTTTTCTAGGATTATATAGCCTCAGGTGATAGTTAGCAATAAAGGAGATCTAGATATCTGTGTGTTTTTCATGCACAGTTTTTTGTTTGTTTGTTTTTTAAACTTGGAGTCTATGCCTCAGCAGCAATTCCTGAAATCATGGGAGACTTGAAATGGACACAATACATCTGACTGTGCCCCAACTTACCATCCAAACCAGAACTAGACGATTTTGAGAGTGAAAGGGAATATTGTCAATAATTAGGTCTGGCAGGTCCCAAGCATCACAGCATAGATGTCTGCCCTACTCACATGGACACATTTACAAAGCAATGGTAACTAAGTTTTAAATAAAAGTGGGCAGCATGGTAAGAGAAAACTTAGTGGGGAAAAATTCTTGATAGGGGAAATGACAGGGACAGAGTTTTGACATGTAACCTTTGAGAGCCCTGAGAACCTGATGAAG